>CM021100.1:470478765-470545916 GCA_007115665.2 Sequoiadendron giganteum
TCCCTCCTCTCTCTCTTTCTCTATCCTTCCCTCTCTACTTCTTTACCCCCCTCTCCAATTCATTCCAAAAACAACACTTCCTATAAAACTTTAGTTTTTTATTTTTCTATTTGTTTATTGTTTGGATTTTATAACACAACAATTTTTTTTCTTTTTTACAATTTATTATATGATTTTTTTATTTTATTTAAAGAATCTTTTTTATTTTATTTATTATATAAATTAGTTTATTTTATTTTATTTATTAGGTAAATTATTTTTTTTTAATTTATTACATAAATTATTATTATATTATATAAATTATTATCTCAATTAAAAAAATCTTAAATGAAAAATTATTTTATTTATTATATAAATTACTATTTTTTTATTTATTACATAAATTATTATTTATTTTATTTATTATATAAATTATTTATATTTATTTGTGAGGTTTTATTCTGCGGATAGTGTTGTTTGCATCACAGTCCGCAGTCTATTCGGATCTCTGTGGGATGTCTAATCATTACCCATCCGCCGTGTACGCAATGTACATAGTCGTCGTCTTCTGTACCCTGGTCGTGGCTTTATATCGCAGGATTTTATAGTATAAAATTTGGACAAGGAAGAAGAAAGATTCAAATGGAAACAGGTCAGAGACGACGGTGGAATGTACAGTGCTTTTTTCCTTATTTTATCTACCAACGATGACTGGCATACTACTTTTACCCGTCACCTTTTCACCCTGACAAGAAGATCAGTTCACAAGAAAAACACGGGGTTCCCGCCGACGTCAGACTGCTGGAAATGCCGGTGCGGTTCCCCCACATATAATAGTCTATCGGCTAAGTAATAAGAATTTATTTAGTAATAATTTAATAGAATCAATTTTATATTAAAAATAATATTTATCAAATCTCATTGTTAAAGTTGTAACTTTACTTTTTTTTAACACATCCAACGGAATCATGTGGTAGTCTTTTGATCACCCCGCTGATACTGTCCTGTTGGGGCAGAAGGTGAGAGTGGGACAGAAGCTCATAGGAAACACTTCTACTAATACTAACTGAGGTATGTTCTATTGTTCCTTGTCTGTCGATGGCTTGGGTATGCTTACAGCCACTGCACCCAATCAAAAGTATTCTACATACCCTTATACATCTTCATCAACGAAGTTATCTTATGTCCAGTTCGACAACGTAGTTAATCAACCTTTATGGACGTATTGGCTGCGTGTGATTATCCAACGCCATGTGGAAACAATTGTTTGATAAGATTGATGCCACAAAACCTAGTTTAGGCTGTCTTTCCCACAGACCTCTTGTCTGCTCGGATACATCCATAAGCAGTAACCGCACCAATGGTCATCACTTTTTGCAGCTGGAGCATGTTTCCTATTTTACTTATCATTACAATAATCCAACCATTCCACAGTTGGTCTCACGAGATTACTGTCAAAAATCTTTGCCTTACAAATTGCTCTTGCATAGCTACGCTTTTCAGTTATGGTGCCAATTTTTATAAGAGATATTGTTATCTAGAACAGGCTTGGAATTTGATGGTCTATCTGGTCATTTTGTGCATTTTGAATCATATATTATAACCCAAAAAATTATTAAACTGTAATATTTGACTTGCTATATTTTTATAAAACCATAAATATGACACTTAAAACTATTATTAAACTGTAAAAATTTATTGTAGGTATATATATATAATGTTTATGAAAAATATAAATTATTTTAGAATTGGAATAATTCTTTCTCATTTTACTTTATATTAATACATATGATTTATTATAAATATATTTATTAATTCAAAATCTGTTCAAAATAGAATCTTTTCAAAATTAAATATAGTTTCTTTCTATTTTTTTAAAGATTTTGACATTTTTACTATAAGTAATCATTGTTTTATATTAATATATATGATTTTATTGATTCAAAATCTTTTTAAAATAGAATATAATTGTTTTCTAATTTTTTGAATATTTTAACAAGATTTATTTGCTATATGAATTTAGCACAAATTTTCATTCATTGTTTTTTCAAAAATATTTATTTTATAGCATTTCGTTTACAGGGATTCAAGTTTTGATTCTTTTGAAGATAATACTGCCTTTCATTTTATTAGTGAGCAAATTTTATGTCTCTTACAAATAATTCATGTTTTTAGATAGATGATTCTTTTGAAGATAATACTGCCTTTGGTTTTATTAGTGAGCAAATTTTATGTCTCTTACAAATAGTTCATATTTTTAGATAGATGAATATAAGGATTAATCTATAAAAAAAAATCAATAGCATTTATTTTATAGCATTTTTTTTTAAGGTGATTTTTTTTACGAGTTATTTGTGAGCTTTGATTCTTTTCAGGATAATACAACAACATATGTGTTCTTATATGGATCAATAACATTTTAATATAAAAGATTTTATATAAAATAATATAAATCAAATATTTTATTAAATATTTTTTTGACAGTTAATTTTTTTTATAAAACGTAAAGTGAGAGGCATTTAAATGAACAAACCATTACAAAATTTTCATATGATAGGCAGGGGTGGCCATCAAATTCCAGGTTTGATTCGGAGTCCAATCTCTACTCTCTAAAAATGAAAAATCAAAGTGATGAGTTTTACAATTCAACTGCTTATATTAAACTTCAGTCAAGGCCTCAACAGATTAACCATTCGGTTATAGATATCATTGTTGTTGCTATTTGTGGAGTTTTTCTCATGTTTCTCTTTTTCTATGCGTGGGTACGTGAGTATAGAAAAGGTAGACCAAAAAAGGATGAAGATGAGGATGATCGTGCAGATTGGCATGCAGGCTTACCTCTGCGTTACTCATTCCAAGAATAAAAGAATGCTACAAATGACTTTAGTGTTGGTAAAAATAGGGACAAGCAAAACAATGAAATGCAATAGATAAAGAGAGGAAAGAAACACAAAAACAACTTACAGCAAAGATTAAAAAAATAGAACAAACTTTTGTATTAATGCCTTTATAAAAAATAGAGCTGTCGTGTTCTCTTATAGTAATGCCTACATTTCTTTAACCAAAAAATAGAGTAATAAAATCACTTCTATTACAAAATAGATTATATTTCCAAGTAGAAGAGAAAGCTTCTAGATTACGCTAAGACTAGAAGAGTCTAGATGGAATGAAGAGGAAGAATGTAGAAGAAGATAGATGCAAGAAGGAAGGAGAATAAATGCGGTAGATAGAGTAGATAATTTGATGTGGCAAGGGAGATTAAATATGTCCAGTTGGAAGACACGTCCACCAACACTCCCCCTTAATCTCCATTGTCATGTACGTCTACAATTCCAATTCCTTTATGGAGATGCTGAAAAACACTCTTTGCAAGCGACTTTGTAAAGATATTTGCCTGTTGTTCTTCGGACTTGCAAAACTAAAGATGTCTGTCACCATTGTTCACCAATTCATAAATAAAATGGTACCTTGTATCAATATGCTTGCTCCGTTTATGAAAAACATGAGTTTTAGACAAAACAATTTCTAAATTATTATCACAATTTTTTTTTGTAGGTTCTTCTTATGGATGCCTCCAATCTGAAAGTACTCTTGTCATCCATACTACCTAGCAAGTTGCTGATGTGGTTGCAACATATTCTACATCAGCTAATGAGATTGTCCCAATTGGTTATTTCTTTGATGCCCAAGAGATAGCTCCCAATCCTAGATGAAAGATATACTATGAAGTGTTTTTTCTATCATCTATGCTTCCTCCCTAATCACTATCCATATATCCAATCAGTTTGTAATAATTTGTAGATATATACAAAATCCCAAAGCTATTTGTTCTAGCTATATATCTTAAAATTCTTTTTTCATCTTTCCAATGTGATTCCTTTGGTTTTTCCATGAATCTAGAGATGAGACTAACCCCATACATGATATCCAGTCTTGTGGTAGTTAGATACATAAGGCTACCAACTAATCTTTTGAATAAATTTGCATCAACACTAGGACTTTTGTCATCCTTGCTAAGTTTTAAGCCCAATGCAACAGGTGTAGGAGCCGGATTTACATTTGTCATCTTAAATCTCTTCAACAAATAATTAGCATACTTAACTTGACATATAAAAATGCCTTGTTCATTTTGACTTAACTCTATACCAAGAAAATATCTCATGAGCCCAAAATTAGTCATATCAATTTCTCTTTCCATGGCTATTTTGAATGAGTCAATTGACATGTTACCTATGAATATCAAATCATCTACATACAAGCACACTATCAATATTTCTCCTCTATCATTCACTTTGACATACAAAGTTGGTTCATTGCCACACTTGCTAAGCCTATTGTTCACAAAATAAGAGTCTATCCTGTTGTACAAAGCTCTAGAGCTTGTTTCAAACCATATAGAGCCTTTTCTAATTTGTATACCTTATGTTCTTCTACCGATACTTCATAACTGGGTGGTTTTTCTATATACACTTCTTCTAAAATGTAATTCAAGAATGTTGATTTAACATCCATTTGGTAAGACTTCCAATTATTTTGAGTTGCTATAGATAATACCATTCTAATGGTATCCAATCTTGCCATGGGTACGAATGTTTCATTTTAATCTATGCCTGACTGTTGTGTGAAGCCTTTAGCTACTAGTCTTGCCTTGTATTTCTCTATTTTTCCATCAGCATTATACTTTTTCTTGTAAACCTATTTAACTCCAATCACATCCTTGCCTTTAGGAAGATCTACTAGATCCCAAGATTGATTCTTTTCTATTGATTGAATTTCTTCCTCCATGACTGCAATCCATTTGTCTTCTTTAATGGAATCTTCAAAATGAATTGGATCAGGTTGTGCTAAGAATGCAAAACTAGAGCATAAATCATCATTACCTTCTTCTTGGAACACCAACTATAGTAACAAAATAACTGTCGAAATACATAAACTGATAACTTGCTCAAATTTTTGTGCGAACCTCTAAAAATTTCGATGGATAAAATAGATACACCTGAAAAAAAAACCTTTAATCTACAACTTATCACCATCAATGTACTGAACTTTCCATCATACTGATCTTCACTGCTTCTGAGACAACCTGAAACATATTTTATTACAATTTTCTCAATATCCTTGAGATATATAGTCATAAAGATATTAATGCTAATAGTGTTGACATCAATGACAACCACATATTAGCAACACAAGAACAACATCCAAAAATCTCCCCCTTTGGCATTTATAGCAACACATGATGTGAAAAACACCATCAACACAACTAACTTCAACATTTACTCCTCCATAGGTTCTAACTCTTTTCTCATGACTTCTCCTCAGATAATTCCCAATTTTTCACATTGGTCTTCTCCCCCTTTGACATCAATGACAAAAGTACACACAAGCTCTAAACCACATACTTGAATTATCTCACTACTCCCTCTGAGTAGTAGCCACCACAACATCAATCTGAATCAAGATATGACTGTGAAATGCACAGACTGGTGCAAGACAATGCATCTTAGTTGTGATTAGGAGGGCTAATCACCCCTAACTTCCCTTTGAGACACTCAAAACATCCTTAGGGTAAGACTTGGTAAATATGTATACAATATGTTCCTTAGTAGGAACATACACCAATCTGACCTCCCTTTCACTCACCTTCTCTCTAAAAAAGTACCAAATTCTTAGAAATATTAATTGCACTTGAATTATCACAAAATATAACAATAGGCTCATCATACATAACTCTGATATCTTTAAACATATCCTTCATCCAAAACACTTGAGTAAAATTGTTAGCACCAATAGTTTATTCTACCTCTGTAGTAGACAAAGAAATGATATTTTGTTTTTACTTAACCATGAAATTAGCTTCCTTCCCAAGAAAAATGTGCCACCACTAGTACTTTTCCTGTCATTCACATCTCTTGCCCAATCAACACTAGTAAAGGCACTCAAAGTAAGATCATCATCTTTAGGATACCACAAGCCAAAATCAACTGTTCCCTTGAAGTATCTAAAAATTCCCTTCACCTCAGTCACACGAGATTCCTTAGGATTGGCTTGAAATCTTGCAACAATACATACAACATTCATGATATCAGGTCTAGTTTGAGTCAAATAAAGCAATCCACTAATCATTGATCTATATCTAGTCTAATTTTCCTTAAGAGATTCATCATCTATTGTCAACTTAGATCTGGTCACCATGGGTGTACCAACTGGCTTTGAATATTCCATACCAAACTTATTTAGCAATTATTTCACATACTTGGACTAAGATATAAAGATCCCTTTATCTAACTGAGTAATTTGCAATCCCAAAAGGAATTTCATCTCTCCAATCATTGACATCTCAAATTCATTCTACATCTTATCAACAAACTTCATGCACAAACCATCATCTCCTCAAAATATGATATCATCAGCAAAGACCTCCATAATCAAATCTTTAACATCATCAATATTGATATACTTATTACTATCAATAGTACCTTTGTTAAATCCAAGCTTCAACAAATACTTGTCCAATCTAGCATACCAAACTCTAAGGTCTTACTTGAGTCCATACAATGTTTTCTTCAACTGACAAACCTTAGATCTCCCTAATCCGTAAATTGCAATCCATTAAAGGTTGCTCAACATACACCTCTTCTTCCAATTTTCCATTTAGAAATGTTGACTTGACATCCATTTGATAAACCTTGTAGTTTTTGTAAGCAGCATAAGCAAAAAATAGTCTCACAAATTCAATTCTAGAAATAGGGGAAAAAATCTCTTCAGAGTCAATTCCTTCCATCTAAGAATATCCTTTACAGACCAGTCTTGCTTTGTTTCTGATAACTTCACCTTTCTCATTCAGTTTATTTTGAAAGAACCATTTAGTTCCAATTACATTTTTGTCCTTAGGTCTAGGAACAAGAGTCCATGTTTCATTCTTCTCAATTTGCAATAGTTCTTCTTTCATTGCTTCAATCCAATGTTCATCTTTCCATGCTTCATTTGCATCACTTCACTTAGTCTTTGAAATCAAATAGTATTCTTTTGCAATTCTTCTCCTAGTTTGGGCACCTTTGTTCTTATCACCTATAATCTGATTTTCTGAATGATTTAATCTCACATACCTTGGAGTCTTAGGATGTTCTTGGACTTCAGGCTCTTGTGATCTCTCTTTTGCACTCTCACTAGTTTCTCCTTCCTCTCGATCTTCTTGATTCATCAGAATGATCTGAACTTGATTTAAAATCAGGCCTTTGTTTGTACTGTCATTCTAATCATTAGAATCATATCCACGGGTTCTGGATGGTCTAGTAATTTCTTCACTAACCTTAACATTTGTGATTTCAACCATTTTCCTCAGTCTCTTATTGTAGCATCGGTAGGCCTTGCTCTTAGTAGAATAATCGACAAAGATTCATTCATCACTCCTAGCATCAAACTTTTCTATATCTTTGTCTCTTCTATTATAGTGTTTACTCCCAAATATTTTGAAATATATAATAGTAGGCTTATGACCAGACCATAGCTCAAAAGGGGTCTTACTGGTATCAACTTTGATTTGTACCCAGTTGAGGATATAAACAATAGTATTCACAACTTCTCTCCAATAGATATGAGGAACATTTCCTTCTAGCATCATAGTCCTAACAACATCTTGAACTGTCTTGTTCTTCCTTTCCACAAATCCATTTTGTTGAGAGGTCCATGGTGTAGATAATTGTCTCTTTATCCCATGCACTTCACAAACATAATTAGACTCATGGGAAGTTAATTCACCACCTCTATTTAATTTCAAACACTTAATCTTCAGACCTATCTTTGTCTCAACCATAGCCTTAAAGATCTTGAACTTCTCTAGAGCTTCAAATTTCTCGCTTAAGAAAGTAACCTACATCATCCTAGAGTAATAATCAATAAGCAACATGAAATTCTTGTAACCTTGTAAACTTCTAACTCTAGAAGGACCTCACAAGTCAGTATGTACAAGCTTGAATAATTCATTTCAACAATGTCGTTTGCTCTGAAATGAAATTCTAGTTTGCTTTCCTAACTAACATTCCTTGCATATGGCACTAGAAGGATTTACCAACTTAGGAAGATCTCTCATTGCCTAAGTAGAACTTACCTTGATAATATTGTCAAATTTTACATGACACATTCTCCTATGTGATAACCAACTTTCATCAACTTGAGCAATCAAACAACTTTTACTAGCAGCATTCAGGTGAAAGATGTTACCTTTTGTTTTTGTACCTGAAGCAATTGTATTTCTATAACTTCCCAATATTATACACTTTCCATCCTTGAATTGAATATTGTATCCCTTATCAACCATCTATCTGACCCTTAAAAGATTATGCTTCAAACCTTCAATGTATAGGACATCATCAATATTATTCTTACCATCAAGAGAAATACATCCTTTTCCATAGATTATACCACCATTGTTATCACCAAATATTACAACACCACCATCATACTTTTCCGGGCTTACAATTTTATTTTATCACCTATCATGTGATGACAACATCCATTATCAATTACCCATTCACCTTTCTCTTCAACTGGAGGAGCTACGACCTTCTCCACATTTGTACAACTAGAAAATTCAATAGACACATGATTATTTTCCTTGATAGAAATAAACACAAAATCATTTTCACTTACATTCCCTTTATCAGATTCATCATCTGTCACACCTTTATCAGCAAGATAATAACACTTCCTTTGAAATTTAGGCTTGTTAGGTGTTGACTTAAGAATGCTTTGTGGACACCTTGATGCAAAATGACCTATTTTATTGCAAGAAAAACATTTAATAGGAAACTTTCCTTTATAATTACCTTGTCCTTTCGCTTCTCTTTTGAAAATAAGTACTTCAAGCTCATGCATTTCTCTCTTCTTCTTCAATCTGTCTCATTTCTTCCTCATACTTGAATACCTTTCTAGAAGAACTTTCACCCGGATCATATCTCTACTTATCTCTTCCGAAGGTAGTAGCTTTGAATGCAAATTCTATCTTAGGAAGGGCATCACTGAATTCACTCAACTCAAAAGCAGTATGTTTACCAATCAACATATCTCTGGTTACATTTAACACAGTCTAGAGCTCATCAATAGCTCTAGCTTTGAATTTATATGCATCAGGAAAGGATCTAAGCACTTTAGCAACAATCTCTGATTCATCTAACTATCCACCAACACATCTTATACCACACACAAGTTCATTCACTGTTTGCATGAAAGTAGTAATATTCTCATCATCACCCATTATCAATAGTTCATATTTCCCTTTCAGACTTAGTAGCTTAGCAATATTCACATTAGCATCACCTTCATACAAAATTTCCAATTTTTTCTAGATCTCATAAGCAGTCTTCAGATCCATAACATTCATCATTTCAGAATCAGTCAAAGCACTCAACAATCCTTCCTTAGCCCTATTATTGTATTCAACATCCCTAATCTTAGTAGTAGTAGTAGTAGTAGTAGTAGTAGTAGTAGAACCATTTTGAGAAATAACATACCTATTACTTGTAATGCTCCAGTAGGATTCACCAATGCATCTTAGATTACACTTCTTTCAAGTTTTCCATAGAGAATAACTAGTTCCATCAAATCTCAGACTATCCTTCTTATATGTCGCCATCCCAGATCACCTCAAGTTGTTAAATTTCTTTCGAGGACCCTGCTCTGATACTAATTGTTGGTAACACAAGGGAAGAAAACTAAGAGGGGTGGTGAATCAGTTATCATAGAATTTCAAACTTATTAAATTTATTAACCCTTATTCTCATATTTGATTAATAACCATGAAAGCATAAATCAGCAACACACCAAAAACACACACAACACTAAGATTTTTACATGGAAACCCTATTAGGGGAGAAACCATGGTGGATGTCAGTCCACAAGTTTATACCCTGTTAAAAGTATAAGAAGAATAAATGGGGAATAAAAATTCATTCAGACACATTTCCTAGAGCTCACTACTCAAATACAAAGGCGGACTCATTGTCTTATAGAAACATTCAGATTACAACCATCTAGATTTTGAACTAAGAAAGTAGCATCAGCTAATTCCTGATTATGGTTCCACTTAAGCACATGAACACTTCTTCACTCTTCTTCACTCTTCTTCATTCTTATTCAAACTCTTCTTTTCCTTTGAAAGATTTAGAACATTATTCACCCACACACTTGTTCGCTCTCATTCAAATGAGGAATCAATTGCTTATATATATCTGCAACAAGGTATTACATTGTTACATGTCAGCTTCAACAAAGTAATATAATAATACAAATTGTAGACATGCAAAATTAGCATCATATTAATCATATTATCCTTGATTAAATAAATCAATTTTATTTAATTAATCTCCTAAATTCCACCATTTAAATTAAATACATTGATCTTTAATACTAACATCATCCCCTTTTGCTAAAGAAATCAAAATATTTATTTAACTATGTCTAAACCATTTTACATCTCCTTTTGATTTATTTTAATCAATAAATCTAAATCAAATAGGTCAAATCATCTAATATATCATTAAATTAATCCAATCCTGATTAATTTAATCTTTACTGATGTCACATCCACTTGCACAAATAAATCATTTAATTGATTTATTAAATCTTCTAACTTCCCTCAACATGGAATCTTTAGGGAATATTCCTCCAACTTGAATTTCCCTTTCAAATGACTTGTCCCTTCAAACATAGCATCAAATCCCCTCTTACATGTCCCCCACTTGGCATTTAAGACCCTTTTCTTCTCCCTCCAACAAGCCAAATTTCAAATTTGAAAAGGCCAACTAATATCATTTATGGGCACATTCACCAAAACTTGCACATCCTTGGCCCATTCACATGGTGACAAGTGGCCTCTTCCTATTGGTTGGGTATTTATCCCACATTAATCCCATTTTCTTCTTCTCTCATCAAACTCTTCTATAAATGGAGAGGCTATCCTTCATTTCAATCATCTACAATTTAAGGATTCTTACTATAGAAAACTTAAGTTAATATTATCTCTTTGCCTATCATCATTTGAGCTTATCTAGGATTGGTAAAAGACTCCTTTACATATCAAGGGTACACCAATCCAATATGGAATAAACATCTACCATTATTTTTGTGCTTTCAATTAGTTTAGTTTGTCATTTTCCAAGTATGATGGATTATTTCATAAAGATGTTGATTATTTGTGTTGTTTTAAAATACTAACCATACTAAGAGTGGGTGTGTGTTGAAGGTTTTTTAATAAAATTAATATTTTGAAATCTACATAATGGCACTAGAAGGAGGGCCGCATAGACTTTCTTCACATTTTTGGTGCATTGTTTAACTATTTATTAAGCATAACATTTGTGAAGGTTTCTAAAATCTATGTAATGAAGCTATTTTATGCATATCTAGATTACATTTCTTTGAGAACTATTTTGAATACCTATAGAGAAAAGTTCTATTGGTCTTGCCTTTGAAGCTCACTTAGCGTACATAAAGGGTCCTTCTTCAACAATTAATCATTTGGTTTGTGTTGGTTCTCAAAAATGAAGGTTTTAACCAGAAGAGTTTGCCAAGCTCTTACAACACTTTTGGCCAACGTACAAGGCCAATTGATGCAATTGTACCTTATGCTCTTTAGGATCTGCTAGACCTAGGTGGGTGAACCTAATGAATAATGAAGATTTGAAATGAACTTCCTGATGCAATAATCTACCCACAATGGCAAGGGTGGTGGATAGACAAATATACTATAACTACTCCTACTCCTACTGCACAAATGAAAGATTTGAATGAATTGTCTGATATGAAATTCTATTTCTGGGTTGAGGTAGATCAGTGCCTTCTATCCACATGGGCAATGGATTCAAAACAAAAATGATATATGTTCTCTCTTATTGGCTTAACTCTAGTTGTTATGCACATTAAAATGAAGTCTTAGTGATTGACATATAACTTCACTTATTTATGTCTTGCATAAATTGTGCTAGGATATTTCTTAATCTGGTTCTACTTCAACAATCCAAATGAAATCCTTAAATTACTATGATTTATTAGAAGACTTTTAACTCTGACTTGCAGACACCAACTAATTAAATCACACAAAATGAGAGAATACTTTGATAAATCAGAAATATACTTGATACACTGATTTAAATGACAGAAAGATCTCAAGTTGGAGACAACCAAAGATTAAGAATTTAGATTATTTTAACATTACAACTGAACACCAAAAGAAATTCACTAATTTAAAACATCTTCTCCATTACATTGTTTTAAGAAAGATCTGTATATTTTTTACATTCCCTAGTCCCTTCTCGGGAAAATATGACTACTACTCTCTAACCCCTTCCCTCCTTTTTTTGCAACTGATTTTAAAATTATTTATACAATACATGCCAAGGGTCGTGACCCTTCACATTCCTAATAAAACCATTTGAATTTCATGACAGTGATATAAAAAATTTAATTAATTGCCTTATTAGGAAATTAAATACTTTTCCATAGTTCTGCATTTGATTTAAAGCCAATACCTTACTGGCCTTCAAAATTTAACTCCCCGTGGCTTTCACTATTTTTACCGCTCCATTGCGGGTTTGAATTTTCCACCCGCGGTTGCATGGTGACTAGCTTTGGCGGTTACCTTCGCTACTTACCGCACTACTGCGGTCTTTATTTTATCGGCTATGGTACCGTGGTAACTGCTAGCCATTCGCCACTTTGCTATCACTGACTGTCAACTCACCATTTACCGTGCCACCGCAGTCTATGTCTTGACCATGCATGGTACCATGGTAAACCTTCAAACTACTTTCCCTCATCCATCTCACCGCTTACTAACCCTTTGGTTGACTATTACTGCAGTCACCACGGTCTCAGTTTTAATAGCTACTGTATAGCAATAACCGCTCACTGACCGCTACCCGTTAACTGTCTTTGCTCGCTCACCCATTGACTGTTTTCCTCCAACCGCTAACTATTCACTGCAGTCACTGCGGTGAGCCTCCTGTCTGCCAGTTCCTTAGCCGTTACCGCTAATGACAAACGGTTTACCGTGCTACCACGGTCAATGAATTGACCGTGTGCGATAGCACGGTAAACACTTCATCCTAGCTCCTTTGATCGCTACCCAACCACCACTCTACTGTGGACTGTACGATGTCCCCCCGTGGTATAGCGGTAAGGGTTAAAATGAGCGGTATGGCATAAAGTGAATAATGAAATGGACGAGGATTAAAATAAACCATTCTTATGAGAAAGTAGGGAAAAATTAGATTCAAGTGAGAATAAACCTTAGGAATTTTATGGAAATTTGTGGGAATTTGTGGGAAAACCTTAGGGTTTAAGATGGAAATTTTAGGTTCTAACAGTGGCTCCTGTTGGGGATGAGTGATTTTGCAAATCATTGCAAGAATCTAGAATATCTCTAGTAGAGAAAACCAAGAAAATGATATAAAAAATCAAAGCAATGGCTTATGGAGGGATTGAACAGATGAATGACATGAAATATGGAGCAAATAGAGAATGGAAAACCCTAAGCTACTGTGCATGGAAGAGAAAATTTAAAGAGGCATTGCTAAGAATTGTCCATGCACTGGTAATCCTTAATCCTCTGTACCTGCTATGGTTCAAAAAATCAAACCACAAGGAATGGCCCAAGGCCACCCCAAAAAGAAAAACCTGCACTTTCCTCTGTCATAAAGTTTGTTCTGATTAGAAATCATCAAGTTTCTTTTGAACCTATCCATTCCACCTGTCCTGCAACATGCACTACCATTGAAAACCTTTAGGAAATCATTGTGTTCAATCTGTTTGATAATCATTTGATCACTTTGCATTTCATCATTCACATATAATTTTTTTTTATCACCCTCAGCATAGAAAATGTATCCATATTCAACAAAAAATTCATGGACATGCTCATTGTCATATTTTGTTGAATGTGCCTGGAACTGCACTAGAACCTGAAAAACTTAAACATTCCTTATGGCAACGAAATATTCTTGTCTCATCAATATCTTTTGAAAAAATCAAAACAAAACTAATTTTCATTTCTTTTATATTACTAGTTGGCATTGACACATATTCTTGATCCATACAGTCATCCTTATACATACTTGAATCAACAAATGATGAACACTCATCATCAATAATATGTAAACCAATATTGTTTTCTTGCAGGCATAAATCATTCAATTCACATACCTCTTCCTGGACACAAACAAATTCATGATCATCTTCAAAACTTTCATCACTGTGAGAAATTCTCATGGAAACATTTGAATCACTACACACAGTATTTTCACTGTCAAAGCATATATAGGCTGGGACCAAATTCTTGGAACCATCTTCATGTGCATACTTCTGGTATTCAAGAGTCAATAAATCTAAAACTTGCTTACTGCTAGGTGAACAGGTCTCTGCTTCCATATCTTCTATCATGTCTGCAACCTCTTCTTGATCTTCATAATAACTACAACAATCATCTTGTTGAAGATCGATATCCACTATTTTATCTTCACAATTTGACTCACAATCGGTTATGCCAGAGGTACTCTCCACATCTTCATTGTCAGACAACATGATATCATTTTCTATTTCAGCTTCTGAAGCACTGCTAATGTATTCTCCAGATGGTGTGTCCCTATCATCTTCCAAATCAATATCCATGTACATTGTCCCAAGCATGGAATCAATAAATTTATTTACTACATCAAAGGCTTGTTGTTTTAATGACTCTGACCAATAAACTAATTCAGGCTCTGATGCTCTCAAAAAATGTGCAACAAATGTGGGTCTTGTGGGCCTGAAATGAGGAGGTAATTGCATGTAGACATCTACCATCCTGTTGTATAAAAAACTCATAGATTCTCCTTTATATCTCCTTATATAAAAAAAAACATCCACGAGATTTTTGCCTCTCTCTTCAATTTGAAAATACTAATCAAAAGTGTTCTAATGTTAATAGAGTACATTACCTTTATCACCAAAATTCTTAATTGCATCATGTGGCACTTGTGGTTTCCAAGATCTCTTGGAATTTACGTCTTCATCCTCATTGTATGATGGCCTGTTTGCTGATGTACTTCGAGCACCTTTGACTCCCAATTACAGAATCTGTTGGTCCAATTGCAGCCTTTGTTGTCTCAATTCCTTCAACTCTTGGATTGACTGTTTTCTTCTTTCTTCTTCTACCATCTTGACAAAATGTGACTATTCCACAATATCCATGCATTATTTATCAAAATAAAACAGAGTCGCCACCTAATTTTCCAAAAGTAGGAAAATGAAATGGATTGCTTTGGTTTGCCCCAGTGGAATCTCCAAAAAAAACTGTAAAACTTTCCTGACTCTATAAATGGAAAGGCTAAAAACTTCCTGAGTAATCCCCAGCAGAGTCGCCAAACTGTTGGTTCTCAAAAATGTAGGTTTTAACCAAAAGAGTTTTCCGAGCTCTTACAACACTTTTGGCCAATGTACAAGGCCAATTGATGCAATTGTACCTTCTGTTGTTCAGGCTGTGCTAGACCTAGGCGGGTGAACCTAATGAATAATGTAGATTTGAAATGAATTTCCTGATGCAATAATATACCCACAATGGAAAGGGTGGTGGATAGACAAATATACTACAACTACTCCTACTCCTACTACACAAATGAAAGATTTGAATGAATTGTCTGATATGAAATTCTATCTCTAGGTTGAGGCAGATCAGTGCCTTCTATCCACATGGGCAATGGAGTCAAAACAAAAATGATATATGTTCTTTGTTATTTGCTTAACTCTAGTTGTTATGCACATTAAAATGAAGTCTTAGTGACTGACATATAACTTCACTTATTTATGTCTTGCATAAACTGTGCTGGGATATTTCTTAATTTGGTTCTACTACAACAATCCAAATGAAATCCTTAAATCACTGTGATTTATTAGAAGACTTTTAACTCTGACCTATAGACACCAACTAATTAAATCACACCAAATGAGAGAACACTTTGATAAATCAAAAATATAATTGATACGCTGATTTAAATGACAGAAAGATCTCAAGTTGGAGGCAACCAAAGATTAAGAATTTAGATTATTTTAACATAACAACTGAACACCAAAAGAAATTCACTAATTTTAAACATCTTCTCCATTACACTGTTTCAAGAAAGATCTATATATTTTCTACATTCCCCAACCCCTTCTCGGGAAAATCTAACTACTACTCTCTAACCCATTCCCTCCTTTTTTTGCAACTGATTTTTTGATTATTTATACAATACATGCCAAGGGTCGTGACCCTTCACATTCCTGATAAAACCATTTGAATTTCATGACAGTGATATAAAAAATATAATTAATTGCCTTATCGGAAAATTAAATACTTTTCCACAGTTCTGCATTTGATTTTAATCCAATACCTTACTGGCCTTCAAAATTTTGCTCCCTGTGGCTTTCACTATTTTTACCGCTCCACCGCGGGTTTGAATTTTGCACCCGCGATTATGCGGTGACTAGCTTTGGCGGTTACCTTCGTTGCTTACTGCACTACCACGGTCTTTATTTTAGTGGCTACGGTACTGTAGTAACCACTACTCGTTCATCACTTCGCTATCACTGCTAACCGCCAGTATTTGTTCATCACTTAATCACTGAGTATCAACTCACCATTTATCGTGCCACTGCGGTTTGTCTAGACCATGCGCGATACTGTGGTAAACCTTCAAACTGCTTTCCCTCATCCATCTAGATGCTTACTAACCCTTCTATTGACCGTTACCACAGTCACTGTAGTCTCAATTTTAACAGCTATGGTATAGTGGTAACCACTCACTGATTGCTACCCGTTAACTATCTTTGCTCGCTCGCCCACTGACTATTTGCCTCCGACTGCTAACTATTCACCACAGTCACTGTGGTCTCCACTCGAACCTCCTGCAGTAGCGCAATGAGCGTCTTGTCTACCAGTTCCTTAGCCATTACCGCTAATGACCAATGGTTTACCGCACTACCATGGTCAATGAATTGACCACGCGCGGTAGCACGGTAAACACTTCATGCTAGCTCCTTTGACCACTACCGGACCACCGCGCTACCGTGGATAGTACTATGTCCCCCACGGTATAGTGGTAAGGGTTAAAATGATTGTTTATTTTAAAAGTAGCAGTATGGCATAAAGTGAATAATGAAATGGATGGGGATTAAAATAAACCATTCTTATGAGAAAGTAGGGAAATATTAGATTCAAATGAGAATAAACCTTAGGAATTTTATGGAAATTTGTGGAAATTTGTGGGAAAACCTTAAGGTTTTAGATGGAAATTTTAGGTTCTAATAGTTTGACAGGCCTTTTCACTATTTTTTGCTGAATCTCCTTCAAAATTGTTGTTTACACAATCCTCTGTCAGTAGTCCCTTGCTAGAGAGTCTTTGTTTCTTCCCATTAACTTTATGTTGTGTGCACTTGTAAAATATTTGTTTCTCTTTTAATATCAACTGATGCATTAATAAGAAGCGATAGCTTTAGCTAGGATGGGCTCCATGCTCACATGGGATGTTTGAAAGACTAAATCTAACTTCATCATTTTTTATATTTATTGGATGACATTCAAAATCTTATTGCTTTATAAAAATGTTGTAAAGTTCAATTTTATCCAAGATTGAAGAATAATCAAAGCACTGGGGTCAAAGTACAATTGGTCGATAGCATGAAGGTGATTTGTTGGTTTTAGAAGATTGCGCAATCAATAGATGACCATCTAGATACGACTTGAGGGACAATCCTGAGGTAAGAAATTATGAATACTACCTTCGGAAACAAAATTATGACCTAAACACTGGGTACCTGATGTTTGGTGATTTGTTTCTTTACTGTCAACCATAAAGCCACAAAAACTCAGTCAGTTTGTGTGGAACACATTTAGATTGAGCATGAATTTTGTTGCTAAAATTTTTGGAATGCTTTACTTGTGTTGGAATGGGATGCATCAAGTAAACTCTATTTTTCTTTTGTCTGTGGTATCCTCCAAACAAAAAGCCAAGATAATATATTCATTGTTAATAGTAGTGTTGCTTCTAAAAAGTCGTGTATCATTGGAGAATAGTGGAGCATTTTGAAATAGCTATACTTGGAAATGAAGTCAATGGTTACATGCATAGGCCGCTCGTACATATTCTTTCCTTTTGATTGAATTTATGAGCTCTCTATGCATACATCTTTCTCTGGCTTGCATTAGACCACTATTTCTTTAGCACATTGAATAAGCATTTGTTAGAGGTGTTATAACAAATAGCAACGAGGTGTCATGTCAAACAGTTATTGATCTTTATTTTTTTTTGCTAGATATATCTACTAAGTTGCAATAAAGTTTGTTAAAAATATCTCATCACCATGGTTAGTCATTTTAATTATTATGTGTCTAATTTTTTTTCAGCAAGCCAATAACCAATGCCTCTCTTTTGAAAAAGAAATGTAAATGCGGGTTCTTTGTTTGTTGATAGAGATTTTAATTGGATTAACCAGAAACATTTCTACTATTTACAATTGTATTCACATCTTTCTTATATGCAACTATAGCTTTGTAGCTTGTTTGATTAGAAGATTATAAATACCATTAAAAGAGAAGATATCTGACCAAACACTTCTTCACTAGAGTTTACCACCAAGAATGACATTTTGCATCATGTTGGAACTAAGTCAAGTGACTACTTACTAGCTACCCAGACACCAATTCTAAAAGGGCACTGATGTATTTATATATTGCAGTCAAGAAAGGCCAATAATCCTCCTCAGGCAGTGTGGATGCTGAAAATTGTCCTGCCTAAAATCAAAGAATTTATGGTATCATTGTCCTAACGTTTAGCTAACATGATTTACATTTGTGTGAGATCTTTGTAAAGAGAAATCTCTTGCTGCTCTTGCTGCTCAGATCCTTGGAAGATGAGGAGAAGAAGATGAAGGATGTGATTCGCTGAAACTCATCATTGATTTCATTAAGAACCTTTTATTATTATTTTTTTTTACTATCCTTAGCACCTTGGAGTGTAGGGACAACTAGCATGTGGTGCATTTATAGGAAAGTGCAAAAATAGTAATGACAGTGGCTGGGTAGGTCGGTGGGAAAGGCATTTTGAGCGGAAAATTGAAGTGGTTAAATATCTGAAGTAAAAATCTATTTTTGAAGACTGAAGCGTTTGCTCAAAATTGGAATTTAACATGATAAGAAAAGAAGACAAGTTTCTTTATTATGTTTTGGTACTTTATTGAGGTCATTCACACCTTCTTCCATGCTGACCTACTAGATATCATGAAATCCTTAATATTGCCATGAAGTCATTCACACCTTACATTGGGATCGGGTTGCCTTTAAAGATTTATTTTTATTCCTAATGTGTCATTGTCTAGGTATAATTGAATTTACTCTGTGTAGAGCTTTTATGTTACGAAAAAGATTTTGTTGAAATTTTTGATGATTGTGTTTGGATGGGGTCTAATTTTTTTTGATGATTTATATCTTTAAAGAAGCTTCTCATACAAAATATTAGTTGCTGGGATTAAACTATTGGAAAGAGAGGCTTTTTGTTGAGATTAAATTATCGATGGGAGAGGATTTTATCTTTGTTATCAATGGTATAGTTTTGATTAATATTTTCTTTAAAAATCTGAGGAAAGCAGGATTCATATTAATTCTTTTTTTTTTCTCTCTTTCCTTTTTTTAAATCATTAGTCTTTTCATTTAAAATCATTCTATTATTTGAAGATAATGCTTAAAACTGTTGGGAATTATGCCTCAACTTTCTGGTTAACCCCTTTGAAGACTTAGGCGAATTCTCTTGTTTGCCTTGGCAAAGTCTTTTGTTCAAGCGGAGGCAGAACTGGGTTGGAACTTGGCATTGTTCCGTTTGCCTTGTTCTAAGTTTGTTCTTGTTCCGTCTCTAGCTCCGCTCCCCGCTTTCTTGGATCTTCGAAGTTTTATTCTAGTGGAGGCAGAACCAGATTGGATGTTGGCATTGTTCCTTTTGTCATGTTCTGGGTTTGGACCCGGCTCCGGCTCCGGTAGTCTATTTCTCTTCGCTTGGGCTGGCGGAGGCAGAACCAGTTTTGGAAGTTGGCAATGTCCATTTTCCAGGTTCCTGTTTCAGTTTCTGTTCCATCTTCAGGTTCGACTCCTGCTTTTGTGATCTGGTTCCTCTAGATGTTTAGATTCTCCTTGAGGAGTTTTCCTCCGCTTTGTCCAAGCTCTGGACTATTGTTTCTTATAGTTGGCAGGGGCGGAATCGGAACCGGTTTGGTTCCTGATCTTGGACTTTTGGTAAAGTCCTGTTTCTGTTTCTATTCCGTCCCTGGGTCCGACTCCAACTCCGATCTTTTGTGCTCCCATCTTGGTTTGACCCCGGATTTACTTTACCTGGTCAGGACTATTTCACTGTGTTCTCCTTTGCTGTGGGCCGGTGCAGAACCGAATTGGTTCCTGAACCTGTAATTTCGGTGGAGTCATGTTTTGACTCCAGTTCTGCTCTCGACTTTGACTCCGACTCTGGCAATGTGTATTTTCGGTGGAGTCCTATTTCGACTCCTATTCCGACTCCGACTCTGGCAGTGTTTGAAATGACTTGAAGTCCTGGTCGTGCCCGATGTCTATTTGACCGTTTTGGTTGCTCTATCACCTACGATTGCTGATGAGTCTTGGACGCGTGGAACCTGGTTGAATAGTGATTGGATGGTTACCTAACTTGTTGTGCTGCATGTTTTGTCAATGAAGGTTGGCGGAGCTGAACCTGTTTTTGGAATGGCATTGAACGCCTAGGCGGCTCGTTACAGGGAGATCTGTCGGATCCAACCAAATGCGTGATTTGTGGATGGACTTCATTATTGTGCTACACTCTTTTGAGCCAGTTACATATGGATGAGAGATGTGCTTTTTCTCATAAGCCATGTTTGAAGTTCGACGAGTCTGCAAGAGTCGTGGGTTGTTGAACAAGTGCGAGATGTGTGAGTTGAATGCGCGACCATGAGACTGCGAGTAGGATGCGTGGGCATGTGAATGCGTGATCATGGGACTGCAAGCATAATGCATGATGCATGATGCGAGATTGCAGATGTTGGACTTGCAAGTTAGAGAGTCGAAGGTGTGAAGAGTTCTGATGAGAGATGGAGAGGTTGTTCAAGTAGTTTGCTTAGGCATGGGAAACATTGGAGGTTGAATGACTGGGCTGGCCATGAGGTTGGTTGTGATAGTCATCTGAGGAGCTTAGAGGGATCTTGTGGTTACTTGTTATTTCTCGAGTAGAACAAGATGAAACTCCTATATTGGCTTTGAGCTTGATATTGTATTGTAACTGGTTTTTGTTGCTGAATAATACAATGGCTCAAAATTTTGGAGTGTGGGGTTTTTACCTAAAAGGGTTTTCCCCATGTATATCTTTGTGTGTTCTTTTAGTCTTTTATGGTATTTGTTTATGTTGAATCTGTTTCTTGTTGCATTCACTTCTCTCAGAGGATCAATGGGGGATCAACTGTGCTTGTTTCTACTTTATAGCATAGTTGGTTGTGTTTTTGTTGCGATTTTGAATTGAAATCACTAAGGCACTACTATCTTAGATGCCTATCTTGATTATAGCCAGAATCTGTATCCCCGACAAGTGGTATCAGAGCTGGTAGCTTTTTTCTCGTGATACCAATAAGTGGTATCAGAGCATGTTTAAGGGAGGTCGTGGCTTGATGATACCAACAGTGGTATCAAAGCCTTCTCCTTGTTGCTGAAGTTCTGGGTTTTCTCCTGTGGTGATTTCTTAGCCTGGCAAGCTTGAGGAAGTCTGGAGAAATCGGTTGGTGATTGGTCCTTCGGTGAGTGGAAGTGTGTGCTTCATTGATTCAACATACAATTTGAAAGATGGTGGAAAAGTATGGAGTGGGTCATGTTGTGGCAAAATGATCTGAAGCTCCTGACTGGTAACATTGTTCCTAATGCAAAGGGCATGAGATGTGTTCATGGTTGTGTTGCAGCAAAGCGTGGTGTTCATACTGGGTTTCTATGTGAGAGGCTCCTTGATAGTATGGACTAGCTTGTGTCGTTGTTCAGCTATGGAATTTTGTGCTTGTGCTGGGTGTTTGTTACTTAGCACTGAAGGCATTTTTCTCTAGTGCTCTGATTGCAAGGAGGCTATGAGGTGAACTTGGTGGTCTGCAACTTCTGGATAGCCTAGCTCTTTTGCTTGTGCATGACTGTGGCATTGGAACTTGTATGAAACAGACTTGTTGTTCTTGTGTGCCTCTTTCTTGCACTTGCATGGTTCAGATTCATGTCTTTGGCTCTGAGGGTTTTGTGTAGATTTTCCTAAAAAGTCTAAGGTGCATTTTCTTATTCTTTCATTGTTCTACTTTACTATGATGGTTGTGTGCAGACTCCTGAGTTGTCCAGATGAGCAATGAATATGGAGGTGCGTGGGTGTTTTGGAAACATTGTGGGTTTTTGTAGGTTTTTCACGGTCAAGGAAAACTTGTGTTTTGTGGAACTGTTGTTTGTTATCTTTCTAGATCCTATTTTCTTGGGTGTGACTAGATGAGATAGCTGCAGTTCGACTAGTTTTGAGGAGTGTTGTCTTCTCTGCATGGGAGTGTTGGTATGTTTCTCTTTCAGCATTCTTATGGTATGCTTTGAATTTGGTGCTTGGGTTGTGGACGTGACTGGCAAATCAGATCTGTTGCTGATCTTGTGTTTGAGTCATGATTGTCTGCTTTGGCTGTTCTCTTTGATTATCTCAGTTTTGCAGTTTCCAGTGCAATGATAGATTTGCAGGTTTACTTTTGGTTGCATCCACTGGTTGTGCAATATTGTAGGCTATCCTTACCTACATGCTTGTTGTGAGACAACTCAGAAGTGAACTATCTATATCCACGAGGGTGTAACCATGGTGTGCAGATTTATTAGCTGACCTTGTCTATGGTCACTTGTGCATTAGTGTGGTTGTTTTGAGATGAGAGGAGGAATGGCGTTTGAGTACTGGAATAGTCAATGATGGGGACCGGAAGCATGTGGATCGCGATGTCATGGAGAGCTGGATACACTAGCTTAGTGTAAGCTTTTGACAGTGATGGTGTGGTCAATCATGGTGCTTGGAAAGCTCAGTGTCACGTTTCAGTGGGAGCTTTAGCAATGACTGGTGTCTTCTTTGGTGTTGCAGAATTTGCATCTGCATGTTCACTATTTGAAGATGTGCAACACTTTGGAGCCATGAAGGACCCTGGTAGTCTTTAGCTGAGTTGCTGGTGGTGCTTGATAGGTGATGTTGGTTTAGAGTTGTTTGCTTTATGTCATGGTATACTCTTGCTTGTGCATTACAGTTTTGGCATGTTGTTTTGCTCTTGAAGACCATGGACAGTTCACTTGAAGCATGGTATCTCCCTTAGAGATGTGTAGATCATGGTGTCATGTTATGTTCTTGTTCTAGGTTATGGAACTTTAACAGTGGTCTGGGGGTTTCTTTTTACTTTGAGTACATTGGTCATATGTTGGAGGACTTCATGGTTATTGCAGTGGTGCAGTTTGGAGTTAGCATAAGATGATAGGTGCTGATACTCATGGATGCATGAAGAATAAAGGCGAGGCTTGAATTCTTAAGTGATTGTTGTTGTTATAGCTGAAAGTCTGAGAAGCCTGCACTTTGGTTGAATGTAAATTCAACAGAGACCTTGAATGAGAATGCTCTTAGGTTAGCCATGATGGCCTACATATCTTGGATGAGCATGTTTATTTTTTCTTCTTGGTTTGCTCGACAGTGGTGTCATTGTGAAAGGTATTTACCCATTATACTTTTCAGGTGTTTTAGGATTTATCTTTCATGATATGAATCTTTAGTTGGTTTAGATTCTGGAGGATTCATAATAAAAGGTTGGACAACATAGTTTATCTCCTTGTGCTTTTGAGGACTGACAGGAGATGGTTATATGGGTAGTTCTTCTTTCAGGAGCTTACATCCATGTTTTGTTGGAAGTTGTCAAGGCTTTTCCTTTGGGATGTAAAGAAGATCATTCTTGAAAGAGTTGGCATTTAGAAGTGTTTGTAGAAGGGACTTTTTCTTGTTGATTTGTAGTTTTTCTCTTATCTAGTCTTGTTCTTCCTGATTACTCTTGTGACTTTAGATGTGAGTTGCCTTTGTGGTGCTGAGTTGGTCACTATTTGTGGTCATGTGTTGTCACCTAGGTGATAACACGAAGGTGCCTGTGCTTCTTTCTTCAGTCAGTTTTGGAGGTGTTTGGAAGAAGTGTGGAAGACAGTTGAGAGAAATTTTTCTTGCAGCAGGTGGTTGTAGATGTTGCAGATCAGTGTGGATGTTCCTCAGAACTATATGGTTACATTTCTTTATGCTAGGTTTTGGTTGACTTGGTATGCCTGGATCATTTGTGATGCTCCTTTTGCACTCATCTGGACAGTGCCCTTGCAGTGGGAGTACTTGGATGTATTTGGTCTATGACTAGCTGACACAGGGTGCTTGTTTGCTGCTGAGATGGGTGGGTTTCTTTTGATGGCATGAGTTCACTTTTAGGTCATACCTTTAAGGTATGGGTGGTTGGATGTTTCAGCATGAGCTGTGGGTGCTAGTTTTTAGTCACATGGGTTTGATCAGTTGGATGAGGGAAGTCAGTTCTTGGTTGCTTTTCTAGCCGGTCAATTTTTCTTGTTCTGGAGATGGTTGGAGTGGTGCTTTGTTATTTTTTGCCTTTGCTAGCTTGAGGATCATTTGCTTTCATTCTTGAGACTATTACTATTTCACCTTGGTGTGTTCCTGTGTTTGGAGTTGTTGTCTAAGGTGGTGGACATTTTTCTGAAGTTGTTGTAGTGGTCTTGATTGGTGTGTGAGAGCATGTGTTGGTCTTTGTTCGAGCTTGTTTGGAGGATGCCTGAAAGTCTTCGGAAAGTGGGAGATTGTTGGGAATTATGCCTCAACTTTCTAGTTAACTCCTTTGAAGACTTAGGCGAATTCTCTTGTTTGCCTTGGCAAAGTCTTTTGTTCTAGCGGATGTTGAACCGGGTTGGAACTTTGCATTGTTCCATTTGCCTTGTTTCGAGTTTGTTCCCATTCCGTCTCTAGCTCCGCTCCCCGCTTTCTTGGATCTTTGAAGTTTTGTTCAGGTGGAGGCGGAACCAGATTGGAACTTGGAATTGTTCCTTTTGTCATGTTTCGGGTTTGGACACGACTCTGGCTCTGGCTTCAGCTCCGGTAGTCTATTTCTCTTCGCTTGGGTCTGGCAGAGGTAGAACCAATTTTGGAAGTTGGCAATGTCCATTTGCCAGGTTCCTGTTTCAGTTTTTGTTCCGTCTCTGGGTCTGACTCCTGCTTTTGTGATCTGGTTCCTCTAGATGTTTGGTTTCTCCTCGGGGATTGTTCCTTCGCTTTGTCCAATTTCTGCACTGTTGTTTCTTGTAGTTGGCGGGGGTGGAACCGGAACCAGTTTGGTTCCTGATCTTGGACTTTTGGTAAAGTCCTATTTCTGTTTCTGTTCCGTCCCCAGGTCCAACTCTGACTCTGATCTTTTGTGCTCCCATCTTGGTTTGACCCCGGGTTGAATTTACCCAGTCAGGACTGTTTCGCTGTGTTCTCCTTTGCTGTGGGCAGACGCAGAACCGAATTGGTTCCTAAACCTGTAATTTCGGTGGAGTCATGTTTCGACTCCAGTTCCACTCTTGACTCCGACTCTGACTCTGACAGTGTGTATTTTCGGTGGAGTCTTGTTTCGACTATTGTTTTGACTCTGACTCTGACAGTGTTTGAAATGACTTGAAGTCCTGGTCGCGCCCGATGTCTGTTTGACCATTTTGGTTGCTCTATCACCTACGATTGCTAATGGGTCTTGGACTCGTGGCACTTGGTTGAATAGTGATTGGATGGTTGCATAACTTGTTGTGCTGCATGTTTTGTCAACGAAGGTTGGCGGAGCTGAACCCATTTTTGGAATGGCATTGAATGCCTGGGCGGCTTGTTGTAGGGAGATTTGTCAGATCTGACCAGATGCATGATTTGCGGATAGACTTCATTGTTTTGCTTGACTCTTTTGAGTCAATTAAATATGGATGAGAGATGTGCTTTTTCTCATAAGCCATGTTTGAAGTTTGACGAGTCTCCAAGAGTCGTGGGTTGTGGGTTGCTGAGCAAGTGCGAGATGTGCGAGCTGAATGCATGACCATGAGATTGCGAGCAGGGTGCATGAGCATGTGAATGTGTGAGCATGGGGCTGCAAGCATAATGCATGATGCATGATGCAAGATTGTAGATGTTGGACTTGCAGGTTGGAGAGTCGAAGGTGTGAAGAGTTTTGATGAGAGATGGAGAGGGTGTTCGAGTAGTTTGCTTAGGTAATGTAACTATGAACACTCTATCTCTCGGATCTGGGCATGGGAATCATTGGAGGCTGAATGACTGGCCTGGCCATGAGGCTGGTTGTGACATTCATCTAAGGAGTTGAGAGGGATCTTGCGGTTACCTATTATTTCTCCAGTAGAACAAGATGAAACTCCTGTATTAGCTTTGAGCCTGATATTGTATTGTAACTGGTTTTTGTTGCTGAATAATACAGTGGCTCAAAATTTTAGAGTGTGGGATTTTTACCTGAAAGGGTTTTCCCCATGTATATCTTTGTGTCTTCTTTTAGTCTTTTATGGTATCTGTTTATGTTGAATCTGTTTCTTGTTGCATTCATTTCTCTCAGAGGATCAATGGGGGATCAACTGTACTTGTTTCCGCTTTATAGCATAGTTGGTTGTGTCTTTGTTGTGATTTTGAATTGAAATCACTAAGGCACTACTATCTTAGATGCCTATGTTGATGACAACCAGAATCTATATGCTCGAAAAAAATGAGTTTAATTAATAACTTGATCTTCACATGATTTGTCTTTATTATCTTATAGGGATCTCACTCGCCCAAAGGACTTGCAACATTGAAGCATTGGAAGCAACCTCTGAAGAATCTTAGAGTTAAAGAGGATTGAAGCCTTAAATTTTGAAGTTGAAAAATCATTTTTAAATGCTTAGGGCTTCCATTTCATTCGTTAATGTTTTGTTTTTAATCAACTCACATTTTTTTGGGGCTCTAAAAAGAACATTTCATTTTTTTCTACAAAGGGCTTAAAAGGAACTTTAGGAAAAACTTACTAGATTTGATTTGAGGCTTACAAGGCAACTTTCATATCTTGTTTTGGTGCTTTAAAATGAATCAAAATGATTGCTTTGTGGACTTAAAATGAACAAGTGTTTCTTTGTTTTGTAATTGCTTACTCAATGTAATACCATCAAAATGATGTATGCGCTTCTCTCACGCCTCATGAAAATCTTGAGAATCAAAAGCCCTTTTGGTGATCTTAGGTTGGGTAAAGTAATTACCTCCACATTTCATTTTGGGATTAAAATTGAACAAAACATCTTGTTCTCCCTTTGTTTCTAAATGAAGGTTGATCGAACTACGTATATGTTTTCTCACTTTTGTTTATCTTAGAGGGCCTACCTTGTGGGAAAAGGTACTCACCCAAGGGAATGACCCAACCGGTAACACACTAAAGCCAAGTGTATTTCCAGCTGGGATATAAAAGTGGGTACTAAAACAAATGCCAGTATCACGCGGTTGGTCCCAACGAGAAGGGCAACAATGGTCTGTCACCGCATGGGTCAATCTCCATGAAGGAAAATTCTGAATTAAAACCCCTTGTGTAGAAAGTCTAAAATCCTAATCTATTTATTGGTGCAAAAGGTCATGTCCTTTGAAGCTACCACACATATACATTTGATTATGTTGTAGAGATGAAAAGTATGCCATGGGAGATTTGTGGGTACTGATGCTTGGCTGACCCGAGAAGTGTGTGTCATGGAGGGGATCTAGTGTGATCAAGCATCTAATCATCCACATTGAATATGCGCAACTAGATTTATCCAAGTGCGAACCCAACAAATATTGTCTTTTCAGCCTAGGGTTGTACATGTTTTTGGAATAAAAAACACATTCCTTTGATCAAAAAAATTTGAAAACAAACATTCACAAGATCTTCAAAATTTCAAACCCTTTAGGAGGGGCAAATACCTTTGACCGAATCCAAGTGTTGTTGGTTTCCCTAGGGATTTTATCCTTAGAGGTTTCTAAACATTTGGATTTACATCATAATTTTCTCATAGTAAATTCAACCTAGGAAACTATGCTCTTGAAACCTTGATTTTCACATAATGGACCTTGTGGAATGAAAAGGAATTGAGATATAAAAATTTAGTTTGAAACATTAATCAAATAATCGTTTGTGGTAAAATAACTCATTAAGAAAAGCTAAGAGACAATTGAACCCCACACATACATGTGTCTTTCCAAATGATTTCTCGCAAAATCAAAATTCAGAAACCAAAGTTCAGAAGTTAGTCCACAAGCTCGAGAAGAGCGTCTTGAAAGGCTTCTTTAAGTTAGAGAAAGATTGGTTTACAGCTTCTACAAGAGAGCTTCAAGAAAAACACCCTAACTTGTATGAGTTCTATTATCAAAAAAATCCAAAACTTTTTCAAAGGTTTGCTTTTCTCACATAGGAAGTATGAAGCGTGTCCTTCAAAACCGAGATCTTGTAAGGAGTTTTATCTAGGTCAAGTCTAGGATCAAAATCAATCACTCTCATCCATCAAAATCAAAAATCACCTCAACAACAACACTTGTAAACTTTGGAAACATCATTTATGCTAAACTTCTAGGAAAAATCAAAACCACTTTTGTTTGACTTAACACACTTAGTCAAATTATCCTCTTGTGCATGAGTTTACTCTAGGATAACACAACTTCCTAGGGTCTACAAGTTCATTATCACTTTGTTTGGCTTAACACACTTAATCAAATTATCCAATCCATAATCACCTTGTTTGGCTTAACACACTTAGTTAAACTATTATCTTGTGTATGAGTTTACTCTAGATAACATAACTTCCTAGAGTTTACAAGTGCATTATCACTTTGTTTGACTTAACACACTTAGTTGAACTATCCTCAATCAAAATCAATCAATCAAGTCCTAAAATTTTAGCATTTCCCTCAAGTTTCCTCAAGAGTTTCATCATCCGTATCACCGATCTTTCATTTATCTCATCCTCATCATCACTTTGATCCTTAAAATTATCCTAGTTCTTCTCTTGTTTTAGCCTAAGGTTCAGACCAATCCAAGGGGTTAGAGGTTCATCTCTTACATTCCTGAAAATTGATCTCAACACAAGAAGAATATGGAGAAAAACAAAGAAGCATTCACTTCGAGGGATCTAAGTCAAACTGAAACAACATTCGACCCTACGATAACCATTGACCTCCCAATCAATCCTCCTCAAATGCCTCAAAATTCTCAAGAGGAAGGTCATGTAGAGGAGATCAGTGACAATGGGATGAGACAAGAAGAACTTCTAGAAATGGTACAAAACCATGAGAATCACCGAATTGTCAGTGCCATGTTAAGGTTGTACCCATCCCAATACATGGTAGAGTTAGCAAAAGAAGGGGCTAAACTCCCTTTTGACTTTGATGTAAGAACTATTGTGGAGAGATCCCTCAAAATCATGCCCTCATCGGCATCTAATCTTCCACTTCAAAGTATCACTCAAGACATCCCCCAAATCATATCATCTATTGCTTCAACCCCATCGATTGCTAATAAGGGAAGTGCCATGCTTCATGAATTCCAAAAACATCACCTTGTGAACAATCGAGGGTTGAATGAAATCATCATATCGGATCAATCCATCTCAGTAAATCCGTTGCATCCATATGTCCCTCTCACATTCCATGACACCAAAAACCCAACTTGTTATCATGCGACACCAATCTAACCCCTAGACACACAAATCTCTCTCCCTATCTCACAAGAAGAGGGTTACTTGTTTAGAGCAAGGGGAATCTTGGATCCATCATCATCACTTCAAAGGATTGCACCACCCATATTTCCACCATTTCCACCCCTACTGCTCACATCAACATCATCCCTCAAGTTGGGTCTCCCTCTTCTTCCTGCCATCAATCAATCAAATGAAAGCATCAGATCAAATCCTCTAGTTACGCCATATGTATCGCAACAATAGATGGAAACCATCCAATCAACCACAACGATAAATATATCCACCATTCCTCAAAGCATGGTTTCTCAAGGACCAAGCATCTCGATCCAATCATCTACAACTCAAACCCCAATTATCAACATGACCATTCCGCTCATCACAATGGTCAACGTTCTTCCTAATCCACCACCATTACCACCAAAGCACAACATGGCCAATTCATTCACCATGACGTTGCAAGCTTCTCGAAAAGCTGCCCAACAAAAATCACTCCAAAATTAGCAAGTTGCACAACTAGCTACTCAACAAGCGTAGGAACAATTAGTTGCACAACAGGCTACACAAGCCCAAGCCTTATTAAAACAACAACAATCCACACAAGGTACGTAAGTAGCTCAAGCCACCCAAGCTACACAAGCCACACATGCCACTTAGATTGCATAGGCAATCCAACAAGCACATTCTCAGGCATGCACCCAATTCCAAGCTCAAGAAGCGCAAGCAAAAGCAGAATACCAAGTGCAATTGCAAGCCCAGAAAGATGTCTATCAACAAGGCTTGCAAGACTATAAATTATAGTAGCTATATGACCAACAACAAGCATTGTTGGCACAACAACAACACGACCAACAACAAGCATTTTTGGTGCAGCAAGAACATGATCAAGAACAAGCATTGTTGGCTCAGCAGCAAATGCATGCATCGTTTGTTCAAAAAATCTTGCAACAAAACCACACCAATGTCCCACCCATCAATCCCACACCTTAGAATGTATTCACCCCACCTCGTTATCCGCAAGGTGATGTGATGACATCGATCAAACTGCTCTCGCAGCAAGTGTTGGATCTTCAATCAAGAAAGACAATCAAGACACCTAGCAACTCGTGCCCCTACTAATTTGACAAAAGCTTGAAAATGGTACCATTCTCGAAGGGATTCAAAATCTCCAAATTTGATAAATATTGCAGGATAGGAAACACTGAAGATCACATCAGGGAGTTTCAGGTACATTGCATGGAAGTCACATACAATGACACATATCTAATGTGGCTATTCACTCGAAGCTTGGCTAATGATGCTATGGAATGGTTTTCTCGTCTGCCTATTGGCATCAAAACATTTCAGAAAATTAAAGACGCATTCCTCCAAAATTGCGCATTCAATATTTGCGTGGATGTTAGTTTGGAAGAACTTTCGGTGCTCAAACAGGGTAAGGGGAATCATTCACTGCCTTTCTCCTATGATGGTGAGCCAAGGCCTATCGAAGGAAGTGGGCCATGCCAGAAGAATAACAAGTTTGTACCATCATTGCCAATACAGACAAAACTCTAGCATTCTATCTGAAGATGCAATGCATCACCACCTACGATCAATTGATTCCCAAGGTGCTCAATATTGAACGGGCTCTTGTTACACAATGTGGAACACCTACTTATCCTAAACATCAGGACAGTCACCCATCCACTAGCTACAACAATAAACCTCGTAGATGGGTGAAGAACCAAAATTTCACCAACGATGGAGTAGTGGATGCCAAGGTTGTCATTAGCGCTCCCAAGAAAAATAAACTAAAAAATCATCACGAACTACAGAACAACAACCAAAATAACATGCAAAAAAATGTGGTGAACCTACAACCACCCCACAAGTAGATCAATAATCTCAATAATCAAGGAGGACCACCTCTGCAAAACAAGTATCCCCCCAAGCAGAAATTCACAGCCCTTGGGGAGTCAATTAAGTCCATCATGAAAAAGTTGGTCAATGAGAGAATCATCAAGGTCCTCACTCATGATAATTACAATGAACCCTAGGTGAAGCCACCCCAGTACAACAAAAATATCCTTTGTGATTATCATCAGCTAAAGGGACACACAACTGCCAACTACATGAAGTTGAAGAACATCATTCAAGATCTCATTGATGAAAAAATCATAAATGTTGAGCAACTGGTCGGTAATCAAGATCTGACAATATACACAAATTTGATGCCCAACTACGTTCAAGGAAATGATAAAGGTAAGCAAAATTTTGGAAAATTAAACCATGTATATGAAGGATTCATCGCATGCCTTGATGAATTGGTAATTGTTGTCAATATCAAAGGAGCCAACGCTGATTGTAGGGGCATCATAGCCATCTAAGACCCCCACCTCAAGATCCACCCCTAATGGTTATAGCATCCTTGGCCAGTTAAAAAGAACCCCTATTGAGATCTGCATCATGGAGTTACTGAAGATTTCAGCCACTCACATAGAAATCCTTGAGGAAGCTTTGGCTTCATCTACTATGTCTGCTAACCTTGATACATAGCAGTTTCAAGCTATGGTCAGAAACATTACCATTCTGAATCTCGTCACCATTTCCAATCAAGAATTTCTTGCCCAACCATCTCATTACCGTTTATTACACCTTGAAGTCTTGGTTCAAAAAAGTAACGTTAAGAGGGTCTTGGTAGATGGAGATGCAAGCCTCAACATTTGCTTGCTAAAGCTCATCAAGAATCTGGGAATCTCCGAAGATTCCATTGAGAAAGACAAAGCCATTACAATCAGAGTGTATGATGACTAGGATAGAGTGTCTTAAGGAACTATCAAACTCCTAATCTAATTAGGGCCAACTACTATAGAGACCACATGTCAGGTCCTCGACCTTGATTTTCCCTACAATATCATCCTGAGATGCCCATAGATCCATGGGATGAAGGTGGTCACCTCAACATTCCACCAATGCGTCAAATTTGCATACCAAAATGAAGTGATCACAATTCATGCTAATCCTGAACCCTTTGCGTATTGCAAGAATCTAGAAGCCAAGTTCTACAAAGTTCCCCAGGTCTCGAAAAATGATGAAGGTCCATCCACTTCATACATAGACCCATCCAACATTGCCTCCACTTTTGGCACAAAGACACCCTCCATTCCTGACATATTCGAGATCAAGCTCATGATCCAAGACAATGTGTGTGGAGATTATAGAATGAAGAAGAATTATTTTGTTGTAGGAGAGTTACCTCAATCTCCTAGGTCACATGGGCAACCCCAACTAGCTCAAACACCCTCTCACACTTTTAGGGCGGATCCTTCTAGATTCCGATGTTGGGGGATCTCAGTCAGGAGGACGTGGATGAAAGAGATATTTTGATGTCACTATACCAAGATGAAAGGCCTGTGCCTAATCCTCCCATGGACGAATGAAGAAAGGGGCTACAAATGATGATAGGTATGGGCTACAATAGCAATGAAAGCCTTGGAAGGAACAACAATGGCTAACTAGAACCCATCATTATTGAGAGACAAATGAATAATCTTGGCCTTAGGTGTACCCCTCTGAGTATAACCATATGTGGCTAAGCTCCCCCAGTTAACACAGTCAAGACTCCCCCTCAGCTATCTACAACTACCCTACAATTACTAGTATCCATAGGTCTGCCCCTAGAAAACTTCACTTTTGATATAAGTGATGTCTGTAGTAGTAGTGATGATGAGGATACCATAACTGGGTTACCCATGCTTTTTGAAGACTCTTCCCTACTCATGATTAGTGCCTCATCTATTGAGTCAGATAGTCAAACTCGAAAAATTAACCTAGTCTACCCCCAACTCATCAACTATGACCAACGAGGACCACAAGTTCTAGAAACATTTGAAAATGATGAGGCACTCTCAAAATTCATGGGACTAAGGGATACAGTAAAAAGCAGAGATCATAAAGATAGATTCAACATCACACTAGACACACAGGCCTATTATGGGAAGATGATTGAGTCCTTTAGTTGTAAAAGTGAATAATTGAGAAAAATCTCAAGGTCATTGAGTGAAAACCACACTGTGGAACTCTCTAACCATAGAATAGAATAGTAAAAATAAAGGAAGCATCCAATTGTGAAAATGTCTTTGAGGTGCTCAAGGATGAAGGATTCAATCTCCCCCCTATTGCATTTCATCAGGAATAATTAGTAGTCCTAGCAAAATAGTGTAACCCCATCAATGTGGGAACAAAAGCAATGCCACACATCACCTTCTACACTAAGTCACTTCTCACAAAAGAACAAGATCTCCTAGCAGCATTCTTAAGGGAAATAAAGGTAAAATTTGCATGGACCTACACTGACATGTTGGGTCTTGATCTGGAAGTCGTGGTTCATCACTTAGCTATCTATCCAGGGGAAAAACCAGTAAGACAGAAGTTGAAAAAGATGCACCCCTAGATAGCCTTTTTAATCAAAGTGGAATTGCAGAAGCTCTTGGATCCGAGATTCATAAGGCCAATTGATTATCCTGAATGGGTGTCAAATCTTGTACCTATTTCAAAGCCAAATGGGGGCATCTGCATCTACCCGACTTTAGGGACTTAAATAAAGCTTGTGCTAAGGATGACTTTCCACTACCCAAAATCGACATGATAGTGGATATGACAGTCGGAAATGAAATTATTTTGCTAATGGATAGCTTTCCTTCATACAATTAGATTATGATAGCAAAGGAGGATCAATAGAAGATAGTGTTCACATGTCCATGGGGAACCTACTATTGGAACATGATGTCATTTAGGTTAAAGAATGCAGGTGCAACATACCAAAGAGCCATGACACTAATCTTTCACATCATGATTCATAAGATAGTGGAAGACTACGTAGATGAAATATTTGAAAAATCCAAAAAAAAAGACAAGACCACATAGCAGCATTGAGCTCTATTTTTTATAGATTGGAAAAATATAAGGTTCATCTTAATCCAAAGAAATGCATCTTTGGGGTGCAATCAGGAAAACTCCTGGGATATATAGTATCAATGAGAGGAATAGAAGTGGATCCCACCAAAGTCAAAGCGATCCTTGACATGGAAGCACCTAGGACACTAAAGCGACTCAAAGCTCTATAAGATAGGCTCCAGTCCATCAGCAGGTTCATCGCTTAGCTGGCTGATAAATAGATTCCATATTCACATCTACTCCACAAGGGGGTTAGAATTCAAGTGGGATGACAAATGCAACCAAGAATTTAACAAAATCAAAGAATACTTACTCACACTACTAGTTTTGATGCCACCAATCCATGGAAAACCACTATTCCTTTACATTCTAAAAACCATGGCAGCTCTCAATGCTTTATTAGCTCAACACGATGAAAATGGAAGAGAGAGAGAAATATATTATATTAGAAAAACTATAATGGGACATGAGATAAACTATACTCCTATTGAAAAATCCTATATAACAGTTGTATTTTGAACATATAAATTTAGACACTACATGCTCGCACATCAAATCAAGTTGATTGTGAAGATAGATCCTCTCAAGTACCTACTTTCTAAATCCATGCTCACAGGATGAAGAGCCAAGTGGGTCATGATATTGACAAAACACAACATTGAATATGTGGAGCGCAAGGCCATTAATGGACAAGAAATTGCATATCAACTAATAGAGGCTCCTATTTATGCAAAAAACCCACTCATTTCAGAATTCCTTGATGAATCAATTTTCATCCTAAGTGTTGCAGACCACTAGAAGATGTATTTTGATGGATCTTATAGGCAACATGGATCAGGGGCTGGAATTTTCTTCATAACTCCCCAAGGAGACTGCATACCCAAATCTTACAAACTGTCATTCCCATGAATGAATAACACAGCAGAGTATGAGGCTCTCATCATAGTCTTAAGGATTGTAGTACAATGGCAGATCATGGATCTAAAGGTATATAGTGATTCACAGCTCATAATAAATCAGGTAAATAATTAATACCAGACAAAGGATGACAAACTAACCCTGTATAAGAAGTTGGTCGAGAGCCTCAAAGAGTCATTGATTGATATCACATTTCAATAGCTACCTAGAGAAAATAGCAGAGCAACAGACATAATGGTGACAATTGGATCACTCTTGGAAATCTCATGCAACATCCCAAAGCAAGAATTCCTTGTAGAGAAGCTTCTCATACTAGCATTTGAGGTACAAAAGTCTAAGTTTGTGTGTGAACTCACTGGTCTCGGTGATCCCTAGTATCATGATGTTTACACCCACTTAAGAATAGGAGTCTTGCCCACTGATATAACCCCAAACCTTAAACGAACCTTCGTCAAAAATTCAACCTGCTTAGTCATCCTAGGAGAAATAATTTTATCATAAGAGCATTGAAGGAACCCCGTTGTGTTTCCTAAACACTTAGGAGGCCCTAACTATATTAATTAAGGTACACAATGAAATTTGTGGATCACACTCGAGTGGTATGACCTTGGCTAAGAATTTGTTGAGAACTGGATACTACTAGCCCATAATGGAGTGGGACACACATGACTTCATCATAAGATGTTTACAATGTTAGCAGCATGGGGACCTCATCCATGCACCAGCTCAAGAGCTTCACCCTATTGTTAGACCTTGGCCCTTTTCACAATGGGGGCTCGATCTCATTAGAAAATCACCCCCACCTCATCCAATGGCCACAACTTCATCATCACCGCGATGGAGTACTTTACAAATTGGGTCAAATCCATTTCCATGACCTACATAATGGGAAAGTAGATATCGATGTTCATCCTAAACTACCTCATTTGTCGGTACGGTGTCCCCCAAGCTATTGTCTCAGATAATATACACCTTTCAAAAACTAGGATGTTCGCGACTTATGTGAAGATTTCAATATCCAACAATGCTTTTCCACTATGTACTATCTCCAAGGAAATGGCCTAGTAGAAGCTGCCAACAAAACCATCTTAAAAATCCTTAAGAAAACCATCAATGATGCTGGTCATGACTAGAATCTATAGCTAAATCTTGCCTTATGGGCCTATCACACAAGAATCTGCACACCAATAGGCGCCACCCCATTCTCCCTGGTCTATGGATTAGAATCCACAGCTAAATCTTTCCTTATGGGCCTATCACACAAGAATCCACACACCAATAGGTGCCACCCCATTCTCCATAGTCTATGGATCAGAATCCATCTTACCCATTGAGATCGAGCTCCCATCCCTGAGAATATCATTGCAAAACCTCATCACAGATGAAGAATACAAGGTCTCATGACTAAATGTGATGGAGTTTTTGGATGAACATCATATGGATTCCCTAAACCATCTGCAGGTGTATCAAAAATAGATTAAGCAGAGTTATAACAAGAAGATTAGAAGGTGGACCTTCCAAGTCGGTGAACCTATGCTAAAAGAGAACCAAAAGAACATGCGAAACCCAAAAAACAATGCTAAATTTGAGCCCAAATGGTTGGGACCTTTCATCATAATTATGATCTACAAATAAGGGGAATATTAGTTATCAACACTAGAAGGAAAACTTCTATAGGAGCCCATGAACAACTCCCATCTCAAAAAAAATTATGCCTAAAATCTTGCAAGGTATAAAAACAGATAATACAAAAAAATCAGAAAATGTCCTAAAAAAATGGTCACCCTAATAAAAACCTAGTATATAGGCATCTTGGTAACAAAAATAAAATACAAAAATACAAAAATCCAAAAAAATAAGAAAAATGATTGAAAACAGTAAAGAAAAAAATCATCCTCGAGTGAAAACAACTTCGGTGGTGCTCTGGACAAGTACCTTGGTGAAAACCTAGCAAATAGCCGCCAAGCATAAATAAAGCACTCTCCATCCACCATGATCTTCATGGATTAATTTGCACACTCACTTATCTAATACATCTTACCATTCATCCATCATTAATCTTCCATCCATCCATCTGTTTGCATCCATAGCTTGATCTTATGTTCGTATTAGGATCCACCCTAAGTACTACTTGGGACATTCCTATACCTGCATTACACTAGGGGCATGTTCCTGTACCTGCATCAAATTGGATTCATGTATATTCTTGTGATCTTCCTTAAAGTAAAAAATCCAAAAACATTCAGAAAATCCATCAAAAAAATCCAAAAAGATTTCAAAAATCCAAAACATGTTGAAAATCTAGAAAAATGAAAAATAGAAACATCCAACCGAACTACATCATCTCTAAGCTTGAACGTAGGAAAGGTTGATCTATGATCATCCCCCGATACATTTTAGGTCAGTCCTTTAGGCATCCGTCACAATGGCAATCCGTTTTCCCATCTATCTCATCATTGAGTCACGTTTGTGTTCATCGAACTATGTGGTCTCTAAGTGTATAACGTAGGCAAGGATAATATATTGATCAGCTCTTGAGACCCCTAGGATAGGTCTTTAAGTTAGTCTCTTGGTCATAAATCTTTAAAATACCAAAAACATTTGTAAAACATCTCAAAATTCAAAAAACAGCCTCAAAACATTTGAAAAAACCCAAAATGGTGGATCTGTCTCATCTCGCTCTCACCCAAAATAATCATCACTCATAATAGATCACTTTCATCTTCATCCTTTGGTGATTTAGTTAGAAGCAAGTCTAGTAGGTTCCAAAGTGAAAGCTCAAACATCAAAGTCTCAAGTCTATGTCAGTAAGTCAGCAAGTTGATCAGTTTAGAGTATCAATAGCTTATCATCCAATCAAAATCTCATTATCACCTAGTCTAAACATGTCCTAGGAATGTGACCTTCTTGTGATGGACAAAAAAATCAGGCATCACCATAGTTTCGTCTTGGCTAGCTTGTTTATTTACTTTATCTTTTCTTTTGACATATCTTATTTTGCTCTCATTCCAAGGACCTCTTGATGATACCTAAACAAAAATATTTAGACAGAAAGGAATGGAGCAACAATCATTATCTTTTTATCTGTTGTGCTTTTTGGATATTATTTTAAAATAACTTTGTCATGTGTGCTTTGTTTTGTTTGTAGGGAGGATTTTTTAGGTGTCTTGTTGACCACATAAGAAGGATTTCCATTTTATGTATTGGTTCAAGATTTCTAGAATATTTGAATTGCATTTTGAATAATGTTTTGTTTGTCAAGTGTGAACATGAGTACTCCTATCTGATTTTTGAGTCAAAGTCCATCACACTAGGTACAAGGCCATCATGGTTCTTTATACCTTGATGTATTGTACCTATGTGTGTTATGAAACATAAGGTAATTTATTCTCTTTATCTCTCCCATCCTTGGATAAGCAATACATCATCATTCATCATCATATCTAATAAAGTCTCGACCACTAATGGACTTGTTGGACTTCTGCATTTTCTTGGATTCAAGGGTTGATCCCTATCATTCTTCTATCCTCTTTCATGCTAACAATGCATCCATCCTGCATCCACACTATCATCCTGCATAATCATGTCATATCATCATAAGACAACATCATCCATCTCATCTAATCTCACATGCATTGCATCATCATTTAAGTTGTTTAGATTTGTCATTCTATGCATCTTAAAAAAAAATTGTTTATGTCATCATTATCATATAGATCTGTCAGTCTAACCATCCATACATCCATCTTGAACCTCTTTGTCGTGAGATTGAACTCAAATTGAACTTTTCACTCAATCTCTTGAGGGGGCAATGTACAAACGTACTTCTTTCTACTGGGGCATTCAAAAAAATCAGATTTCTTTTTTAATTTCGATGTTGCTGACATCATTCTTTGAACCAATGCAACAAGTACATTGCTTCAAAGAGGGGAAAAATGTAGACATCCAAAATTAACATTATATTTAATCACATTCTCCTTAATTAAATAAATCAAGTTTATTTAATTAATCTCCTAAATTCCTCCATTTAAATTAATTAAATTCATCTTTAATACTAACATCATCCCTTTTAGCTAAATAAATCAAAATATTTATTTAACTATGTCTAAACCATTTCCCATATCCTTTTGATTTATTTTAATCAATAAATCTAAATCAAATAGGTCAAATTATCTAATCCCTCATTAAATTGAACCAATCTTGATTAATTTAATCTAAACTCATGTCACATCCTCTAGCTTTTCCCACTTGCACAAATAAATTATTTAATTGATTTATTAAATCTTCTAACTTCCCTCAACATGACATCTTTCGGGAATATTCTTCAAATTTGAATTTCCCTCTCAAATGACTTGTCCCTTCCAACATAGCATTAAATCCCCTCTTACATATCCCCCACTTGGCATTTAAGACCCCTTTCTTCTCCCTCCAACAAGCCAAATTTTAAATATGAAAAGGCCACTTAATACCATTTATTGGCACATTCACCAAAACTTGCACATCCTTGGCCCATTCACATGGTGAAAAGTGGCCTCTTCCTATTGGTTGGGTTTTTATCCCACATTCATCCCATTTTCTTCTTCTTTCATCAAACTCTTCTATAAATGGAGAGGCTATCCTTCATTTCAATCATCTACAATTTAAGAATTCTTACTATAGGAAACTTGAGTTAATCTTATCTATTTATCTATAATCATTTGAGCTTATCTAGGATTGAGTTAATTCTTACATATCAAGGGTGCACCAATCCAATATGGAATATGTATCTACCATGCTTTTTTTTCTTTCAATTAGTTTAGTTTGTCATTTTTCAAGCATGATGGATTATTTCATAGAGATGTTGATTATTTGTCCTGTTTTAAAATACTAACCATACTAAGAGTGGGTGTGTGTTGAAGGTTTTTTTACAAAATGCAGATTTTAACATCTACACAAAATGTCAGCCCAAAACAATAAAGATTATTACTGTGAATCCACCAAGGTTGAGCACAACATAGTATAGACCCAAAACAATATCCTCAAACACAAAACACCTTGTCGGCCATGAACATGAAAAACATGAACACACAAGAGAAAACAACCGATCGTGAGCACAACGATCAATGGGGATGTGAAACATGGATATAGCATGATCTAGAATCATCCATAAATACTAAGGAGCATTCACAACAACTTAGATTACCAGAATCACATTATCTTCTTCTAGGAACACTAGCTACAATAATAGAATAACTGTCAGAACAAAGAAACTCATAACTTGCTCAAATATTCATGCGAACCTATAAAATTTTTGGTGGGTAAACTAGATACACCTAAAAAAAAACCCTTCAAGCCACAACTTCTCACCATCAACATACTGAACTTTCTAGCATACTGATATTCACTGCTTCAAAGACAACCTGCAGAATATTTTATTATAATTTTCTCAATATCCTCGACATATATAGTCTTAAATAAATTAATTTTAGTAGTGTTGACATCAATGAAAACCACATATCAGAAACAGAACCACAACATCCAATAGTGTCTTCTTTGAACTGTTTATAGACCTTGATCGTAGTGATGCAAGTGTTGGATTAGATGAGTCACTATTCTTATTACTTGTTGGAGTAGTTGGATTTGGAGTGGTAGGCACCCTAGAAGGTGTTGTAGGAAATTTTTCTTGTGTAGTAGGATTCAAAACTTAAGCTTCATTCTCTTCATTCTCTTATGGAACACTAGCTACAATTGTAGTTGTTTTATCTATGTTGTAATCCCATGCTTCTTCTTCAACAAACTCAACATCACAACTTATTATCAGCTTCTTTGTGATAGGGTTATAAAGCTTATATCCCTTGGATTGTTCACTATATACAAAAAGAATACACTTCTCTCCTTTATCATCTAGTTTCTTACTCAACTATTGAGGTATCAACGAGTATGCTATGAATCCAAAGACTCCCAAATGTGCTATGTTATGTTTCCTTTTTCTCCAAGCTTCTTCTAGTGTTTTATTTATCACCACTTTTGTTGGACATCTATTTAGTATGTATATACCAAACATGCAACTGGTTCAGCCTAATACTCATTTGTTAGATGTTTTTCTTTTATCATACTTCTTCCCATTTCCATAATTGTTTTATTCTTTCTCTTAGCTACTCCATTTTGTTGAGGAGTGTACCTTGGTATAAATTGTTTCCTTATGCCATTTTCTTTGCAAAAATTCTGAAAATCATTTGATATTTACTCTCCACCTTGATAGGTTCTCAATTTTTTGATATAATATCCACTTTCTTTCTCAACTTTTGCCATGAACTCATTAAAAACAACAAATGCATCTGATTTATATTTCAAGAAATAAATGTTTCCACTTATGGATGGTGTTTACATAGGTCCAAAAAGGTTTGAATGTACTATCTCAAGTGGATGCTTTTCCCTATAAGACTCCCCAACTGGAGTTTTTTTCCTATGTTTCTTTCCCAATATGCAACTCTCACATGTTATCTTAAGTGAATCTATTGGTGGCAATCCATGTACCATTTTTTTCTTATATAACAGTTATAACCCTTCGAAGTTTAAATGCCCATCTCTTAAATGCCATAACCAAGATTCATTTTTGTATGAAGCTTTGAAATCTAATTCAACAAATTTTTGCAATCCTTGTGGATATAAGAAGAATTCACTTTGAATTCTAAGTGGAAACATCCTATTTTTTATCATTTTAACTTTTGAAATCAACCTATTGCTTGGTTTCTTGTCTAGAATCACACATTCACCATTTTCAAAGTATATTCTATATAATTTTTACATTAGTTTACCAATGCTTATGAGATTGTGTTGCAATCTAGGGACATATAAGGGTGTGTGCAGGATCATCATGGAAAAAACAGGCCCTTAAGTGGCAATAAAAAGACAAAAAATCAGAGTTAGACAACTTGACGTAAAAATTTGAATAAGTTAACCATATTATTTTTAATAAATGTAAAAATAGAATCTATAGAAAATTAAATTTAGTTTCTAAACTACTAGACCTTTATTTAAAAAAAAAAATCTATTTGGTGAAAATTTGAAATTTCAATACAATAGTATTTAAATTTCAAGGTAAAAATAAGAAGTAGGTGTCTGTCTGACCATCCTAACCACAATAAAATGATAGCATTTTTTTATAATATTTTAGATATAAGTAGAGGACTCATGTATCAATGTGATGCATATTTTTTTATAATTTTTTTCCAAGTAAAAATATTAATTATGAATTTTTATTACAAATTTAAAAAAATATAAAAGCTAGTTTGTCTAACCACCTTAACTTAGTCAAAAATTCATGAAATTATTTTTTTTCTTTTTTAATCCTATAGTATGAAAGTCATAGAATGTGACGCATGTTTTTGGATTCAAAAAATGCGATACCATTTGAAAGTTATAGATGTTTTTCAATCAACCTATCAATCAAGACTTTTATTCATAATTCTAATAAAAAAAATAATAATTATTTATTAAATTCAAAGTAAAGCATAATTTATATTGGTAGAAAGCTAAGAATCTCCTCTAAAAACCCTTTTCATTTCATCAATTTTGGGTAAAAAAAAAAGTCGCAGCCACATGGACCATCATATGGCTTACATATCGCCACTTTTTGGCCCATCATGATCCTGCACATACCCATAATACATCAAAAATATTCTTCTCCTCACCTTTCATAGTTTTTATGTTAATTGACCCTTTTCCCATGACTAGAACTCATTGATCATTCCCCCAATTTACTTATGATTTTACTGAATCATCCATTATTGCAAACATCTCCTTACTCCCACACATATGATTACTACAATGTCTATCTAAGAGCCATATTTATTTGGATCTTTCTTGTGCTACATTGCATGTTATCAATATGGTGTTTTGTTCACTAGGGTTGGGCTAGTTTTCATTTGTAAAATGTGCCTTTTTCTTAATCATGTTATATTTATGTTTCCTACATTATGATGCAAAATGCCATAATTTATTCCAATAATGGCATTGGATGTTGGATTTATCATACCTTTCTCCTTCATGATGTCTATGAGAATGGTTGATCCCCCTTCCTCTTGTTGGTGTAGAATGAGCATGCGAGCTTGATGTTGGTCTTCTGCTCTCAAATTTTATATTTTCTCTTCCTCCTCTTTGTGCAAAATGTCCTCAGTCTCTGTTGTAATTTGATCTCCCTCTTCTTCTCCCAAATGAAAGCTAATTCTTGAATTCCTTTTCCAATGAGGATGACCCTAATCGATCTAATCTTTACTCATGTACCAAGAGTGATCCCATTAATTCATCTACTTGTGTCACCAAAAAGTGTAGCCTTGACACTTTTCATTCATTTGGGCCCTTGCCTATGGATTTTGGACCTCCTTTTACCCCTTCCCAAACTTCCTAGGCTTGTCATAACAAATCAACCCTTTCTTATGACATGATGACCCATTAACGCACTTATAGGTCCTACTTTAGTGTGTTTTTGAGACAATCATGACAAACATCATTAACCACATGTTAATTCCTGAAAACCACTCAAAAATTCCTACATGGACTAGGTCACTACCTTGGGTGACCAAATCTCATGTAGCTTAAAAATTAAAATAAAATTAATTTTCTTGTGGGATTTTGCCTCCAAAACCCTAAGGTCAGCCTATCATGTGTTATTTTAAAGGAAATTAGGGCACAACATGTATAAATAAGGGCTTTTCCCATCATTTTAACCCTAATCACCCTAATTACACCTTCTACTCTCTCTTAACTCTCTCTCTCTCCTATTCTCCATCCATCACTCTTCTTAAGAAAGCTAGGGTTTGAGCATTCTAAGTCAACAAGAAATCTTTCTAAAGCATTCAAGGGGTTATTTTTGAAACAACACAAGATATCTCATCAAGGCAAGGTAGCTAAATCCATTGTTTCATTCTTTTTTTAATTATCTCTTCATTTGATTTAACTATCTAAAATGGGTTTGACCAAGGCAAATCCCCATACCCTAACAATCAACATTTCTTTTATTTTCTCCTTGTGTGTTTGCAAATTTAGGTACATTGAAGATAATTGAAGGCTTTAAATACTTGTTGAAGACCTCTCCTTGCTTGCAATGTCCAAACATCCATGAAAATCACTCTTAGGTCTTGAAATCATAGTTTTAGAAGAAAACACTTGTGAAGAACTAAAGTGCAGACTGAGGGCTTCGGTTTCCCCTTTTGAATTTCTACAAATCCAAAAAAGGACTAAGTAACTAACAATGGTGACCTAGTCCCATTGGGAATGTCTTTCGGTGTTTTTTGCATATTTAGACACCCATTGGTAGAAATGGGATTTGGAATAGTTTTTCCATATCTGGGACTAGGTCGCCTAGATTGGCACAAGTGTCCTAGTCAGCATCTGGAAGAATTTCATCAGCATTTCAAACCTCATCTCACCCCTTTTGAGATTCCAAGTGCACACATTTTGTATCATAGCTTTTTTTTTTTAATCTAGTTTATATTCAATAAATCATTTACTTTCCAGTTTGTTGCATTTAGATCATCACATTCCACACAAATTCACATCTCCCACATCATCTACCCCTAATCTTTGAATGTAACATATGCATTTTGGTATCCCTCTCTATCCTTTTAGGTGAAAAACCCTACAAGTGTTAGAGACCCTAAGTGGGTACCAAAATATAGGTTACATTTTGATGAACCTAACCTTCCTACACCCTCTTTTCTAATTTAGACTTCTTTATCATCCTAGGTTTCCATTGTATTGCATTTTGCATTGTTTAAGTTTCATTCAAGGGCTTCACACTTTTTCATGCATGAAAGTGTATATATTGTACATTCTTGCATCTCCAATCATTATCATTCATCTAACATCAAAACCATCCAAAAAAGTTGCAAATTTCTAGAAATTAAAAAAATAAAACCGTAACTGAGACTAATTCACCATTTTGGGTGACCTACTCCCTTTCCATATTTTCCAGTGTCTGTTACAACACCAAAAAAATCATTTTTGTGCTTTCTTGAGCTCCTAGTATCATATCTATAAGTCTAGAAATTTTTGGGAAAATAGGTTTTATCCTTCTAGCTCAAAATCATCATTTTAGTATGGTCATTCTTAGAACCATTTCATCATTAAATCTGAAAATACTTACATTTCTACACTTTTGCATCACCTTAATAAAATTAATTTTCACTTCTACATATATTGTGTTTCCTTTCATAAATCTTTTCTTAAGTTTGTTAAAAATCTTATCATTCTAGCATGTGCATTATTTACATTCTTAATGCTTAGCATATATTGGATAAAAATCTTTTGTATTTTTGCATATACATTATTTAAATTACTAAAGCATTGCATGAAATGGTTACATTTACTTTTCATTTTTATTCAAACAACATGCTAGTAGCTTACATAACTAGACATGCTAAGAAAACTTTCCTACCCCCTACCTATGAGAGTGATTTAGTGAAAGAAGATAAAACCTTGGACATTCCTAACGATCATATTTGTTCTTCTCTTAATATCTCTCCTATTGCGAATGAAGATATTTTTTTAGAAGAACCAACTAATGAGAGTTATGATAATCCTAGTTATTTCTATCCTCTTACTTCTCTTGGTGGACAAGGCCTTAATAAACAAGACAACATAAACATAGCTAATCATGCCAATAACATTTTTGTTTCTCCTAGTATTTCTCCTTGTTGTGAAGAAAATACTTTTCCCCCCTTCACCTAAAAAGATCCTTATTTCGCAAGAAAATTCAATCATTGATCCTTCCCCTGCTTGTGATGAAGTCCTTTTACAAGAATCAACCTTTCATTGTCAAAAATAATTGGTTTGTAGTTCTCCTAAGAGCCTTCCTCCTAGGGACGATATCATGATACATCATAAGGATAACAATGACAATAATAATGTTGCATCCTTAGCAACACATGAAGAGACACCCTTAGTCTCTCCCTTTCTGAAGGATTTTAAAATTATTCAATCTCAACTCATCCTTTACCCCCCTTCATAGAAACAACAAACTCAAAACAAACCTGAATTCCTCCTCTACCACCCTAAGAATAATGTGTCACAAATCAGCCGAGTTATAATATCGTTGCTCACACACATTACGCAATCAAAAATCTGCATCAACAACAATCACCCTCAACACCTTGACCTTTACCTAGTCCAATCTTAAATGTTTCCCCTTACTTAAATTCAGTCATTAGTGAGTACAATCTTGTTGACCAACTAAGAAATAATCCTACTAAAATATCATCATGGGATCTTATTACAACCTCCCCTCACTATCATAACATGATGTAGAATTCCCTAAAACAAGTTCCTATCCATTCTAATACACAACCAAATGACATGGCAGATACAATTCAGGAAATTAATGTTCATATTATTTTTCACCAATGTGAGCTTCCTCCTTTGGAAGCGCAAAAAAAAAATGAAGCTTTCATAATAATCTCTCAATACAATACAAAAGGGATCAAGAGAACTCTTATAGATATTGGCTCTGCTATTAATGTGTGGATTGTGAGCCTTTTTTATAGGCTTGGCATTGCTCGATCAACCATTCAACCTAATTCTCTATCTATTCAAGGATTTGACATTGTCACGAAGCAATGACTCGGTGTGATCACTATACCTCTTACAGTTGCAATGGCCACATTGGACAAAAAATTCCATGTTATGCCTCATAAACTTTCATATAATCTTCTCTTAGGCAGGTCATGGATTCATGCAATGAATGGAGCACCTTTCACTCTTCATCATAAGATGAAATACATATACAATAAGAAAGTGTAAAGACTTGATGCCGACCTTGAACCTAATAGTTTCTTGAAAATTGAGAAATCCAAAGAGAATCATTTCAACACCTTAACACCAACCATCCAAGTGAAACCCCTACAACAAAAAAATAAAGAACAACATCTTGAGAAAATCATGATGCTATTAGATGATGATTGGGGTTCCTTAGATTTGACACCCACATCCTTGGGAGAATACAAGATCACACACAAAGACTCTGAAAATGGAAACATAGTCTTTTCCACACAAGACTCGATCGATCCTTTGCAAGCATTGAGCTCAACTACTTTAGACAAAGAATCCAACAATGACTCCTCACCCAATCCAAAAAATCTGAAAAAGCTCTATGGGAAAGGTTATTATCTTATGAATCAACTTGGCTATAGTGGAAAAGGATGTGGTGCTTATGCATAAGGTACCCACAACCCTATCAAGCCTCACACACAAAAATCTAATCATGGTCTTGATTATTTTCCTTTGATAGAAATCACCAAGCCTTCACCTCACACCAACACTCTCCCAAATCACCACTATAACCCAACCTTAAAATGTGATCCTTTGCAACCATTGAAAGTAACAAAGGACTCTTTGCTTAAAGCCAATGCCATCTCGAAACCCACTAATGATTTGGATTTTACACACTCCAAAGGAGCATCCAAAATCTCAAAATCTATAGCTCCTTATGTAGGCATGACATCCCGTACTAAGAAAAACACTTCTTTGTTATAGAACAAAGGAGTACCTTCTACCTTCGATCAACAAGGTATCTTGTTGAGACTCCTCTAGTATCATTTGATGTCCCTTCCTCTGAGAACTCAAGAAATGCTACCACAAACATTGCTTTTATTCCTACCACTGAGCTCATGGTCATTTCACTAATGAGTGTAAGGCCTTGAGTAGTAAAATTCGACATCTTAAGGAGTTTGGTACTCTCCCTTATGTGGGGCACCTCATTCCTCTAATTAATACTGATTTTCACTCTACCTTTCATCTCATTAATTCTTTTGGCTCACTCTTGTCCTGCACTAAGTGGGGGAAAGGGGTTGGATAGCCTCTTCCCTCATATGCCACTTGTTTATGGCTCTTTTGAATGGTCATTAACCTTTTATGAACATATAAGAGCAAGCTTGGGATGTGGAAAAAATGTCTTAAGTTGACTCGCACGTGACATACTACCCCTTCATGATGTACCTTAGTTTAGAAACATATGACATGGCATAGGGCTTTTCGAACAAGCTCATGTCTTCCTCTTTTAATTTAAAGCAATTTCTCACAACAATGGTGTTAGCAATGGCTTTAAAGTGAGGGCATACATCAACACTCACATTTCATTGCCTGATTTTTATTTTTCTTGCAATTCCCTCTCTCTGAAACATTAGGTACAATGTTTCTCAGGATGATACATTTGCATCTTTCCTCTCTTGAAAACAAGATGAGTCCATTTTCAATTTTCCTCTCTTGGTGACATTGCACATGATGTTCCCTAGGACATGGGACCTTGCATGAACTAAGCAAATCCCTTTGAAAAATCCTTACACCATCATTTCATTAAATACCTTTTCTTTTGTGCCACCTTTTTCAAAGTTATCATGAGGTATAAATTTGGTATGGTTAAGCAGGAAGCCCAACTAATGACATGAATTTCCCCATAGCCACCTATGTATCGTACCTTTTAGGCCTTCTCACCCAGTGGACAACCAAAAGTCTTGTCACCCTAGAGTGAGTATGCATCATCTTTTTGGACAAACAACCTAGATCTGATCCACAAATAGCTAGAAAAATGGTCAAAGCTTGGTCCACCCTTTCCCTCTTCTCTTCCTTCTAGTTCTTGTCATTGCATGATCATCTATCTCATTTTTTTGCATACCCTTGAATGTGTCTTCTTGCATGTATTTCGGTTTGACTTAGAATCTTGAATCATGGGGGCTTGACCACCTCCTTCTTCTTTCTCATTCTTCACCATCTCCATTGGAATACTTTAGTGTAAGTTTGAAGCAAATTCACCCTCTCACTAAAGTGGGGGCTAAATGTGTTACCAAAAAGTGTAGCCTTGACACTTTTCACTCATTTGGTTTCTTGCCTATGGATTTTGAGCCTCCTTTTACCCCTTTCCAAGCCTTGTCCCAAGGTGTCATAAATTATTTTCACAATTTACTAGGCTTGTCATCATAAAATCAACCCTTTCTTATGACATAATGACCCATTAATGCACTTATAGGTCCTAATTTAGTGTGTTTTGTGAGACAATCCCGAAAAAAAATCATTAACCACAAGTTCATTCTTAAAAACTACTCAAAACTTCCTAGGTAAACTAGGTCACCACCTTGGGCGACCAAGTCCCATGTGGCTTAAAAATTAAAATAAACTTAATTTTCTTATAGGATTTTGCCTCCAAAACCCTAAGGTCTAGCTATCATGTGTTATTTTTAGGGAAATTAGGGCACAACATGTATAAATAAGGATTTTTCCCCTCATTTTAACCCTAATCACCCTAATTTCACATTCTTCTATCTCCTAAATCTCTCTCTCCTATTCTTCATCCATCACTCTTCTCAACCAAGATAGGGTTTGAGCATTCTAAGTCAACATGACATCTTTCTGAAGCATTCAAGGGTTGATTGCTGCAACAACATAATATATCTCATCAAGGAAAGGTAACTAACTCCATGTTTTCATGCTTTATTTCATTATCTCCTAATTTGATTTAATTATATAAAAGGGGTTTGACCAAGGAAAACCCTTATGTCTTAACAATTGACATTTCTTCCTTTCTCTCCTTATTTGGTTGCAAGTTTAGGTAGATTGAAGATCATTGAAGGCTTTGAAGACTTGTTGAAGTCCTCTCCTTACTTAAAAAGTCCAAAAATATATTAAAAATTACTCCCAGACCTGGAAATCAGTCTTTCAGAAGAAGACACTTGTGAAGAACCGAAGTGCAGACCAAGGGCTTCCATTTCCCCTTTCGAATTTCTAGAAATCCAAAAGATGTCTAAGTCACCAAAAATGGAAACCTAGTACTATTGGAAATGCATTTTAGTTATTTTTTCATATTTAGATACCCATTTGGCAGAAACGAGCTCCACACTAGTTTTTCCAGATCTGGGACTAGGTTGCCCAGATTGGCACAAGTGTCCTAGTCAGATTTTGCAACAATTTCATCACCATTTCAAACCTCATCTCATCCCTTTTCAGATTCCAGATGCACACATTTTGTATTATATCTTTTTTTTGTTTAGTTTACATTTGTAGGTCATCTTGTACGTTTTTGCATACAACATTGTGTTTTCTAGCACTTTGCATTTCTTTAGCTTATATTGAATAAATCATTTACTTTCCAGTTTGCTACATTTAGATCATCTCATTCCACACAAATTTGCATCTCCCACATCATCTACCCCTAATATTTTTATGTAACATATGCATTTTAATCTACAACTAGATCAAACTTTGTAGGTCGACTTATAAGTAATTTCTCTACAATCTTTTAATCTCCAATAGTTTCTCCATAGGATCTAAGCTAGTTTACTATTGCCATTACATGAGTGAAAAATGAATCTATTGAATCAGTATCCTTCATTTGCATATTTTCAAACGCTCTTCTAATAATTTGTAATATTGCTATTCTCACCTTGTCTATGCCTTCATAATCTATTTGCAAACTTTCCCATGCCTACTTCGGTCTTGTGGCAGTTGGAAATTTTGGAAAGATTGATTCCTCCATAGCCTATTGAATGATAAACAATGCTTTGACATCCTTCTTGTTTTCTCTCAACAAATCCTTCTTATCATATGACAGAGCCTAATAAGCTTGTTGGTTTGTTGGTTAAGGGAACCCATTTTCAACCAAGTCCTAAACATCTTGGGAGTAGAACGATGTTTCCATTTTTATGCTCCAATAGTCATAATTTTTTTAATTAAATATTGGAATCTATGGTTGTGCAATACTTCCACTTATTCCTACCATGATTTTTCAAAATTAAAAACTTGCCTCAGCTCACCGCTCTTCCTTGTTTCTTTCTCTAATCTTTTTAATCTTTTTTTTGTCTACAAATATTTTCAATGCCTTTTTGTATGATTAAAATCCTAAAAAATTTCCCCTTTCATAACTGCAAAAAAAGAACCAAATATTGTTGTAACAACTTCCTCCAAATGATTCTTTTGTCCTTCTCCTCCTTTCTTCTTGCTATTCCTCTGTTTCTTTTTACACCAATGCTGCTTTTTCTAAATAATTAGGTTACTTCTCTTCCTTTAGTGATTGCATCCACATAACTCCTCTACTATGATTTGCTTCACTGAACTCCTCCCTAATCATCCAAGCTCTGATACCACTCTATTGGTAAAAATATGGACAAGAAAAACAATGAAATATAATAGATAAAGAGAGGAAAGAAATGCAAACACAACTTACAACAAATATTTTAAAAACATAACAGACTTTTGTATTAATGACTTTATAAAAATTAGATCTTTTGTGCTCTCTTATAGCATGCATACATTTTTTACCAAAAAATAGAGTAATAAAATCACTTCTTTTAAAAAATAGAGTATATTTCCAAGTAGAGAAGGAAGCTTCTAGATTATGCCAAAACTAGAAGAGTCTAGATGCAACGAGGTGGAAGAATGTAGAACAAGATAGAAGTAGAAAGAAAGGAGAAATAAATGTGGTCAATGGAGTAGATAATCTAATGTGGTAGGTGAGATTAAATATGCCTAGGTGGAAGACACATCCTCCGACATTTAGTATGATGTTGGGAAGCGAAGGATTCATGTCAGTTTATGAAGTGTTTTGTCTGAAAGCGGCTCAAACATAGTTGTGAAGCACCTTGAGATAGAAGGACAAGGGAAAAAGGAATTCCAGGTAGAAGTGGAACCTCTAGGTAAAATTTATCACCTTAATTTGGTAAGTCTAAAGGGCTTTTGTGCATAAAATGGCCATCAAATACTGTATACAAGCATTTAGCTAATGTGTCTCTAGATAAATGGGTATTCTCCAACAAGATGCATAAAAATTTGTTGGATGGGAAGACTAGATAGAAAGTAGTTCTAAAAATTGCAAGATGATTAACATACTTACATGAAGATTGTTAAGAATAGATAATACACTTCAATATCAAGCCTCATAACATTCTCTTGGACCAAAATCTCAACACGAAGGTCTCATATTTTGGCTTGGCTAAGTTGGTGAGCATAGAGCATATTGAAGTGATAACCTTGCTGATAGAGACACCAAGGTATATGGAACTTGAGTTACTGAACATACATTCCATGAAGAAGGTGGACATGTTTAGCTTTGTCATTACGGTGGTAGAAATCATCAGTGGAAAAAGAAGTAGAGGGATCCTAGAGAATGACTTGTTTACACTGTTACAAGTTAAAGAAGAGGAAGGGAAGTTAAAAGATTTGGTTTATGAGGTACTTGAAGATGAGGAAATGAGCATACGAGAGGAAGCAACAAAAGTGATAAAAAGTGGGAATCTAGTGTGTAAATGATGGTTTTACGAGGCTACCAGTGATGTCCATGGCAGTGAAGGCATTGGAGGGTTTAATAGATATGTTGGATGATGTTCCTTCTACATTTGCATTAGTTGATTGTAATCAGTAGTTGCTTTATTCGACTAATCCAAATCCTAAGAGGGAAAATTAGCCTTCCCTTCCTCCCACACCTTCGGTGCTATCTGGAGGGTATGTGCAAGATCATGATGGGCCAAAAAGTGGGAATATGTAAGTGATATGATGGCCCATGTGGCTGATGACCCCTTTTTTTACCCAAAATTTATGAAACGAAAAGGGTTTTTAAATGCGATTCTCAACTTTCCACTAGTATAAATTACACTTTACTTTGAATTTAATAAATTATTATTATTCATTTTCTATTTGAATTACGACTAAAGTCTTGATTGATAGGCTGATTGAAAAACATCTATACCTTTCAAATGGTATCACATTTTTTGAATCCGAAACATGTGTCACATTCTATGCTTCACACAGTATAGGATTAAAAAAACTAAAATTGAATTTCATAAAGTTTTGACCAAGTTAAGGTGATTAGACATTGGAGTTTTTATATTTTTTAAAATTTGTAATAAAAAAAGCATAATTAATTATTTACTTGGAAAAAAATTACAAAAAAATATGCATCACAATTGGGACATGAGTCCTCTACTTATATCTAAAATATTATTAAAAATTATTATCATTTTATTGTGGTTAGGGAGGTTAGACAGACACCAACTTCTTATTTTTCCCTGAAATTTAAGTACTACTCCATTGAAATTTCCAATTTTCACCAAATAGATTTTTTATTTTTTAAAATAAACTTGGCATTTTAGAAACTAAATTTAATTTTCTATAGATTCTATTGTTACATATTTTTGAAATAATATAGATAACTTATTCAAATTTTTATGTGAAGTTGCCTAACTCTAATTTTTTTGAATTTTATTGCCACTTAAGGGCCTTTTTTTTCCATGATGATCCTGCGCATACCATGGAGCTACATAATTTGTTAGGTTTTTATAGTGAAATAGACACCTATAAGACATTGTTCCTTTTTGCCCCTTGTGTTTTGATTTAGAATAGTCTTTTCATGGTCAAAATCCAAAACTTTCTAAAAGTTTAATATAAAAATTTTGTTAGAAAGGAGCTATCATATGCACTTACGTCAACTATATTCTCTCGAATTCAAAAATTCATTACAGCTTAAATGTTGCCCCTTTATGATTTCTTTCAATCCTAGGCATTATCATAGAGTAATCGATTTAACAAACCCATTTCCAATGAAAATATACTCTGAGCTTTCTATACTTTCAATATTTCTAATTACTAAGTCCAGGTTCTTGTAATGCTATTTTTCTTTTCTTTTTAATTTTTGTGCATTGTAATGGACTTCTTTATGATTCTTTTGAAACTTAGGTGTTATTATAGAATAATTATTTTTTATTAAGGAAAAAAAAGGTTTTGATGGGACCCAAAACCCAATACAAAATGGTTTTGAAGGGACCCACAACCCTATCTAAGGAGAGAATGTTGTATCAATGATGAAAAAATATACCATCAATAGCCAATCAACAATAGCATTTAAGAATATAGCAGGATAAACAAGCTACATAAGAAAAGGAAAGGGCCAAAACCCATTAACCGAATACAAACAAGTTTTACATAGGACCTTAAACCCTCAACCAGGTTTTTCTAGGACCATGAACCCAAAAAAGAGCCATTCGACATAACTCCCAGACCCAACAAGTTGAACCCAGTAGAGACAACCTAGCTGATAGTTAGCACCCAACTAGCATAACTCCTTACCACCTCAATATGAAGGAGACACACCTCCATAGGAACTAAAGGGAAACAAACCACCAACTAAACCAACCTAACACTATTCAATCCCACCAAGCAACACCTCCCAGCTTCTTCAGCAAAAACCTTCTCCACCTCAATAAAATAAAGTACCACCTCAATAGGATATTCCAAAGAAGATAAAAGATGTTGAGGTAAGAAACCAACCCAGCCTAGCCAAAAACTCTCCACCTCAATATGAGATATATAAACTAGACCAACATAAAGGGTAAAATAATCCCCCTTAAAAACCCTACCAGTAGGAAGGGCCCGCCTCCAAAGGGAAAATAAGGAGAGCCACAAAGATAAGGAATTGAAATAAAAAACTCTTCACAAAAAGGAACAAAGGACCCACATTATGGATCCCATAGAAAAACTACCATGGATCATGGAGAGCCTTCCACAAAGAATCCCCAACAAGAGCCAAATAGGGGAATTCTGAGAACCAAACCCTTAGGCCTCCTTTGCAAGAATATAGACAGTCTTGCACATCTTCATATCAACCCCAAAAAGAAACAAGGACAAGACACATAGCCAACAAGAAGCCCATCTAACTAAGAGTAAGGCGCTGCCAGAAACCTAGCACCCCCAAAAAATCTCCAAGATAAGATGCATAGCTTTCTGCAGAGCAACCAATCTCCGTAGGCAATAGAAATATCAAGGTACGGGTAAATAAACCTGACAAAAGGGAGAGTGAAGAGAGAACCCAACATTGCAAATCATCATTCTACTCGACATGCCAGTTCAGGCTTATAATAGGGCCTCTCACCACAAACACCCCGCCCCAAGCCTCCCAACCACCATAGTCGATGTCCAAAATAGAGCCTCACCGAAGCCCATCACCACACAACCAACAATAAAGAGCCCCAAAGAAAGACCACTGGAGCCTGCACAAAGGATGTTAAGGAAAGATACACCTAACAATAGAGGATTAGGAGAGGAGGAAAGACAATAAAAAGAACCATCTGATCGCACATTCTAGTAAGGATCTAAGACAAGCTAGAGAATCTTCGTAAACAACTCCATAGTAGGTGGACTGAAAACCACCCCAAACGTCAAGGAAAAATACTGAAGCTCAAGGCCAGATCGACTAGAACAAATGACTGCACAAGGAGGAGCCAGAAAAATAAAAACCACCGACCCCACAATAGAAGATCAACAACCATATGCAAAGCTCCAAAGTCATCTTCAACCAAAAGTGGGCCTTCATCCTCCCCTATATTAGGAAAAAATAAATGCCCCAACCCGAAGCACTTCCCACAAGCCAAACCATCATAGGAAAAGGTATAGGAAGCCCAAGGAAATGATGTGACAATAGGAGAAACTAGACCACAAAGAGAGTCGGTGTCAGAGAGAAAGAACAAAGGAACAACTACAATTTGAGCACTTAAAAAAATATGCCAAGGCGGGGTACTCCATCCATCCAGCTCACCATCGTCCTCTGCAACCTCCTCAGTCTCAAAAAATTCAAAAGAGTCGTTCCCACTCAAACAACTCTGCCCTCCACTCGATGCCTCCATTTTTCGTAAAGTTATATTCAAGCTATAAAATAATTGTTTTAACAAGTTTATTTTGAAGGAAAAAATATTTTAAATTTTTTATACTTTCAATATTTCTAATTACCAAACAATTGTAGATTAAGTGGGTTCTTGTCATGTTCATTTTTTTAAAAAAAATTGTCAATTGTAATAGACCACAAATTGAATAGAGAAAACTTAGATTTTTTTAAATTCATATGTTTTTAGTTAGAAAATATATTTTAAAATGTTCTCTTCATATACAAAAAAATATGAGATATATTAGAACATTTGATGTTTTTATATATATGTGATATTTGTAAATTATATTTTATAACAAATTTGAATGTTTTGGAATATCAACATCTATTCATTTTATTTTGAAAACATATTTTTAATATATTATCTTCTAAAAGAGGAAAGAACATCCTAAGTCTTAATGCATATCCTTATAGGATATGAAACAATGTCTCATAGAAATTTATAAGGCATGTAAGACTGAAAATATATCATCCCATTTAACATTCCATTTACTTAAGGTTGCATATAATAATAATAATAATAAAAAAAAAAATTATTAATAAATATTTTTAGTATAGAGATAAGTATTAATATTGTCTTCTTATACTTTAAATTTAGAAATTAGATTCACAAATATGCAATCAAATAAATAATTAATTTTTTCCTTAGTAATTTATTTTAGTTGAATTTAATGAGAATCTACCATTTTATGAAATGTAAAGAATCATTGAATTTTTATAAGAGTTTCTACTTTTTAACTGAAAATAAATTGAATGACCAAATGATCATATTTTTTGTGTCATGTGAGAATGACCATTAGATTATAAACCTTTGATACACATAGAACTTACTCACCAACCATTGTTTTATTTGAAAGTGAAAGGTGAATATTTTTTAGAGAAAGACTCTTTGGTACAACTTGCCAAATATAAACACAAATCCATGGAAAGTTCCTCTTTAACATCAATTATTTTTTATGGAAAAAATATTTAGATGGAACTATAAGATAATTAATTATATTATTTGGACCTTTAGGTAGAAAATGACTACATCGATGGTTGTGATAAAAAATAAACTCATAAACTAATTTCTAATTAAATTGTTATGTAGCATGCTTGAAGTTAGTTATGATTGTGCTACTCATTGTCTGTGTATGACACAATAAATAGGTATATATCTCTTAATATAGGGAATTACATATCATTATTACATGTTATACCACCAAAGGATATTGTAACAATTGTGTAATGGATTTATCAATTGTGTATTAAATTGAACCACTATCCTTTATTTCAAATAAAATAGATTGATTGTGCAAAATATTTCTTTCATATCTTTTTTCTATTTCAAGAAGTTGCACTACAGTTTTTCTCTTTTGAATTGTATTGGTGTGAAATTAAAATTGAGTATTATAGTAAAAAATATATAGTTATTAATTTCTAATGACTTATTTATCTGCAACTCACTAATCATGAACCTTATACTTTAACATTCAAAAATCTTAGATGAATTAATTTTTCCATAACCTATCCTATATGTGTTCCTTTTCTCAAAACCATTTGAAAATATGGAAATACAAGAGGAAACAAAGGTGATTTTTTTAATATTTGTTATTTTTTTGTTGGATGATCCATTCCTTTTGATAATATTTTATTGAAATGCTAATTTTGAGATTTTTAATAAATAAATTGATAGATTATCAAATATTAATATTTAATAGGATAAAAAATTATTTTTTATTAGAAATAAATGAATACACACTAGCTTTATTTATTAAGAAACCTTGGTTGGTCTAGTGTAGGAAAAAAAGCCATAGAGTTGACCATATTTCCACCATATATTTTGTAGTTTGTAGATAATTATTGCTTGAAGAAGAAGGTTTTTTCATTGGATGGGATTCAATATATGATTTTGTCCCTACCAATGGATAAGATAATTTAGATGATAAAGGTAATTCTCTATTTGTATTTTTTTTAATTATTTAGGATTTTCTTGGGCTCAACCCTTTTGTTAATTCATCTTTGTGTTGGACCTTGTCTAGTTATACTTTGTAGGAATATCTCTCTAGCATCCTCTTCTTTGTGAATATTTTATTATATTTTATATAATAAAGTTAAATAGAAAATATTCATTATATATATTACCCAAAAATAAAGATCTTGAACTTCATTGCATGATTATGAGAGAGTGATATTTTATCATATTATTCATCCCTTGGTTTGTAGGGGCATGTTGGAGCATATTATTAATCTTTTCTTTGAAATAACAGTATAAACACATTGTCTCGATGAGGGATAAAATGTAGAAACCTAAAAATGGCTAATGAATTTTCACCTTTTCACTACCCTTGTCGTTTCTTCTATCTATATTAATTAAATAATTTAAAATAATTTAATTAAGCTAAATGTATCCTCTTAATAATTAAATAATTAAAAATTATTTAATTATTAAGAGGATAAATGTTAGCATAGTTAAATAAAAAACTATTTAATTAATATAGATAAAAATAGGCCCTCAAGTGGCAATAAAATTCAGAAAATCAGAGTTAAGCAACTTGAAGTAAAAATTTGAACAAGTTATCTATATTATTTAAAAAATATGTAAGAATAGAATCTATAGAAAATTGAATGTAGTTTCTAAACTACTAGGTTTATTTTATTTTATTTTAAATCTCTTTGGTGAAAATTTGAAATTTCAATGCAATAGTACTTAAATTTCAGGGAAAAAAATAGAAGTAGTTGTCTGTCTCACCACACTAACCACAATAAAATGATAATATTTTTTTATAAAATTTTATATATAAGTACGGGACTCATGTCCCGATGTGATGCATATTTTTTTGTAATTTTTTTCCAAGTAAATAATTAATTATGATATTTTTTATTACAAATTAAAAAAAATATAAAAACTCATATGTCTGACCACCTTAACTTGGTCAAAACTTCATGAAATTCAGTTCCTTTTTTTTTAATCCTATAGTATGTGAAGCATAGAATGTGATGCATATTTGCATTCAAAAAATGTGATACTATTTGAACGCTATAGGTTTTTTTCAATTAGCCTATCAATCAGGACTTTAGTCGTAATTCAAATAGAAAATGAATAATAATAATTTTTTAAATTCAAAGTAGAGAATAATTTATATTGGTCAAAAGCTGAGAATATCCTGTAAAAACCCTTTTCATTTCATCAATTTTGGGTAGAAAAAAAGTCGTTAGCCACATGGGCCATCATATCACTTAGATATCACCACTTTTTGGCCCATCATGATCCTGCACATACCCTAGAGTGAAGAAATGACAAGGATAATGACACGAAAAATGTTATTAACCATTTTTAGGTGTCTATATTTTCCCTATCTTTGAGATAATGTATTTTATAGTATTGTTTCAAAAAAATATTAGTAATACGCCCCATCATCCCACAAAAAACCAAGGGATGGAGGACATGATGCTTCTTAAGAGATAAAAAAAAAAAAGTAATTTTTTGGTCGAGCTCATGATAAGAATGATATTTATGATGTTATTTATATTATTATAATTATGATATTGTGATGTATGCTAACTCTTTTGAATGTATCTAAACCAATCTCCAAGAAGGATATATTATCAAAATGAAACCTATAGTGAGTAGATGTAAAAAAAATAGGACATGCAATATATAAATCAACAAAAAAAGAAAGAAAAGACAATTTTTTACTTTGAAGAGGAAGCTTAGAAAGTGGATGTTGCTTATCATTTACCCAAATTGCATACACACAACACACGTGTAAACATAAAATAAAGCATTGCCATGTCTACATCAAAGCTACTCTAAGCACATTCAAATACGATTTCGTCAAGCGAATGGGAGACAAAAGAAAGTCAAACATGCCACATAAGACACTTTTTCTATGAACCAAGATGATCTAATCACATTAGGATAGATTTTAATTGAGAAAATGAGATAAAAATATAAAGCAAAGAAAGAAAAAGAAAATTAATTGAGAAGAAAACTAGGTTACATCATATTTCTTGCCAAAAGGATAAGTTGAGTTTTCACAGATAAGGTTCATTGTAGGAAGGATGAATCCATTAAGACCTAATATTATTTTTTCTAATGCCAACATATCTCTTGCGAAAAGGATAAGGTTAGTTTTGATAAATAAGGTCCATTTTAGGAAGGATGCATCCATTAAGAACTAATATTACTTTTTGTAATAGCCATAATAAGAAAGATAATTCTCTTTGTACATAGTTTTTTTAATAGTTATTGTAGTGTCAAAATATGTCATCTTTTACATTTTTGACACTTAATTTGGGAATGATTAACATTAAGATGGACCTAATGTCACCTTGATCTAGTGTTGTATTGTGTTTTACACATTCACATGAGATTTAGGGCCCTTTTAAGCTAAATTGACCTAATTTTGTCTTAATTTAATGTTGTAAAGTGTATTTATTTACACCTTCACATTAAGTTCTGGGCCTTTGTAAATTATATCTACTTAATTATGCCTTATTTAGGGTTTTTTAAAGTGTATCCTAACACTTTCACACTAATCTAGGGTTTAATTAATTAATTGGGCTTATCTATGTTTTGATTAGCCCTATTTTGCATCCAAAAGCATTTTAAATGCATCTTTCTGGATAATCTTGACAAAAACCAACATACAATTATAATTCATTTTATTTTAGGTTGTGTTGCCTAGATTTAGTGATCTAGGACTCATAGGCCACTTTGGGCATATTAATCCCACCTAGGTTTTGGGGCCCCAATCTTGATTTTACATCATTCTAAGAATTTTTGAAAATGTGTCCCATAACTAATTCCTAAAGGGATTCATACGCAACTTGTGGCATATGAATCCTGTGTGGACCAAAATCAAATTTAATTCAAATTCTTTGTAGGATTTTATCCTCGTAGATTTGATGTTGGCTTGTAGTGTTGTAATTTAAGGAAATCTGGCATAAACAAGTATAAATACAAGGTTATTTCACACATTTTCTCCTAGTAATTTTGGAGTTCAACTTAAGCTTTCAAGTCTTCCAACAATATATAGAAAATTTATGATCAAGAGAGCATTATAAAAAATTCAAGAGCATTGAAGATCTATCATCATGTGAAAGGCATAATGCATCAAACATGTGGTTTGGAGCTAATATTTTGATGTATTGTTCAAGATCAATTCAAGTGTTCAAAGGCATTATCCTTCATCAAGAATCACAATCTACTTCCATTGAGGCCACTTCATGCTTGTTTGTAGATCTACAAGGATTCAAACAAGGTTCTACTATTTCATCGTATGTTTCCTATATGATTTCATTCATGTTTCATTTCTCATTAAGGTTTGATTACCTAAATGGGGTTTGACCAAGGAAAACCTCTATTTACTAACAAAAGAACACATTTTCTCTCTCTTTGTATGATTGCAAATTTATAGGTTTTAAATCTCTTAAAAAGGGGTTATTAAGTGCTATCATATGGTTTAGGACATAGAGAACACCAACATTCAAGATATTCTACTCAAGGATAACCCTAGAGATATTAATGCAAAGGAGAAAGAGATCTTCAAATAGGATTGTCCTATTGGCTAATTGTAAACTAATAAAGTGGTTCACCACCAAGTAAGGACTTAGAAAGAAAACTACAATAAAAATTATGATGCAAGATGAAATGAAAAACCCTAATTCAATGCAAAGCTTCACTAAATGGCCTAAAAATGCAAATGAAACAAAATAGAAAGCTACAAAAAAGACTATGTGCATCTAGAAATCTGGAGATGGCTAGATGGACATCTAGAACACAAGAAAATTTGACTTTAATGCTGAGTGGGACTCATTCACCAAGCTAGATGAAGCAATCCAGAATCTAGGTTTTTGTGCAAGAACGTGAATATACTAAATGGGTATCTGAATTTGCAAGAATCTCAATTTTGATTGAAACTTGGACTAATTCACCACTTCACTGGTTGTCATTGGATAGAAGTGGTGAATCATTCTAGTTGGGGCCTTCTGAAGCTTCAAAGTTTGAATATTCTCTTCTCAATCTACTTTGTCCTTCCCGATTTATCTCCGTATATGAAACCCTAATATGCAACCTATAGGTGCTCTCCAATATTCCCCAATGCTTAATGACAACTTTGACAACTTTTAATTACTTGACAAAATTTCTCCAATCTTGCTCCTTAGGAAATCTGCAACTTGGACTTGTAAATCACACTCAAAGAAGAGGAAAAAAGTGTTGTTGGATTAGTGGATAGGGGTTTTCCTCTTCCAAACCCCAATTTGGTAATCAAACCTTGAAATAGAATGAAATAGTAATGGAGAATGATGAATGAACAAAATATGATGTTGCAACTCACTGAACTCTATCAATGAAGTTTTGCAAACATGTGTGAGATGGATCCAATGAATTTAGATCTTGAATCTTTTTTGAAGGGGATAGATCTTAAATAAAAATGCTTGCTTGAATCATAAAAACCTACATCATACTTCTTAGCTCCAAAAAAAACATGATGCATGAAGTGTTTAACATGATGATTGATGCTTGAATGGTACTCTAAAATTCCTGATAATCTACCCTTGAATGCTCTTATGAATGATTGAATGCTCTTGTGAAATAAATTATTCTAGTTTGAATGCTCTCTCAAAATTCTTAGGTTAAAATGAGTGAAAGAAACTTGTATTTGTACTTGATTATGTAAGAATTCTGAAAATCACACCACTACAAGCTGACATTGGATCTACGAGGATAAAATCCTACCAAAAATTGAATTAATTTTTATTTTGGGCCACATAGGACTCATTTTCCTAAGGTGGCAGATGAGTCCCATCAGGCATAATTTATGGGACCATTTTTAAAAATACTTAGAAAGGTATGAAATTAGGATCAAGACCCAAAAACCTAGGGGGACTCATTTTCCCAAGGTGGCGAATGAGTCTCAAATCACTAAATCTAGGCCACACAAGCTTGAAACACTTGAATTATGATTGGGTAATGATTTGTGTCGGTATTATCCTCAAAAAGATGCATTAAATGGGGCTTGTCGATGGAACATAGGGCCAATTAAAGCATAAAGAAGCCCAATTATTAATGACACCCATAGAAAAGTGTGAAAGTGTGTTACAAGAATTTATAACACTTTAAATAAGGTAGGATTGAGGTTAACAAGAGGTTTATTAGGTTTATTTGATTAATCAAAAATTAGAAAAGTGTGAAAGTGTGTTGCAACAATTCACAAAACTTTAGTAATGTACCATTTATGTTCATTAGTTCACAAGGGCCCAAGACCTAATGTGAATATGTTAAAAAAATTACAACACTACATCAAGACATATTTAAGCTTAGTTTACAAGGAGGGCTCAAACAAGAAAGTAAAAGTAGATGGGATACTGTTTCCATTGCCACATTTGGCCCCCACTTTAGTGAGAGGATGATCTTGCTTCAAAATTACACTAAAGTAGATCAATACACATCAAGAGGGGTCCAAGTGCACAAATGTTGGTAAGATAGGATGAAAACTATCAAGAGGGGTGATCAAGCCCGTAGGATGAAGATCCCATGGAAAACCATCATAGGCACAAAATAAAACACATGAAAAATTATAAAGAGGATCAAAAAAGAAAAAGCATAATTTGTCAATGACACAAAGAAAATGAAATAAAATGAAAAACAAAAAGGGAACATCAGACTTCGACCATTTGTCCAACATGATATGGATCAGATATATGCTATTTTTTTGAAAAATGCATACTCACACTGAGGCAATGGAACTTCAGGCTGTGTACTGGGTGAGAAGTCTAAGAAGTTGAGACACATACAATCATGGCTGGTATGTGCTCACACACACATGTGAGTGGCTAAGGGAAAGTCATGCCATCGTTCAACTTCCTATCAAACCATACAAAAGTTATACCTCCTAATAACTTTAATAAGGTGCCATGCAAAAATGACCTTCAAAATTCATGAGACAAGAAAAGATTTGTATGCTTGGAGCTCATGAAAAAACAAGATGGCTCTACAAGCATGCAAGCTATGTTATGCAAGGCAGCCATATAACTAAAAAATGTAGACACAACACTAAATAATGTTCAAGGATGTCTTGCATAGTTCATGTGAGGTCCTCACTTAGGGATGCAATGTGTGACATCATGCCATTAAGAGAAATGTAATATGCTAAGAGAGATCACGCTTTTGAAAGAAATCACACCCAATGTCAACCAAAAAGATAAAAACACATTGTATGAATGAAAAAGACTGCACCATGAACCATGAAAAATAAAATGCAAAAGAATAATGCCAATGTATGCCCCCAATTTAAAGAAATTGCTAAACACCATATTTTGAGCAATTACTTTAAGTAGAAAATGATTAATGCAAAAAATAAAGAAGAGATGAGAGCCAACTTGGAAATCCCTATGCCAAGTCATTTGTTTCCAAATAAAGTTGTGTCATGCAAAATAAAAAAGTGGAGTTTGCCCAAAAATGAAAAACAAAACACATAAGAGATCTATGGATTTGGGGTCAATATGTTTTTGTTACAATATTTTTAGAGAGCTCAAAACTATCATCATTCCAAAAATGCACATAGAACTGGAGGAATGACACAAAGAGAGTGAAGAAAAAGAAAAACATTTTGGTTTAACATGGAAGAGACATGAATGTCTTGATTCCTTGGGTCATCGACAAAAGGAAATCATAAGACAAATGAAAAAGATTAAGAAAAGGAAAAATCTCTTTGGGTCAACATGGAAGAGACATGAATGTCTTGACACCTTCCATCATCCCCTAAAGGAAAACACAAGACAAATGAAAAATGTGTATGACATAGAGAAGAATGTAGGTACAAATAGAGGAATGTCACAAAGAAAGAGAGAACATCACGAGGATCATATCACGCACATGGAATCACTCAAAAGAAAATAAATAATAAATAATGTAAAAGACTAGTAAGGCACATGCAAGTCAACCTAAAGTAGGTAGTCTATATCCCAATCATGTTTATTGTATATCGAAGGCGGGAAACAAGCCAAAGGGATAATTGCAAGTGTAAATCTAGGATCATTACCAAGTTAAACAATCTTCTTAGGAGAATTATTGTTTAAGCTCATAGAAGAGGAAAATAATGTATCAGTTTATTATGCACCTCTTTTTCAATTTTAACAACCTCATCATCATGGTCATCTAAATTAATCACAATACAAGGTTGAATAGTAATGTCTAAGGAAGGGTTCAACTCTTGTTGCAATTGTTGTATTGGATTGTTTTATTTCACGGCGATGGTAGAGTCATCATGCATTGCTTCAGTCAAGTTTGGCTTTTGATTTCCTTTGTTTATTTCTTCATATAACCTATGAGCAATGGCATGACATCTACACCTAGACTCTAGCATGTCTTTTTCTTCTATTTTGGTCATTCAAGTTGCATTCGTGTAGGAGAAGGTTAATCAACCATAGGTTGATTCTCTTCCCTAAAGGGAGGAACAAAAGGAACCATGGGAGGTTGTTCAAAAACTTTCTCTTTGAAATTGTAAACTTTTTTTATTCTAGGAGGTGTGATGGGATTGATTTTGTTATCTCTTGGTCATTTATAGGAGGTAGGTGAAGGTTTTGTCTTAGGTTAGTCTTGGTTTTTCAAAATTTCTTTAAGTTCAATCATGTTTTTGTCAAGGATGGTGGGTTCGATTGTGGGTGGGGACATGTTTTAGAGGCATAATTCTGCTATCTTCTTTTCCTTGAAATTTTGATAAGATAGAAAAAATAAGTCTTCTCATGGTTTTTAAGGTTCTATAGGCTTGGGCCAAAAAAAATCTAAGGAAAAGTTACCTTTGGAGGACAATGGGTTAAATCCACTATGATGGATGGTGAAAAATTCATTTTTAAAAGGAAACTTTAAGTATTTATGCACAATCGATGAAACCATATTTATGAAGAAAATCCATGGATAGCCTAGCTTCACACAAAATTGGTCTGACTACAGGATGATGGAGAATGAGATATCTAATATTTTTGGTCCTATTTGTAAGGGAAGAGTGATTCATCCTATCGTAGGGAAAGCGAAACCATTATGCATCTTGATCCATGATTTTGGTTTATCATATATGTCCTGATAGAGCTCATGCAAAAGTGATAATTCCTTAGTGATCACATTCTCTCCATAGACAAGATCTATTAGTATCCCATTAGTGGGATTTTCATAGATTTAGACAGCTATGTAAAGAGGACCATTGAGTGCATGTTTAAGTATATCTTGTGACGAGAAAGGAATCTCGAAAGGAATTTTATTTCATCCCTTATGATGAATGGAATCTATCATTCTAACTATGTCATCCATAGGATCATTATCTGTAGGATCATGTTCAATGGTATCATTGTTATCATCATCTGTATCAACATTCATCACATCATTCTTTGTAGTTTTGCTAGCTTTGATAAATGGAATGTTATGATTAGGCATAGGGTTGGTAAAGATTTTCAAGTTTTGATTAGGAAGGGAAACAAACTTATTTCCTTGCTCACTAACACCTCCAATGGAAAGATGACCAAAATCAATGAGGTCTTGCACTAGATGTTTAAGATGCTTACAATTTTCTACACCATGTCCATTTTTTCGATGATAACAGAAATATGAATTTGGCCTATAGCTTCTGGGTAATGGTTTACTAGGATTGGATACTTTAATGGGAGGTAAGCTAATCATCTTCTATTATATGAGTTGGGACATTATATTATGAAGGGTATTGGGTAAGGGAGTGAATTTTTTATTTAGGTCTACATAGCTAAAGGGTGTCATGGATTTAACAATAGATACTTGGTTGTTGTTATTCTAAGTTTTTTTTGAGGGGGATTGAACTGAAGGAACCCTTT
>CM021100.1:470546016-470633622 GCA_007115665.2 Sequoiadendron giganteum
ATTCTTCATAATGTCAAGTGTGATAAGATTTGAAGATCATCTTCCAAGAGCAAACAACTTCACATCATGGAAATTTAGAATCATGATGATTCATAAAGAGAATAAGTTAGACTCACTTGTGAGAGAAAACAAAAGGGAACCAGAGGCAGATCCTAGAAAACTCAATGGATTGAGAACAATGAAAAAGCCATGAAAATCCTAGTAGATGCTGTTAGGGATCATATAGTGCCCATTCTAGCAAAACATGAAACTGCATATCTAATGTTCAAATCCCTTGAGAGCACCTATGAGATAAACAACACCAGTAGGAATCTTGCATTAAAGAGGCAAATCAACAATGTCCAAATAAATAAAGGAGAAACTAGTAATGCGTACTTCATGAGGATCATTGAACTAAGGGATCAATTATCCATAATTGGATATCAGATTGATAGCAAAGAACTGACTCTAATTGCATTAGGAGGCCTACAAAACTCATGGGAATCGTTTGTTCAAGGAATAAGTGCGAGATCTAAACTCCCCAAGTTTGATAGGCTAAGAGCAAACTGCCTTCAAGAGGAAACAAGACTCTCAACAAAAGAAAATAAACAAAAGAACATAGATGAAGAAATTCATGTGCTCAACACAATATCTAATAAAAGGAGCAAGAAAAACTCCTACAGGAAAGGATCATTTAAAAGAAAGAGAAATTCCAATGGAAAGGGATCTTCCAAGAAGAAAGAAATCTCTCAAGTACAATGTTTTAGATGTGATCAATATGGCCACTATGCAATGAAGTGCCCTGACATATCAAAACAACAAGCATCTTTTGCTAAAGTAGGAAAGTCAAATTCAGATCATGAATCTGAGAACTTTGTGTTCTATTCAGCCTTATCTAGTCAAGTATCCAACAACACCCACAACTAGGTAATTAATAGTGGTTCCTCTAGACATATCACAAGGTTTAGAGAACACTTAAACACTATGAATGAAAAGACTGATGAAGAAGTAACCATTGGGGATGATTCTGCACACCTTGTAAAAGGGGTTGGAACTTGCTCCATCAAATTGAAATCTGGTCTTTCCCTTCAACTCACTGGAGTCTTATTTGTACCTTGAATAAAGAGGAATCTAATATCCATATCTTCCCTTGAAGACAATGGATATAGAGTTACCTTTATGGATGGGAAAGTTCTAGCATGGCCTAAGAACTCAACTATCAAGAAAGCCCAAACCATAGGTTTAAGACAAGGGTATCTTTACAAACTATGCACTAAGGTTAAGCAAGCCCTTACCCTTGGCACTTTTGATTCAAATGAGAGTTGGCATAGAAGATTAGGACACCTTCATTTCCATTCCCTACCTTCTGTGGAAAAACTTGTAACTAGCTTACCTAAGTTAAAACCATCTCATGAAGGAGCTTGTAAAGGTTGTGCCCTAGGAAAGAATACAAAAGGATCCTTTCACAATAGCTTGAGTAAAACCCAAAATGTTCTAGAATTGGTTCACTTTGATTTATGTGGACCCATGTTTGTACCTTTCAAATAGGTTTTCCATACTATGTCATATTTATAGATGACTTCTCTAGGAAAACCTTGATTTATTTCCTTAAGTGTAAAGAGTCAATAGAAATCCTTAAAAGGTTCATGGAGGTCAAAGTCCTTACTGATAACTTCTTTGGGAAGAAAATAAAAATCTTAAGGATAGACAATGGGAAAGAATACAACTCTGAAATTTTAAGGAATTTTGCATGAATGCTAGGATTAAGAAGGATTTTACAGTAGCCTACAACCCTCAACAAAATGGGGTTGCCGAAAGGAAAAATAGAACCATTGTAGAAGTTGCTAAACTAATGTTGCTTGACCAAAACATTGAAACTTCTTTTTGGGTAGAAGCCTCTAGAACTACTGTGTACATTCAAAATAGATGTCCTCATTCTCATCTAGATAACAAAACTCTTGAAGAAGCTTTTACCGGCATAAGACCTGATATTATTCATTTTAGGATTTTTGGTTGCCCTGTCTATATTCATGTGCCCAAAGAGAAGAGATTCAAATTAGAACCTTCCGGAAACAAAGGGGTATTTGTGGGATATAGTGAAACCTCCAAAGCCTACAAGATATTCATACTCGGGCATAATCAAATTGAATTGAGTAGAGATGTCATCTTTGAAGAAGACATTGCATTCAAAAGAGTAAGAAATTCTAGTGAGATAGAAACCAATTCCCCTAGAGTACTAGAAATGGAACCTGCTCCTGAGATTCAGAGGGAGTATCCTGAGGAAATGCCAAATGAACTTCATTCTACTTCAGATGAGAATACTAATGACAACAGTAGAAAGAGGTAACTCTAGGCTAGAAAGATGATCAAAGAAGCTAAGAATCATGCAACACCCAAAGGAACGTTTAGGGAAAGTAAAAGACCCAAACGATTCTCTAGCTATGTTGCTCTAATGAAGAACATCACAAATTCAGAACCTGTCAGTGTTACAGAAGCCTTCAGACATCAAGTATGGAATGATGCAATGATGAAAGAATATTAGTCCATTCTAAAGAATGATGTATGGGATATAGTGCATAGACCGAAAGATAAATCTGTTGTCTCTTATAAATGGCTCTTCAAAATCAAGCATGTTGTTGATGGAAGTATAGAAAAACATAAGGCATGTTTTGTGGCAAGAGGTTTTTCACAAAAGGAAGGCATTGATTATGAAGAAAAATTTGCACCTGTTGCCTATTACACATCTATGAGAGCAGTGTTAGCCATTGCTACTGCTAAAGGCTGGAAGATGCATCAAATGGATGTGAAAAATGCCTTCCTAAATGGAACCATTGAAGAGGAAGTCTATCTAGAACAGCCTAAAGGTTTTGTGATACATAAACCTGAATCACATGTGTATAGACTAAAGAAAGCTCTCTATGGACTTAAACAGGCTGCCAGGGCCTGGTATGAAAGAATTGATAGCTACCTCTTGGGACTAGGATTTTCCAAGAATGATGCAGACCCAAATATTTACTTTAAGGTAATCAAAGGTGCTATGTTAATAATTATTTTATATGTTGATGACTTGCTGATAACAGGAGAAGATCACCCCATTGCTCAAGGAAAGAAGTATCTAACTTCCGAATTTGACATGAAAGACTTGGGAATTCTACACTACTTCCTAGGTTTGAAAGTATGGTAGAAATCAGATGGCATTATACTAAACCAAGGAAAGTATACTATTGATATTCTAAAGAGATTTAGAATGTTGGACTGTAGACCCATGTCTACACCTATGGAAACCAACCTTCACAAACTGAAAGAAGTAACAGTAGAATCCAAGTGTGCAGATTCAACCCTATATAGACAAATGATTGGATCCTTGATTTACTTGGTTAACACCAGACCTAATATTTGCTATGTAGTGAATTCTCTTAGCCTGTTCATGTGTGAGCCCAAGTAAATTCATGTTATGGCTATGAAAAATATATTGAGATATCTTCAAGGAACTATCAGATATGGTCTTCTTTATAGAAATGACCAACTAGATCTACATGGATACTTTGATTCAGATTGGGCTGGAAGTGTAACTGATTGGAAAAGCACATTAGGATGTTGCTTCATTTTAGGATTGGCTATGATCTCTTGGATTTGTAGAAAATAGTCTTTAGTAGCACAAAGCTCAACAGAAGCTGAATATATTGCAGCCTCTATGGGGGCAAGAGAAGCAGTTTGGCTTCATAAATTGCTTGTGGGACTCTTTGGTGAGCTCTTGAATCCTACAATTATTCATTGTGATAATTAGAGTTGCATTAAACTCTCTGTAAATCTTGTCTTCCATGATAGATCTAAGAACATTGAGATCCCCTACCATTATGTAAGAGACATGGCAGAAAGGAATGTGATCCAGTTGGAGTATATTAATACAAATGATCAAATAGAAGATATTCTAACCAAACCTTTCTCCCGAATCAAGGTAGAACACTTTAGGAAGAAACTTGGTATGGTTGAAATATAATTTGATATTATGTTTGAAATTCAAATTGTTTATAAGTTGTACTAATATATTTAAAGATGTTTAATGTGTAAACTCTTTTGTCATGTGTGTGACTCCATGACCTTATGGGCCTACTCCCCCTGTGTACATTATTGAAAAGTGACGATCTTTCTAATTATGAACACTTGTATATGAAATTGTAAAGTGACGACTCTACATTGATGAGTTCAACTATCATGATAGATAGCATGTGAATTGATATCTGTGGACATGTCATGATAGTATCTCCTAGACACTTTGATGGATATCATGGGACTTGATGTCATTGGAAGATCATTGTTATCCTTAAGAGATAATCATGGTGGGTAATTATATATCCATGGATATGCCATGAAATATTATGGTAGACATCATGTGACTTGATGTCAGTGCACATACCATAATGAAGATGTGTTATGAAGAATGTCATGTGACTTGACAATGTTGTGAAAACATATCATATCTTCGATATCACATGTGAAGGTGATATCTCTACTTATTTGATTTGAAATATCTTCCATAGATAAGAGGGAGTGTTTATGAAAGGTAGCTTCGGTCAGATATAAATGATGATTGTTGATTGCATCATCATCATCATTTATATGTGATCAAAATTACTCTTCAAATAAAAATTTCTAGAAAATAAGAAATTCAAATTTATCAGCATGAATAAAATTTGGAATAATAAATGAAATGTTTAAAGTTTACATTGAACAAAAACAAAATTCATAATATATATATTACTGCCACCCACATTAGTTTATGTGTGTTAATCGAAATACATTCGGTTTTTTTGGAGCCAGCATACCCAAGGGACACGTCCTCTCATGAGACGCGTTTCTTGTAGAGGTGTGTCTCCATCATATATAAGGTGGCTTATTCATTGATATGCAAACATCTAAATTCATAAATTTTTTGCAATAAACACATTCAATATAAGAGAAATAAAATCTGACTTAGAATCTTTAACAAAATTCTTACACTTAGAATTTTATTAGAATCCTTAGGCTCCTAGTTTGATAAATATTTTATTACATTTAAAAATACAATATCCTTCAAGGACCTAGGGAAAGGCCTAGACAAGAGCTTATTATCAAGGAAAAAGTCACTACATTAGGTGGTATAATCATTAACATGGTTAGAAGGATCTCCTTTTCCTACGTATTTCTCAAATCTAGGCACCTCTACACCTTGTGACATCAATGTTGGTTTTATCTCCAAGGGAAATGGACTACTCTTGATATAGTATGTAGGTGAGACATTTTGGTTTTGGTTGATGGTGAAAACATTTTTTGCATGGACGAAATGATTTACAAAATTTGATTTATGAGTCGGTCATTGCTTGTGTTATGAGATGAAGGTGAAAAAGGTAAGAGGGTGTATCTGTTCAAAGGACAAGTGAATGGAATTCTTATAGGTGGTAGGGTGGTAGGAGATATCACATGTGATGCCACAAATGAACTAGGGATGGTAGTGGAAATACCCAAGGAAGGAATCACATTACTGGTTGGTTGCATTGTTGTTGTGATTTGAGGGTTGGTATAGGTGGGAATTGATGTAGTTGTTGTGGGAGGAGGAATTCAAGTTCCTCCTTTACTTGTGAAATTGTTCATAGGTAAAGCACAACTACTAGTTGAGGTGATATGTTTTCTAAAGATTTGAAGTATGTTTTTCACATGGTCAAATCCATCTTCACTTTCAAGCATACGGTGAATGTTATCTATAGTAGGGATAGATGTAGTTGAAATATTTTCACTTTTTGCTTGATGTTGTAGGTTTTCTAAGTCTTCATGAATTTTAATTATGTTTTCTTGGAGGATACTAGTAACCATGGTTTCAACATGCATCACACTACTTGAAGGTAAAGATTTGTTAAGTGTATGGTCCATACCTAGTGTACTAATATCAATATTAGGAGTGAAAGAGCTAGATAACCCAATATCCACAATGATTGTGCTATCACAAGATGACATGACTCTCAAACTTTGTCTCATGGCAATATCAACAATATCTTCATAATTTTCCAATTACTTTTTATACTTTTTACATTTTATGATTTGAAAACTAAATGGAAATGAAAATTTTATTTTATTTTCAATGAGTTGCAGAAGTGCAAGCTATATGATCTTTCACTAATGTAAAATTAGAAACCCTAGAATGAAAATTAACTAATGCAAATCGTAATGCAATGTTAATGCAAGAAAGATCTAGGATGATGGTGCACTGCAAATCATAATTATGATGTTCTAAATGTAGTTTCGCCAAAATGGAACCTCTTAAAAAGGGGTTATAAGTGATATCATATGGTTTAGGACATCACACCCACTTTCAAGATATTCCATGCAAGTATAACCCTAAATATCTCAGTTCAAATGAGAAAGAGATCTTGCAATAGGGCTATCCTAGGGGCTAATTATAAACTAATAAAGGGGTTCACCACCAAGTAAGAACTTTGAAAGACAAATGCAATGCAAAGTGTAATGCAAGAGGAAATGGAAAACCCTAGTTGAATGCAAAGCTTCACTAAATAACCTAAAAATAAAAATGAAACAAAATAAAAAGCTACATAAAAGACTATGTGCACCTAGAAATCTAGAGGTGGCTGGATGGAGGTTTGGAACACTAGAGATTTTTAATTTAATGCTAAGTGGGACTCATTTTCCAAGCTAGATGAATCAGTCCAAAATCTGGGTTTCTATGTGGGAAAAGGAATCTACAAAATGGGTATATGAATCAAAAAGAATTTGAATTTTGACTAAAAATGGACTCACTCGCTAGAAGTGGAAAATCAATCTATTTAGGGTTTTTTGAAGCTTCAAAGTCTAAATTTTCTCTTCTCAGTCTTCTTTATCCTTCTTGATTGATCTTCGGATTTGAAACCTTGATTTATAACTTGTAGGTGTTCTCCAATATTCCCCAATGATTAATGACAACTTTGATAAATTTGAATGACCTAACAACTATTTTCCAATCTTGCTCCTTAAAAATCTGCAACCTAGACCTACAAATCACACTCAAAGGAGAGGGAAAAAATGTTGTTGGGTTATTGGATAGTTTTTTTCCCTGTTTAAACCCTATTTTGGTAATCAAACCTTTAAATAAAATGAAATAATAATGGAGAATGATGAATGAACAAAATATGATGTTTCAACTCACCAAACTCTATCAATGAAGTGCTACAAACATGTGTGAGATGGATCCAATGGATGTAGATCTTGAATCTTTCTTGAAGGGGATATATCTTAAATGAAATGCTTGCTTAAATTATAAAACCCTACATCACAATTGTTAGCTCTGAAATAAACATTATGCATGAAGTATTTTACATGATGTTTGATGCTTGAATGCTACTATAAAATGCTTGATAAGCTGCCCTAGAATGCACTTGTGAATTCTTAAATTCTATTGTGAACTCAACTATGTTAGTATGAATTCTCTCATAAAACTATAAGGTGAAAATGAGTGAAAGAAACTTGTATTTATACTTGATTATGCAGGAATTCCCAAAATTACAAAACTACAAGCGAACATCAAATCTAGTAGGATACAATCTCGCCAAGAATTTGAATTAATTTTGATTTTGGTCCAGATGTCACTCATTCACCCAAGGTGGTGAATGAGTCCCATAAATCATAATTTATGGGACCATTTTTAAAATGCTTAGAAAGGTCTGAAATTAGGATTGGGACCTAAAAACCTAGGTGTGACTCATTCGCCGAAGGTGGTGAATGAGTCCCAAATCACTAAATCTAGGCCACACAAGCCATAAACACCTAAATTATGAGTGGGTTATTATTTGTGTCAGGATTATCCTTGAAAATATGCATTAAATGGGGCTTGTGGATGCAAAATAATGCCAATTAAAGTATAGTGAAGCCCAATTATTAAACATTTGACAACCCTAGAAAAGTGTGAAAGTGTGTTGTAACACTTTATAACACTTTAAATAAGATATGATTAAGGTTAAAAGAGTTTTATTATGTTTAATTACTTAACAAAACCTTAGAAAAGTGTGAAAGTGTGTTTCAACACTTCACAACACTTTAGCAAGGTACCATTTATGTTCATTTTATCATAAGGTCCCAAGACCTAATGTGAATGTGTTAAAAACATTACAACATTACATCAAGGCACCATTAAGATCAGTTTACAAGGATGCATCAAACAAGCAAGGAAAAGTAGAAAATATACTTTTTTTGTTGCCACAAGGTTGAAAAAAAGTGGATTGGAAGCCTTCAAAAGTGACAAAATGACAAAGTTACAAAAGTTGTCAAAGATGTCATGAAAAGTTGTCAAGATTCATAGAAACTTAGATCTAGGGAAAAATATCCATCCAATTTGCATGAAATCATTGGAAAAGTGCTTATTTGATCAATCTTCAAAGGCTTGCAAATTTTCAGTTCAATATTCTTCTCCTAGGATACTTCACAACAAAATGGGATACTTGATGATAGTTTTCATGTATGAGCCCTAGTTAGTGTTTTAGGGAACAATTTTTGGGTTTTGTTACTCTTAGTTTGCAACTCCTGATGCCAAATGTTTAGCTCTTCAAGACCCACCTAGGACCCATGTGCCACAACTGGAATACGATTCCCAGTGAGCATTGAGAACTAGTATTTTAGGATTCTGGAGCTTTTTTTGATCACATCTTTCCTCTAGGTGCACCGCTATTCATTCTCAGTTTGTCATTCTGTATTTCAATTTAATTCTCTCATTCATCTAGTTAGGTTTTTCATTTCATACACATATCTTGTATTTCCTAGCCTTAGCTTGGTGGTTAACCCTCTTTAGTTTATAATAAGACCCAAGGAAACCCTATTGCAAGATCTCTTTCCCCTTTCTACATTGGAGTAAGATCTCTAGTGTTTCCCTGAATGAGAGTGAAGAATATTGCTATTCTATCAGCCAAGCATAGAGCCAAACAATTTTCATCCTTTCATTTTGGTGAACATACATTTAGAACATCTTAATTTTGATTTGGAGTGCACAATCATCCTTGATCTAGCTTGCATTAAAATTGCATTAGGGTTTGCACTAGTTAATTGGCATCCTAGCATTTCTAAATCTCACATTAGTGAAAGTCCATAAAGGTTATATTTTTACATCTTGCATCATTGAAAGTCATCTAAAATCTACATTTTCATTTAGTCTAAAGATTATTCAAACCCAAAAGTATAAAAATCACTTAAAATTTTCTTAAATTTGTGAAAAAAATCCTCACTAGGAATCATACGCCCCTTTGAATAATTTAGTCCCAGTGTAGATTTTAAAGTGCATTTTCTATAATTCAAAACTCTATTTTTGAGATTTTATTTTCTATTGATAACTTTATTTTTCAGTTGGTTGAAATTTTGTTACATACATTTCATTAGATCTAGCTTAATTTTAAATCCACATTTACAACATTTCATTTTAAGATTGTTTCATAGTGTAATAAAAAAATTACCTTATTTTAGATATAAAAATTGCATTTACACATTTCACTTTAGGTCATTGCATTTCCCTTTACTTGAAGCATTGTATACTTTAGATAGGTTACATTTTTAGGATAGCATGTTTCCTTTTAAAAAATGTGGTTTTGATGTTGTGCACTATGAAATTTACTTAACCTAAAGTGCAAAATACAAAGAAAATGCAAGGAAAGAGAAATCACAACCACACGTTAGATAAGGCATGAGTTGAACTTGAACAAATACAAGAAAAGAAAAATTTTACCTTGTCCAAGTTGATCGATTGGTTGTCTGTATTGATTTTCTGATTATGTATGCTCCTAGATCGATTTCGGTAGCATAACGACTTGCAAATGCTTGATTTTGGATGCAAGATGGCTATAGATTGAGAGATTTTGAGATGGGTTATCAGAGATTGTGATAGAATGGCTTGAATATTGTTAAGGTTTGGATGATTGTAAGTGAATGTGATTAGGGTAGTAAAATGGCTAAGTGTTAACCATTTAGCATAGGGAGATGGAATGAATGGCTAAGATTCATTCTTGGCCAAGGACAAGAGATCAAGGGTGGAGATCAAAGGTTGACCAAAATGAATTAAAATTCCTTTTTAATATGCATGGGGAAGGAAAAATAAATAAAATATTCCTTGGAAAGTCTTGGGTAAATAAATTAAATTTAAAATTCCATTGGAAGGTACATGGGGATGAGTGAGGAATTAAATATTCCTCAAAAAGTACCTTGAAAAGACAAAGAGGAATTACAAATTCCTTAGGGGATGGGGAGAGTTGACTAAGGGGTTGATTATGATAGCTAATCAATGATGGATGTGCAAGTACATGATTAGAGGAAGGTTAGGTGGGTAAAAGAGATTATGGGCTAAACTTGCAAAAGTTGGAGGATGTGACACATTCCTAATCATGGATTAGGAATGCACACATCCCTAATGATGGGATTAGGATTAAGGATGGATGTGACATAAAGAAAATTAAATAAATAGATTATTTATTTAATTCCTTGGAAGAAAGGGATAAAGGGAAAGTTATTTAATTAAATAAATTAGATATTTAGAGAAATTTAAGGATATCAATCAAATAATGGTGATATTATTTAATTAATGCAGGTAGGAGGATATTTAAATGAAAAGGGATAAAATTGACCAAATATGAGTTGTCAAATTTAGGTGTCTACATTTTTCCCCTCTTTGATATCTTATTATGAAGTAGAATCATTTCAAAGAAGATTAAAAGATAGCACCAAGAAGAATATGGTTAGATTTCAAAATTTACTTAATCTAAAGTGCAAAATACAAAGAAAATTCAAGGAAAGAGAAATCACAACCACACCTCAGATAAGTCCTGAGTTGAACTTGAAAAAATACAAGAAAATAATGATGTTACCTTGTCAAAGTTGATCGGTTGGTTGGCCTTGTCGATTTTTTTATAATGTGTGCTCCTAGATCAATTTCAGCAGCATAACGGCTTGCAAATGCTTGATTTTGGATGCAAGATGGCTATAGATTGAGAGATTTTGAAATGGGTTGTGAGAGATTGTGATAGAATGGCTTGAAAATTGTTATGGTTTGGATGATTGTGAGTGAATGTGATTAGGGTTTCAAAATGGCTAAGTGTTATCCATTTAGCAAAGAGATATGGAATGAATGGCTAAGATTCATTCTTGGCCAAGGACAAGAGATCAAGGGTGTAGATCAAAGTTTGAACAAAAGGAATTAAAATTTCATTTTTAATATGCATGGGGAAGTCAAAATGAATAAAATATTCCTTAGAAAGTCTTGGGTAAATAAATGGAATTTAAAACTCTACTGGAAGGTACATTGGGATGAGTGAGGAATTAAAAATTCCTCAAAAAGTACCTTGAAAAGACAAAGAGGAATTAAAAATTCCTTCAGGGATGAGGAGAGTTGACTAAGGGATTGATTATGACATCTAATCAATGATTATGTTATGCAAGTACGTTATTAGAGGAAGGTTAGGTGGGTAAAAGACATTAGGGGCCAACTTGAAAAATTTGGAGCATGTGACACATTCCTAATCATGTATTAGGAATGTGCACATCCCTAATGATGGGATTAGGAAAGGGGATTAGGATTAAGGATGGATGTGACATAAAGAGAATTAAATAAATGGATTATTTATTTAATTCCTTGGAAGAAAGGGATAAAGGTCAAGGTATTTAATTAAATACCTTAGATATTTGGAGGAATTTAAGGATATTAATCAACTAATGGAAATATTATTTAATTAATGTGGGTAGGAGGATATTTAAACAAATAGGTATAAAATTGACCAAATATGAGTGGTCAAATTTAGGTGTCTACATATATGATTAAAAATGGATTTCATAAGTACAACTTCCCCTCTTAAGATTTTAAGTTAGAGAACAACAATGAGGAAATTAAGAAACATGTTAGACATCCTTCTACTATATTTCCTATTTATGAAAAAATCTTAGAGAAAGAGGATCAAAGCATTAAAACAATCCTTACTATTAATTTTCCTATTTCAAACCATACTATCTCTCCCATTTGTGAGGGTTATATGATACAGGAAGATACAAGCATAGACAATTATTAAAAACATAATTGTTCTTCTCTCAATATCTTTCCTATTAGTGATGAATGTATCTTAGTGAAAAAAGATGCAATCATATAGAATCACAGGAGTCTTGATTGTCTCTCTCCTCCTCCCTCTTGGGAAGATATTATGACACAAGAAGATGAGATCATAGAAACATTTCTAAACATCACCTTACCCAGTCCACATTCATCCATTGATTGTAATAATGTTTTAGTGAAAGAGGATGAAATCATAGATAACCATGACAATCAAATTTGTCCTTATCCTAATATCCTTCCATGATGCGAAGAAAATAATTTGGTGTTTGAAGATAAACCTATTGAGAGTCATGAGAATATTGTTCCTCCCTTCGCTAATTCTCCTACCATTTGGAATGGTAAGCATGAAAATCATAGTTCTCTTTCTCTTCATGTCTTCCCTACTTGTGATGAAGCTACTTTACAAAATATAACCATGGGATGTGATGAAAGTATTAAAATCTCTTCTACTAGGGTACATAATATGGCACAATAGAATGAAACCTAAGAGAAAAAGGATAAAGTCATGGACAATCATAACAATCAAATTGAGCCTTCTCCTAATGTACCCACTATTGATTAAAAATACAATTTAACCATTGATAAATACCTAACTTGTGATGAGTCATTTTAGAAGAACCAACCTTTGAATGTCATGAACATCAGGCTTGTAGTTCTCCTAAAAACTCTGCTCCCAGGGAGGATATCATGCTGCAAGAAAATGATAACATTGACAATAGTGACATAGTTTCCTTAGATGAAGATGATGAAGTAACATTAGACTCTCATTCACTAAGGGAAATTAATATTATTCAACCTCAAATCATCCTTTACCCACCTTCACACAAACCTCAAACTCAAAACGAAACCGAACTTATCATTTACTCACTTAAGAATAATGGTTCATAGAAATCATGTTATAATATTGATAATAATATACATATAACACTAGAAACAATCTACAACCAAGAAAAATAATTCCACCATGCGTGTTATTGCCTAGTCCTATCTTACCTAGTCGTCCTCATTTTCCTTCACAAAGTTGAAATGAATATGATCTTCTTGAACAACTTAATAATACTCTTGATAAGATATCCTTATGGGACCTTATTCAAGACTCCCATCATTATCACAACATGATTCAAGGTGCCTTACAACAAGTTCCTACCCCTCCTAATGCGCAACCAAATGACATAACAATCATGATTCAATAAATGAATGCTAACATTGTTTTCTACCAAAGTGAGCTCCCTCCTTTGGAAGTGCAAAAAAAAAAATGAATCTTTCATGATAATAGTTATACATAATAGGTTGGGAATAAAAAGAACCCGTTTTGACAATGGCTCCACCCTTAATGTGTGTAGTGTGACCCTTTTGAATAAGCTTGGTGTGGATAAATAAAAAATCCAACTTGACTCTTTGTCTATTAAGGGATTTGACAATGTAGGAAAATAACCGCTTCATTGATCAGTTTTCCTATTATATTTCGAAAGGCCAGATTAGAAAAATTGATCCAAGTTATGCCTCATGAGCTATCATATAATCTTCTTTTAGTAATACCATGGATTCATGCAATGAATGGAGTGGCTTCAACCCATCATCGTAAAATGAAGTACATGTCTAAAAAAAAAAGTGTATACAATCGATGTCGACCTTCAACTAAATAGTTGTTTGAACATTGACAATGGTAAGGAAAATCCTTGAAAAAATTTGACACTTGAAACAATCAACACTTATCGAATTTTTAAACTTGGATCACTAAAAAGTGGCATATATGTTTTGAATTTTGAAATGATGTGAACTAGTAAAGTATGTATTTTATAGTATATTTTATGTTTGTATTTTTATTTTTTTAAATAAAAAAATTATTTTTAAATATGTTTTAGTAAATTAACACTATAGTTTAGTTGTTGATAAAATGCTGAAAAATGAAATTGCATGGGACGTCAAAATTTTTATAGTAAATTTTAATTTTTTTCTTTCAAATTTTTTGTGTGTATTTATAACTTGAAACTTTAGTGCATGGATATATTTTTTGCAATTTTTGATAAATATATATTTTTATATAAATATTAAAATGTGCATAAATCAAAAACCAAATTTTCCCATCGGATGCCAATTTTCATATTAAATATTTATCTAAAATGGAAAATTATTTATACCATATTGAAAGAGGTTCTTTTATCTAGTGCATCGTATTTTTTTCTTTTCTTTTTTTAAATAAGTTTTAGTATTTTTCCTTGGCATGGTAATTGACCTAATATTTTGTGTCGATAACCTACTTTTAGTATAAATATAAATAATATTTAAATTATTAAAAACCAAATATTTTTACAAAAGGGTATTTTTATATTTAAAAAAAAAAATTATTTACATTATCAGGGGTTATTGAAACTTCAAGTTTTTTAAATAATTTTATTTTCTTCGTAAATTGAACTCAAAGTGGTCCATATATTTTTAGCCAACAATTTTAGTTGAAAAAGTCATGGAAGTATCTAACTTAGCTAGAATGAATCTTATTAGATCATATGTTTAGCAAAAAAAAAAAATTTGTTAGAAATGATTAAATTTAGTTGTACTGATAAGTTGGCTGAAAGTGTGACACAACTTTGTGATTTTACCCACCAACTACACAAGTAGAAACCGTGCAACAAATTGATAAAGAAAAACATATTGAGGAAGTCACGAAACTATTAGAATATTATTAGAGTTCCTTAGACTTCAAACCAACATTCATGGGAGAATAAAAAATCATAAACAAAGACTATGAAAAGGGAAAAGATAAAGCAGTATTGTCTATAGAAAATTCATAAGACAATTCAAAAGAATCCACCTCAACCAATTTAGAACAAAATACAACAAATTACACAACAAATTTTGATGAAGTTGATTATGAGCAACCACCGAATCTAAAAGAAATGAAAAATATTTATAGAAAAGGTTATGAACTTATGAAACAAATTGGATATAGTGGAAAATGATGTAGTGCTAGAGAACAAGGTATATGTGTCCCTATAGAGCCTCACATGCAAGAAAATACTAGTGGTCTTGGTTATTGTCCCTCAAAAGAAATAAAAAAGCCTTCACTTAATATCAACATGCTCATAAAATATTTTTCTAAGCCAAATTTAACATTAGTGTATCTTGAACTAATATATACTAGTGGTCTTGATTGTTATCCTTTGAAAGAAATGAAAAACACAAATAAATATTTGCTTAATGCCAATGTCATCGCAAAAAACACTAATGATTTGAATTCATTAGATTTTAAACCTTCCTTCAAAGGAGAGTAGAAAATATCACAATCTAGAGAGTCTTGTGTAAGTATGATGTGCCTAATACTAAGAAAGAGATATCTTTGTCACAAAATAAAGGAAAACCTTCTATTGATCAAGAGATTATCTTGGTAAGAATCCTCCAAGATTGTTTGATATCCCTAGCTCCAAGAACAAGAAATAAATTTTACTACAAGAGATCATTTTGTGCATATCATAGAGTTCATGGTGATTCTAATAATGAATGTAAGGCTTTAAGTGAAAAAATTCAACATCTTACAAAATGTGGTGCTCTTCCTTATGTTGGGGCACCCAGTATCTAGCATGTTTCTCATCAATCATTTCGGCTCATCCTTATCTTGCACTAAGTGGGGGGAATGGGTTAGGTAGCCTTATCCTCATGTGTCACTTGTCGTTGTCTCTTTTGGCTAGTTGACCACCTTTCATGTACATATAAGAGCAAGCTTGGGATGTGGGAAACATACGTTAAGTTGGCTCACATGTGACGTACGAAGTTATCATGGCTTCTTCTAATTTAAAGTAATTTCTTGCAGAAATGGTGTTAGCAACTAATTTAAAGTGGGGGAATACATTGAAACTTATGATTCCTTGTATAATTTTTCTTTCTTCTTGTGATGCATCCCTTTCTTGGTGGTGTCATTAGGTTTGATTCTCTCCAAGAGTGTGATATTTATTTGAATTTTCCTCTCTTGGAGACATTAGGAACGATGTTCCCTAACAAGAGACCTTACATGAACTAAGAAAAACCCCTTTGAACATTCCTTAAATTATTTCACATTTATAATTTTGGTTATATGGCCACCTTTCATAACACATTTTGCATGCCTATGGTGCCATCTTTTTTGTTCATAGGTTTCCAACATATGAAGATTTTCTTTCCTCATGAATCTCAAAGTTCATTGTTGTGTGGTGCCTTATCAAAGTTATCATGAGGTATACCTTTGGTCTAGTTGTATGGGAAGCCAAACTTAGGCATGAATTTCCCATAGCCACTTGCTTTTGTGTCTGAGTTCATACCGACCATGTGTGTATGTGTCTCACCTCTTTGGATACTCACACAACAAACAACCTATAGTTTCGTTGCCTCAAACTGAGCATGCAGTTTTTGGACAAATAGCCTACATCTGATCCTCATCACAATGGAAAAATGATCGAAGCTTGATCCAACCCCTTTTGTTTTTTTTTTTTTTTTCTCTTTATGTCTTTGGCATTGCATGTTTGTGTATCTTGATGTTGCATATCATACATCTTGTGTGTGTCCCTTTGTGCTTATGTTTGTTTGATGTAGGATCTTGGATCTTAGGGGCTTGGTTACCTCCTTGACCTTTTTCATCCTAGACCATCCACATCAGTACACTTGGACCCCTCTCGAATGTCTAATTTAGTGTGATTTTGAAGCAAGTTCATCCTCTCACTAAAGTAGGGGCTAAATGTAGTTGCAAAAAGTATCATCGTTTACATTTTCAAACTTAATGTAGGAATGATTAAAATTAATCCAAACCTAATGTCATGTTGATCTAGTGTTGTAATGTTTTTTACACATTCACTTGAGATTTAGGGCCCTTTTAAGCTAAATTGACTTCATTTTTCCTTAATTTAATGTTGTGAAGTGTATTTATTTGCACCTTCATATTAAGTTCTGGGCCATTGTAAATTAGATGGAATTAATTATGCTTTATTTAGAGTGTTTTAAAGTGTATCCTAATAATTTCAAACTAATCTAGGGTTTTTTTAATTAATTAGGCTTATCTATGTCTTAATTGGCCATAGTTTGCATCCACAAGCCTTATTAAATGCATCTTTCTCAGGATAATCCTAAAATAAACCAACATCAAATCATAATTCATGTATTTTTAGGTTGTGTGGCTCTGATTTAGTGATTTGGGACTCATACACCACTTTGGGTGTATGATTCCCACTTAGGTTTGGGGGCCCCGATCCTGATTTTACATTATTCTATGCATTTTTGAAAATATGTCCCATAATTAATGCCTAATGGGACTCATACACTACTTCTAGCATATGAGTTATGTGTGGCCCAAAATAAAGTTTAATTCAAATTCTTGACAAAATTTTATCCTCATAGATCTAATGTCGGCTTGTAGTATTGTAATTTTTGGAAATTTGGCACAAAAAATAATAAATACAACATTATTTCACTCATTTTGACCTAAAACTTTCAAGATATTATTCCTAATAGAAATTTTATGATTGCAAGAGAACTCGAGAGAATATCCTAAGGCATTCAAGGGTATATTTCTTCATCACTTGTTGCAGCAATTCAAGATTTATCATCATGTCAAAGGCATAATGGATCAACCATGTGGTTTCAAGCTAATATTGTGATGTATTGTTCAAGATCAATGCAAGTGTTCAAATGAATTATCCTTCATCAAGAACCATGAACTACATTCATTGAGGCTACTTCATGCTTGTTTTTAGATCTACAAAGTTTCAAACAAAGTTCTATTGTTTAATCTTGTATTTCATATCATGTTTCATTTCTCACTAATTTTTGATTACCTAAATGGGGTTTGACCAAGGAAAACCCCTATTTCCTAAAAAAATACCTTTTCTCTCCCTTTGTATGATTACAGGTTTATAGCTTGAAGAAAAAGTGGTTTGGTAACCCTCAAAAGTGCCAAAATGACAAAGTTGCAAAAGTTGTCAAAGTTATCATGAAAAGTTGACAAGATTCATGAAAACTTAGATCTAGGGAAAAATATCCATCCAATTTGTATGAAATCAATGGGAAAGTGATTATTTGATCTAGCTTTAGAGGCTTCCAAAGTTTCATTTCAAGATTCTTCTCTTAGGACACTTTGTGACAAAATGGGACACTTTACGATAATTTGGACATATGAGTCCTAGTTAGTGTTTCAGGGAATAGTTTCTTGGTTTTTTTCCTCTCAATATACAACTCTGGATTCTACATTTTCACCTCTTTAGGACCCACCTAGCACCCATACACCACAACTAGCATATGAATCCTACTGAGCATTGAGAGTCAGGATTTTAGGGTTTTGGAGCTTGTTTTGATCACATATTTCCTCTAGGTGCACCTCTTTTCATTCTTTGTTTGTCATTCTATATTTAAGTTTCATTCTCTAGGTCATCTAATTAGGTTTTTCATGTCATCTACATATCTTTTTCTTTCCAAGCCCTAGCTTTATGGTGAACCCTCTTTAGTTTCTAATCAGACCCTTGGACACCCTATTACAAGATCTCTTTCCCCTTTCTACATTGGATTGAGATCTCTAGGGTTTCCTTGAATAAGAGTGAAGAAGCTTGTTATTCCATCGCTAGAGAATAGAACCAAAAAAAAATCATCCATTTAGTTATATTGAAAGATAGACATGTTGCCAAAGATCAAGCTCTACAATTGACATTTATTTTTCTCATGATTTTTATTAAAGCTCAATGTTTTGATATTTTCATATGATCTCAAGATATAATAATCCAACCCAACACCTAGGTTAAGGGAAAGGTGCCCTAGTTATGTATATGATCACTTATTATGGGATAGATGCATTGATTATGCTGTGACAGGTGGATGTTAGAGTAATCGTACATTAGCTAATATTTAATTTATTTTTAATTGATTATTAGTTTAATTTATTCTCAAGGACTTAAGCTATACTAGGGAGTTCTTTATTTAGTTAACTATATTATTTTATATGTTAACTAAAGTGAGCTCTATTATTAGATCATTTTGCCTCATTGCATGCGATGTTGACACTTGTCTTGATCTAATCACTTTACCATTTAGATTTTCTCCTATGTAGAACTCAACCATCAGTGTATAATCTCACTCTAAGATTTACTCTTTTATACACCCAGACTCTCAACCTCTAAGGACTCTTGTTTTCCTTAGATATTCTTGAGGTTCATTTTGTAGATTTTTCTTGTTCAGGAATATTGCACATACTGTATGTAGATCTCTTGCATGGAAGGTTTCTTTATTGTTTGTTTGATCTAGCGGCTCATGGTTTGTAATTTTTTCATAATTATATCATGGTATTAGAGCCTTTATTCAATTTACCCCTTCCGCATTTATGAGATTTTTTCTTCAATAAGGATTATAGGCTTCAAATTTGAATGCCCTTTTTTGTTTTTATAAATTTTGGAGGTGGGAAATTGTTTTTGTATCTAGGATCAAAACAAAGTCTTTTGTTGAATTGAGAGCTATTGAGAAAGTCACATTTACTTTTTTTTTGTCTTGATTTGGTCTCTTGAGGATTGATCTACAAGGGTTTGAAGTGGTTTCTTTTTCCCAACTCTAGAGGGTAGCTGTGATTTTCATGCATTTTGGCATAAAAAGGACCTCACTATTGGATTTAGAAGACCAATTTGATAACTTTTGACTATGAATTTTCCCTATTTTGATGTGGAAAGCTTCTCAGGAAATTTTTTTATACAAGGTCCCGTATGGCCCCTATACATATTTGTGTGCATGAAGTTTTTTTTTTATAAAAAAAGGGGTGCACAAAAAACTGGGCAACGTTTTCTTTAATTTATATTTTCAAGAAATTTAAAAAATTATATGCAAAGTTTTTTTTTCAAAAAAGGCATGCTTGAATTTGTTTAGAAAGGAGGCAAATGATTTTTGGGTACCTATAGGGTACCTTCCCCTATAGTCCCTATACCTTCCCTACCACAGCTAATTAATGTCATTTGATGATGTTTTTTAGTTGATCAATGACCTCTCCTTAGACCGGTCAACAACTATATATTGTCATTTGGTCACCGAAAAATATTTTTGTTACCATTTTTTATTGGTCAGCTAAACTTTTTTCTACCTCAATTTTTAACTTGTTGGTTATTGCAAACATTTTCTAATTGTTGACCTGCTATTTCTGCCATGGCATGAATTTTAAAGAATTTTTAAATTATTCTATCAGCTTTTGAGCATATTCGAATGGTCGATTTTTTGCTCTAGGTGTCTGATTTTTATGGAACGAGGGAATTATTGCTTTGCATATTCTACTTACATTAGTAGTATGATCACTAAGCAAGCCCCTTCAAGGCCCCTTTGTGCCTTAAAGGGGGTATTTTTTTTATTTTGGCCATAACTTGGGCATAGGATGTCGATTTTTAGCAAATGAGATATCCTTGGAAATTTGTTTATGCTATCTTTCTAATGGTGTGGGTCTCATCACCTATTTTTCCTCCTCGTGCATTCTATATCCTATTGAAGTCAATGGTACTATTTTCAGTCCCTAGATCATGTAACTTTTGACCTATTTCTCCACTTCTCATGAATCCAAGAGTGTTGGAACTATCCTTTAGAGCTCTTCACTTAAATCCATGCAATTTTTCCATATTTCTCTCTAGGTGTATTTTATTTAGTTTTTTGTTTTTTCCCACTCTAGTGAATTACTTGCATATCTTAGCTTTGAGAAAATTTTAGCTTACATGGAATGGATCATTTCTTGGTGTTCTATATGTATTTCAAATATTTTATCTTACTTAGGAATTATAAAAATCCTTTTCATGCACATTCTCTTTCATAGACATTTTGAGATAAAGTACCATTTAGGTGCATACTTTTTGGGGATTTTGCACATCTTGTTGTGCCTTTTGTATTTGCACTATGATATAAAGTGTGATGGGGGGTCAATGTCTACATTTGGTTTTCCATCACACCTTTGTCAAGTGAGTGTCCCCTCCACAATAGTAGGGAATCTAAATGATTCTTGCTTCATGTGTGTGTTCCTTAGTTTACACACCCTCGTATTTGTAGGTTGTTTCTCCTGCATGCATTTCTTGGTTTCACATAGTTTTAGTATACATGTCTTGGATCTTACTTTTTGAAATTATGGGGGGTTGTATTGTTGGTGCTAATACTTCTTTGGTTTCACATTTGGAGTGATCTATGTATCTAGTTCTTGTTCCTATGTACTTTTAGATGCAACATACATCAGTAGATGGTTAGATGCATTTCAGTGACTTGGAGCATTTACTATACAAAAATTCTTACATTCATATTTCTAGATGCAACATTCCATTTTCATTTGATAAGAGATTATTGGGTACCTCTATTTTGAACTTGCATCTTACATGTTGAGTAGTCTCCTTAGGGTCACTCATACAATTTCATGTGTCATTTATATCTTTTAGTTCTAGATGTTTACCTTTTTTTTTCATCTAGTTCGAGTAGTGTCATTGGGAACACTCGTGTAGATTCATGTACCACCTATATATTCAAATTCCAAATGTTTTCCTCTATTTTCCATCTGATTTGAGTAGTGTCATTAGTGGCACTCAGGTAGATTATAGTCTCCTTGATCATGAAATTTGTATCTTTAATTTCCAGATGTTTTCCTTTGTTTTCCATCTGATTCGAGTAGTGTCATTGAGGGCACTCATGCAGATTCTTCTTATCTTGATCTTGATCATCATTTATTTTAGAGGAGGTTCTTGTTTTCAACACTATATTAGTCATCACTCAATAGATATCTCTACATTTTTTGTGCTTCAATGATGTTCTTCATGTTCCTCTCTTTCTGGGACAATGTTTCGGTTTGAGGCTTCATAGTTCTTCACACCTTCATTTGGAGGATTTTTTGTCCTTCATTCACCTTTCTCTCTTTTGAAGATGAGTTTTCTCCCACTATGGTATTCTCCTTTTCTCCAATTGTGAGAGATATTTTTTTTATATATGGGTATCTCACCAGACCTTGTTTGTTGGGACCCATCATGCATTCTTTTTTTTAGGGTTTTTAGCTACTCCCAAATTTTATCTCAAGGGGGATATTATATTAATCATGCATTGGCTATTAATTAATTAATCTTCAATTCATTATTAGTCTAATTTATTCTCATGCACTTAAGCTAAACTTAGGAGTTTTTTATTCAGTTAACTAAGTGATTTTCTATGTCAACTTAAGTGAGCTATTATTATATCATTCTACCTCAATGCATATGATTTTGAGACTTCCCTTTTACTATTTATGGTTGCTTCTATATAGAACTCAACTCTCATTGTATTATCTCACTTTGAGATTTACTCTTATGTACTCTTGAACTCTCAACCTTTGAGGACTCTTGTTTTCCTTGAATATTCTTGAGGTCCATTCTGTAGCTTTTTCTTGTTGAGGAATACAACACATATTGTTTGTAGATATCTTGCATGGAAGGTGTCTTATTTTCTGTTTGAGCATATGGCTCGTGGTTTTTTATATTTTCATGATTCTAAAAGTAGATAGGTGGATGATAGGAGAAGAGATCTATAAATATTATATTGCAAAGGAACAAGATAACATTTACTAGAGGTATTTCTATTATGGATATGAGATAAAAAGATCATTCTTTGGGTAAAACTATGATGTCTAAAGGATATGGATTATGAGGATTTATATTGTCTACAATAGACTTGTACAAGGTTTTCCACCAAATTTACTAGTATCTAAGTACTAAAGGTAAGGGGATGGATTGGAAAAGATGAACGATATATGATGAAGGATATAGATATGATACTCAAGATAAAAATAAGTAAGCATTTATATGTATGAAATGAGGGATATGTGATGGAATGGAAACCTCAAGGGTGGATGAAATTTTTTAATGAGTCAATTTGTATGCCATTTTAGTTTGTGTTTTGATATATCTTGTTTCGATATGGATGGTGGAATCTTGTGGTGTAGTGGGATCATGAAATGAAAATATATTTTGATATTAATATGGGAGGGGATCACTACATGGATTGAAAGGTATGTGATCATGAGATGGGAGATGATCAATAGATAGAAAAGAAGTGAAAAGGATACCTTTCTCATGAGGTGAAATAAAATAGATACTTAACCCTTGAGATAGAAACCAATTATGAAGTGGAAGGAATATATCTAGATCTTTAGATGAAAGGGACTCGTTGGAAATGATAATTTTATCTATTGGGATATGGTGTTGTACACCATTATATAAATTTATTTATCATAATACTGCAATTAAATAATTATTTAGTTGTTATGCACCTTGGTGGGGTGGATAATCACACTAGGTAATTATTTTGAGTCCACTTGATGTAGTATTGTAACATTGTATTATTATTTAATGTGTGAGACACATGTGATAATAATTTAATATTAGGGAAATATTAAATAAAGTGATGTCTTAGTACACGATACTAAATAATGGGTTAGTGGCTTTGTATTCACAAATTTTTGTGGTACTTGGTTTTACCTTACCACTAGTTTTATTTTGTGTGAGCTTGTGTCTATAAAAGAAAACACACGTGTAGTGGTTTAGGTTACCTGAGTGGGTTGGTTGTCATTTTTGAGTCTTCTTGTGGAGTGAATTTGTGAAGCATGGCATGGGATGTGTAGATTCATGCTTGGATACATGGGAATGCATTGGAGGGCTGGAAACTTTAGAGGTATTCATTGTAACTCTTGTATTACTTTATTGTTGAATAATATGATGGAGTATGGATGCTTTTGGAGGTTGGTTTTTTCCATCTTGAGGGTTTTCGTAGGGTATATCTTGTGTTATCTTGTGGATTTTCTATTTGATCTATGCATTTTGGCAGCTTGTATGCATATTTATCTCTCATGGGTTATGTAGGAAATGATTTAAGATTGTGGGTTTGAATGTAATATTTCCCAACAAGTGGTATCAAAGCTTTCATGGTTGAAGAATTTTTATTATAATCCTAGTTTGAGAGGCTTTTGCAAAGTTGAAGCCATGGACATGCATGTAGGGTTTGAGGTATTACATGATATGGAACACATGTTTCAAGTGTTTGTATGCAAATTTGGGCTTTCGGGATGTCAAGATTTGTTGGGCTTATTATAGATCTAAACTTTTCCAAATTTGCGTGAAAGAGGGTTTCTTGGTTTGAGTTTGCATATGACGATTTTGTAGGGGAAATTTCATATATGACCTCTTGAGACAAACTGGACCTCGTTGTTGGATTCAAGTTGGCTAAGAGACAACATTTCACATAAAATTTGACCTATTTTGGAAAAGTTGAAGAAAAGGAAAACAAATTTTAGCAAAATGGCCGATTTGGCCAAACTCTATATGTGCATAAAATAAAAATAAAAAATTAAGGCTTTGGTTTTTAAATTCCACCGAAAAATATTATAATGTCAAGCCTTTGAATTTTTTTGAAAAACCCTGTAAGAAAAATAAAATGAAAAAGATGGAAATAAATAAAATAAAAAGAAATAATATAAGTTAATGCGAGGGGGGTGTGTAATCCATAGACAATCCACCCTGCGACATTGCTAGTCATACCTTAAACTGACAAGCCATTCAACTGATATCCATCAAATTTTTTGGGTTAGTGTCGGTTGAGTAGCCGAACGAAGGATCCAACAAATCAAAACTTCCAATGGAAAAAAATTAATAAATATTTAAAAAATGAAATTTAATACTTATAAATTTTTGCCAAATAAAATTAAGGTGCCGGACTTTAAAATATATGAGCCATGTTTGATAGAGATGATTGGGTTCGTACAAAGGAGGAATAGGTTTTTTGAAATTAAAAAAGTAAAGCATATTTGATATGGTGTTGGGTCCGCAAGGGGAGGGGGGAGTTTAGTTTTGAAAAATTTAAGCAAATTTAATAGAATTTTGGATTCCACCACCCCAACTCTGCCCAAGTGCCACTCACATGACACTGTCACTGGTGGAGCCACCAAGCCACCACTAGAGAGTCACCAAGAGGCCTTGTTACAACAATATTTCAAATTGGCATAAATTTTTCCTAATATATCCAATTGTCAACTTCATATAGTTGGTAGGAAGCTAGTTTCGAGCACTATGTAGTGGTATAGGTTGGGTTCCCTGATTTTTCCATTTTGAGATGTTTTGGGGTCCTAGAAGTAATATTTTCTCATTCGCATGGTTTTGGTCATAAATTTTGCATATAAAATTGGATTTTTGATTTTGAAGAGGCGTTGGAGAGTATTTGTAGTGCACTACACATTGTTTTAGATTTTTTTATTATTTTGAGGAATAGTATCAACTTGGTACTTATTTGATCACTTATAGGTGCTTGATATTTAAGGTGTGATTGTCTGAGCATCCAAAAAATTCAAGAGGTGAAACCTTGAGGGATTATGTGTTTCTATATGTTCTTAATGATGATACTATTGATTATTAGATTAACACTTCTAAGTATAGGTTTATACGTACTCTTCAAAGTTGGGAATTTTATGGTGATAGATGCATAGTGTAATTCCCCACCATGTAACCCCTAGAGGAAGTTTCAACAACTACGAAAGCGTGCAATTTTTTTTCCTTTTAAAGTGCAATAATAACATGAAAGCTGCACTAAACTATCACAAATATCCTCTAAGGAACATGACTAAGGTTACATCTGAATCCCATAACATAAAAATCAACTCATTCATAGCATCTAATTAATTACTTATGAATTTAAAGTACATACATACAAAGCCTTAAACATCACATAAGAAAGAAGAACATAAAGATCCAAAGATTACATTTACTTAAAAATACTGTTTACAATACTCATTCCTAGAATGAGGAAGAATGTACAATAGTAATTACAATTTACAAGAAACCTCCTTGAATACACTTGAGGAGTAATATAAATACAAGTGTCAAACTGATACAATACATCAAATTAAAGGAACATATAAACTGGTATCCACGAGCTCTCCAACTTGAATATCTCACTATCGTGAACATAAGAAGGGGACCAAATGGAGTATGATGCACATTCCACCCAACCAAGTGGTACCCGAAGGCCCACCCCCATGCTAGGAGATAGTAACAAGGAATCCTAGACAAGACCAACTACCTCTAGACACAAGCTATCACATGACTGAATTAACCAAACACAAGTACAACACTAATACATTGGTTACATTGCTTCCAGAGTTTAAAATAATTAAGCATTTCAATTGAACCATACACACAAATTGTTTTCATAGGAGAAACGTCCTCTCAAAGCTGCATGGGTTACCCTGGCACACCTTCCTAGGCCCCAGGCCCCATCATGAATCACTTCCCTATAAACAATAGATGGAACAAATCCACAACCCAAGGTTAACTAGGGCACACATATAGATATCAAATTCCATTCCAAACATAGGAGGCAACACTTCACGTTCGTGGTAATCGGGTGATTAACTGAACATGAAAATACACACTACCCAAGGAAATATAAAAGAGCTGACAATGAAATTACAACAACCCCCAACTAAATCCCCCCATCTAGAAGTCTTACTAACCCTTTTAAAAAAATTACACCAAAATGAGAACAAAAGAATTACATACAAAGGGAAATGAAACAAGAAACAAAACTAATCTTTGGATATACTAAATCCAATTTCCCCTTTAGTGATTTATAGTAAAGTAATCACCCAAATAAATTAATTAAATAAAAAAAAATTCAAAGAGAGAAGGAAAATCTAATTTATCTATAACTTCAATTCCTCAATTACTTTGAATAAAAATATTTATTTCTTCTAATAAATTATTCCATTTAAATATTCTAACAATGCCTTTAATGTATGCACCTATTTTAAAATAAATAATTTAATTATATACATACATATATGAATGTATACATAATTATATATACAATTATATACAATTATATATATACCATATATATATACATTAATTAAATATTAAAAAATAATTACAACAAATTATAAAATTTGGATCTAAATATAAAATATATATATATTCATATATATATAATTTAGTTATATATATTATATTTTAAATAAAATCATAAAACATTCGATACAATAAAACAAAGTCAAATATTCTTTTCTTTCCCGATGGATGAAGCTTCCTTAAAGGTTCACAAGAATTACCATTGGGGGAGGTGGTTGTGTTTCCACATAGCCGAATCCCCACCAAAGTGTCGACAGCCATGTGGGAGGCAGCACTAGTGCTTCCTCTAGCGTCGACTCCCACCTACATGAGGGCGGCGGTTGGGGGCAGCCCCAACACTTCCCCTCAATGATATTTATCAACTCAAACTTAAACTTCTAATTCCTACGAATTCTATAAGGAATTTCACAATATGGAATATTTAATATAATTTTTTTTTTGAAAGCCACATGAATTGCATATTCGCCAGACAAAACATTTAAATAATTTTTCAACATAAAAATTGCAATATTGATAAAAACATATAAATATCTATATCTTGTTTATATATGCGTACATATATATATGTAGAAATATATATATGCATATATGTATATAAAATATATATAAATAATTCAAAACAATTTTTTTACTTAGGAAAATTATTTTCACAGAATGGCCATCTACAGGAAATACCCAAATTTTATAGAGAGAAGCAATTTTCTACACAGAGATTTTCTAGATTTTCTTCAAACAAACTATTGTAATAGAAAGCAATCATTATCTATAGAAAATCAAATCCATTAGTAAATTGAAGCAATATTTCTCTATAATTAAAATTTACCCCAAATTTTTGGATAGGTTTATTTCTATAGAATAATTTCTACAAATAGTTAATTTTTTTTCCCACAGAGAATTTTCTAGATCCCCAATAGTTTCTTCTAGGTTCTTCATTGTCGCCAACAATCCCAATTTAAAACTTGAAATAGATTCAATAGAAGATTTCATTTCTACAGAAGATTTCATTTTCATAGAAGATTTCACACATGGCATTTGAATTTTAACAAACTCGAAAGCTTTAGCATTTGCACAGGCAATCTTTTTCTAGACACTAATAGAATCTAAGACACTTTTTCAAGGATGAATTTACCTAGAATAAAAGAGGAACCTAAAATCCAATGCCTAAGAAGATGTGAACTAACATAGAGCCCCTTCCACAGAACCAAGATTCTTCCAAATAAACCAGAGCTTCCTCCATAAACAAACAAAATTCTAGAGCACAAAGAACTTTCCCGAGACTATATTTTTCCAAAAATTTCAACAACCACATGCAATAACAAAACTAAATTTTTAAACAACCTTCCCCGCAAAATATCATCTCCTCTCTTCCGTGAAGAAGCTTCTCACCTCTTATATTTATAACAATTAATTTCTTTGTGAATATATATTTCCCAACAACCCTCATTAATATTTTTAAACATGTGTTGAAAAAAAAAATCTTTTAAAATCAAATTGCACCAAATTCTCAAGATATTTCTAGAAATTAAAACATTTTAATAATTTCTAAAATACTTAGCATTTGTAATGTAATTAATTAATTAATTTAATCTAATTGGTAAAATAATTTATTCTTAGGATTATATTTATTTTATTAATTAATTAAATTAGTTGAATTAATTTTAAATTAGAAATGATAAGTATTTCAGAAATTATTAAAATGTTTTAATTTCTAGAAATATCTTGAGGGTTTGGTGCAATTTGATTTTAAAAGATTTTTTTTCGACATGTGTTTAAAAATATTAATGAGGGTTGTTGGGAAAAATATATTCACGGAAAAATTAATGGTTGTAACCATAAGAGGTGAGAAGGTTCTTCATGGAAGAGAGGAGAGGATATTTTTTCTGGAAGGCTATTTAAAAATTTAGTTTTGTTATTGCATGCGGTTGTTGAAATTTTGGGAAAAATACAATCCCAGGAAAGTTCTTTGTGTTCTGGAATTTTGTTTGTTTCTAGAGGAAGCTCTGGTTGATGTGGAAGAATCTTGCTTCTGTGGAAGAGGCTCTACACCAAGTCACATCTTCTTAGGCATTGGATTTCAGGTTCCTCTTTTATTCTAGTTAAATTCATTCTAGAAAAAGATTGCTTGTGCAACTTTTAAAGATTTTGAGTTTGTTAAAATGGAAAATGGCATGTGTGAAATCTTTTGTACAAATGAAATCTTTTGTTGAATCTATTGCAAATTTTAAATTGGGGTTGTTGGAGATAGTAAGAACCTAAAAGAAAATATTGGGGATCTAGAAAATTCTCTGTGGGGAAAAAAATTAACTATCTATAGAAATTATTCTATAGAAATAAACCTATCGGGAAATTTGGGTTAAATGTCAATTATAGAGAAATATTGCTTCAATTTACCAATGGATTTGATTTTCTGTAGATAATTATTGCTTCCTATTACATTAGTTTGTTTGAAGAAAATTTAGAAAATCCATGTGTAGAAAATTGCTTCCCTCTATAAAATGCGTATTTTCCTATAGATGACCATTTTGTGAAAATAATTTTCCCGAGTAGAACAATTGTTTTGAATTATTTATATATATTTTATATACATTTGTGCATATATATATACTACTACATATATATATATACAATCTATATATTTATATATGTTTATCAATATTGAAATGCTTATTTTGAAAATTCATTTAAATGTTTCGTTCGGCGAATATGCAATTCACATGGCTTTCAAAAAAAATTATATTAAAAATTATGTATGACGAAATTCCTTATAGAATTTGAAGGAATTAGAAGTTTAAGCTTGAATAGATAAATATGATTGGGGGAAAGTACTGGGGCTACCCCCAGCCTCTACCCCCATGTAGGTGGGAGTCGACACTAGAGGTTGTACCAGTGCTGCCTCCCACATGGCCGCCCACACATTGGTGGGGCTTCAAATATGTGGAAACACAACTACCCCCCCAATGGTAATTCTTGGGAACCTTCAAGGAAGCTTTGTTTGCCAGGAAAGAAAAGAATATTCGACTTTGTTTTATTTTATCAAATGTTTTATGATTTTATTTAAAATATAATATATATAACTTTATATGTATATATATATATATATATTTAGATATAAATTTTATAATTGGTTATAATTATTTTTTAATATTTAATTAATGTATATATATGGTATATATATAATTATATATAATTGTATACATAGGTATGTTTATATTCATATATGTATATAAATAATTAAATGATTTGTTTTAAAATAGGTGCATACATTAAATGCATGGTTAGAAGATTTAAATGGAATAATTTATTAGAAGAAATAAATATTTTTATTAAAATTTAACGAGGAATTGAAGTTATAGATAAATTATATTTTCCTTCTTTGTTTGAAAAAGGTTTATATTTAATTAATTTATTTGGGTGATTACTTTACTATAAATCATTGAAGGGGAAATTGGATTTAGTATATCCGAAGATTAGTTATGTTTCCTGTTTTATTGCCCTTTGTATGTTATTCTTTTGTTCTCATTTTGGGGTAATTTTTTTTGTAGCATTAGTATGACTTCTAGATGTGGGGATTTAGTTGGGGATTGTTGTGATTTCATTGTTAGCCCTTTTATATTTCCTTGGGTAGTGTGTATTGTCATGTTCAGTTAATCACCCGATTACCATGAACAAGAAGTGTTGCCTCCTATGTTTGGAGTTGAATTTGATATTCGTATGTGTGCCCTAGTTAACCTTGGGTTGTGGATTTGTTCCACATGTTGTCTATAGGGAAGTGACTCATGATGGGGGTCGGGCCCTAGGAAGGTATGCGAGGGTAACCCATGCTACTTTTAGAAGACGCTTCTATGACAATGATTTGTGTGTATGGTTTAGTTGACATACTTAATAATTTTAAACTCTGGAAGCAATGCAACCAATGTATTAGTGTTGTACTATGTTTGCTTAATTTAGTCATGTGATAGCCTGTGTCTAGAGGTAGTTGGTCTTTTCTAGGATTCCTTTTTATTATCTACTAGCATGGGGGTGGGCCTTCAAGTTCCACTTGGTTGGGTGTAACATGCACCTTACTCCATTGCATCCCCTTCTTTTTTTCATCATGGTGAGCTCTTCTAGTTGAAGAGCTCATGTACCAGTTTATATGTTCCTTTCATTTGATGTACTATATTTGTTTGACACTTGTATTTATATTAAACTCCTCAATTTTATTCGAGGAGGTTTCTTGTAAATTGTAATTACTATTATACATTCTTCCTCATTTTAGGAATGAGTATTATAAATACTATTTGTAATTAAATGTAATCTTTGGATCTTTATGTTCTTTCTTATGTGATGTTTAATGCTTTGTATGTATGTACTTTAAATTCATAAGTAATTAATTAGATGTTATGAATGAGTTAATTTTTATGTTATGGGATTTAGAGTTAACCTTAGTCGTGTGGCTTAGAGGATGTTTTTGATAGTGTAGTGCACCTTTCATGTTATTATTGCACTTTAATAGGCAAAAAATTTGTACGCTTTCATAGTTGTTGCAACTTCCTCTAGGGTTTATGTGGTAGGGAATTACACATAGGTTGTGTTTTGTTTGGAGGGAATGGTTGGAAATGTTTGAGACTTGGAGTCTTGTATTGGTGATAGTTGAGTGTAGGTACAATGATGGCTATGGTTATGGTGTCATGGGTATGTAGGTGAATTTGATGCTTTAGCAGGAAATGATCATATATGTGGTGTTTGGTGGTGATATGGCTTAATTATTAGGAGATTGGTCTTATCTTATTGATGCTTATTTGGTTCCTTGACTATGATTACTCATTTTTAGACATGTTTGTCAAATCAGATCTGTGGTTGACTTTTTGTTTGACTCATTTGGTCTACATGGTTATCTTCTTTGATATCTCAGTTTTTAGTTACTAATGTGATGATGAGTTTTCATGTTTTAGTGATTTGATCTATGAGTTATACACATTGTAAATTATCTATCCATTCACTTGCAATGGGATGACTCAGATGTGGATAGTCTATATCCCCTAGGTTTCATTCATTTTTGTTGCAAATTTCATTAGTTGGCCTTGTCTGTGGTCATTTGTACATTGGTATGTTTCTTTGGGATTGAGAGGATAGAAGGTTAGAGTATTTTATTATTCAAGCAATGGGAGTTGTAGCATGTGGTTTGATCATGATGTCATGATAGCTTGTACATTCATTGTTTAGACACTTTCAATGGGAGCTTTTCAAAGTGATGACTTCGGGGTGATGGATGTGTTTATGATGGTTTGGAGATTTTGGTTTCACTTGTATGCTATTGATTTTATAGTTGAGTGTGTGTAGACCTAGATGATCTTCGTGGAGAGGATAGTAGTCATGATACCATGTGTAGCGTTAAAAAAAGGGTCCTTTGTATTTTTCACACTCGTTTGGGTCCTCTTTGTCGATTTTGGCTTAATGTTGCCTTCATTTAGTGTTGTAATGCAGATTACACATTGACATAAGGTCTTGAGCCCTTGTGAACTAATGTATTTTAATGGTACCTTCAAAAGGTGTTGTAAAGTGTTGTAACATACTTTCACACTTTTCTAAGGTTTTATCAATTAACTACGTATAATAAAGATAATTTTAACCATAATTAACATTAATCTTGCCTTATTTAGTGTGTTATAAAGTATTGTAACACACTTTCAGATTCCTCTAGGCTTGTCATTAATAATTGGGATTTCTTATGCTTTAATTGGCCCCATTTTGCATCCACAAGCCTTATTTATGTGTACTTTTAAGGATAATCTCAAAAAAATGCATTTAAAACATCAAAATCCTGAAAAACCACCTCAAATTCATAAGGTGGGAATCATTCGTCATTCTGAGTGAATGAGTCCCCTTAGATGGGACCCATTCGCCCAAGGTGGTGAATGAGTCCCATTTAACTCAAAAAAAAATTTAATTTAAATATCTGGTAGAATTTTATTCTCCAAGATCCAATGTCGGTCTGTAGTGTTGTAATTTCAATAATTTTTACATAATTGAGTATAAATACAAGGTTATTTCACTCATTTTATTCTAAATGGAAAGAAAACAAGTTATTTTAATAGGAAACTGAGTTCACAAGAGCATTTGAGCAAGAGAATTCAAGGATTTCAAGAGTAGATTATCAAGCATTCAAGAGCATTAAAGAGCATCAATCATCATGTCAAAGATCACATTCTTCATATTTGTTATTATGCTCACAATTGTGATGTAGAGTTCATGATCGAAGCAAGCATTGCATTCAAGATCTATCAACATCAAGCAAAAATCAAAAACCACATCCATTGTAGCCATTTCAAGCATAATTATAGCACTTTATTGCTACAGTTTGGTGAGTTACAACATTATATTTTGTTCATTCATTATTCTCCTTTTAATTTTGCATTTATTTCAAGGTTTAATTACCAACAAAGGGTTTGAACAAGGCAAACCCCTATTATCTAACCCCAAAACCATTTTCCCCTCTTCTTGTGTGTGATTTGTAGGTCTAGGCTATAGATTTGTCAAGGAGAAAAGTTGGAGAAATTTTTTAAAGTATTCAAAGTTTTCAAACTTGTCATTCAACCTTGGAGAAGCTTGAAGAAGACCTATACATGCTATTTTGCATATTCAGATCTAGAAACTAGTTAGGAAGAGCAGAGTAGACCAAGAGGTACATAATCAACTTCTGAATTTCTAGAAAAATGGAAGTTGACTGATTCACCACTATTGGTGAATGAGTCCCACAATATAGGTTTGGATAGGATTTTTTCAGATTTGGACACCCTTTTGGCTGAAACGTGTTTTTGCACATTTTCCCAAAAATTGGAATGATTCACCTAGCTTGGTGAATGAGTCCCTATCAGCATAAAAAATAGATTTTTTAGTGATCTAGATCTCCATTAAGCCTTAATCAGTTTCCCAGGTGCACACTTTCAATTTCATAGTCTTTTAATGTATTTTGTTTATCTTTCTAGGTCATTTTGTATACTACACTATGTTTTCAAATATCTTCACTTCCAAGTTTACACATGGTCGTGAACCCCTCCTTTTACATTATCCAATCCCCTTAAACATTATTTTTTCTAGATTTCAATCTACTTTGCATTGAAATATCAAGGGCTTTTTCTTGAGTGAAACACCTAATAATAAAATTTGTTGAAATGCACAAGACAACTGAGAGGTGAGGGGGTGAATCAATTGTACCAAATTAATTCTACTTCTGACATTAATCAATTCAATTTTAACTTTAATATGTTGTTAAGTATAAACTTGAAAATGAAGATAATAGAAAGAAAATACCAAAGACACTAGATCTACGTGGAAAACCCAATGAGGGAAAAACCATGGTAATGATTAATTCACAATATAATAGTAATACAAAAATAAGATACAAAGGCTCACTGTGAGAGGGCTCATTGCCTAGAAAGGACTCACTATCAAAATATGAAGGCTCACTATCTATAGATAGGATTCACTTTCTAGAAGGAGGCTCACTGCCTACAAATAAAGAAAGATAATAGAAAATCTACCACAACATGTTCCACACATTCATAGCCTGATCAAAGGATTACATACACCATTAGCTATTTGCTATCAAGAATCTAACACATCAAAGTACTATTGCCTTGATTCACTTTCACACACTCTAATTTTCACTCTTGATTCACACACTTCACATTTCATGCACCCAATTCGCAACATCTTGACTTGTATTTATACCATCTTCGATCTTGAAAAAATTCTTCAAGGTCAATGACACATCCTTTATTTTACAAATTCAAATTACGTCAGTGACTCAATATTCCCATGGTGGATAAGAATGTGAGTGGACCAACTACATACTTAATTAGACCCCAAACAACATCTTGGATCAATCACATGCTTCCCTAATTGATGCTAATTTTCCATGTATTGTGTAAACACTAGGTCAACCAAACCTAATGAAAACACTAATGAACTTTGAAGTACACACATCGACACCAAGATGATGACACATGGATTACAAAAAATTCTTCACTAGACACCGGAACACCTCTTAGAGACCTTTAGATACATTTGTAGAAACTCCAACAATATTTATACATAGAACACTCTTCAACAATCCAATCGAACCATGCAGACATACACCGTAGCTCTGGAATAAGTCTTCTAGAGCTCCAAACCACAACCAAGTTTTCCAGAATATAAAAAAAAAAATATTAACCTTTTTCCAGATCCACAAGATATTAGACAAACCACTAAGGAACTACAAAGTAGACATCTCTCCCAATCCATAAACAAATAGTTCTATCAAATCAACTCACACACCGATGAGCACATCTTCCACACTCCATCAACCTAAAAGCTAAAACTCAGGATATATTATCCAATGAATCCCATAAATAATACTATAGATCTGCACAGGCATAGGATCAACACAAAAGAAATTTAGAGCACATTACCAGAGCACACTGATAACATACACACAACTTTGTCTTCATTTTTTATTAATTTACTCGAAAGCACTTGACATCAACACATCTATAACACCATAAAGATAGCTCCATGTACTCTCAACACTTCTACAGTATCATAACTATACATGTACCACCTACAGTCACTCTAAACTATGTTGACATCAATGAAAACATTAATGACAACACCACCAAACACATTCATACATGTAATAATATCCCCCTTTGAGATTGATGGAAAAATGTGATGTGAAAAACCATCAAAGATAGCATTCACTCTCTCTTTCTTCTTCTTCCCTTCCCAATTTTTCACGTGTGTCTCTCTCCCCCTTTGAAATCAATGGAAAAGGTAAATTTTCATGAAAAATTCTGCCATATAAAGCTCTGATCAACTTTAGAAGAATCATCATCCTTACTCATTTTGCATCCAATTAGCATAGAGGTACAAACTGGTTTGGAATCATCCATTGCAAACTTTTTCAACAATTCTTTAACATACTTATATTTTGAAATGAATATGCCCTTATAAATTTGATACACTTGAAGTCCAAGGAAGAAATTCAACTCACCAATCATAGTCATCTCAAACTCTTTTTGCATCTCCTCTACAAATTTCTTGCACATTCCTTCATTTCCTCAAAAGACAATATCATCAACATACACCACAACTATCAACATTTTGTTTCTTTCAACTTTGAAATATTTATTGCTATCCACAGAGCCTTTTTTGAATGCTTTCTATGTCAAATATTTGTCCAAACTTGCATACAATTTTTTGGGACCCTATTTAAGTCCATATAGTGACTTTTTTCAACTTGCAGACCATGTTCAGTTTGTCTAATAATTAATATCCTTCTATTTGTTCCATGTACACCTCTTCTTCCAATTCCCCTTTCAGGAATGTAGAATTAACATCCATCTAGTACACTTTGAAATCTTTGTGAACAAAAAAGGCCAAAAACATCCAAATGGCCTCCATTCTTGCCACCATGGAAAATATCTCTTCAAAGTCTATTCCTTCAACCTATTAATAACCTTTGCATACAATTTTTGATTTATTTCTTACTACTTCACCATCTTCATTCAACTCATTCCTAAATGCCTATTTTCTGCTAATCACATTCTTTTTTACTGGTCTAACAACTAGTTCCCATGTCTGATTCTTCTCTATCTACTACAATTCTCATGTTTGCATGACTCACTCATAGTCTTAGGTTATATCTTAGAAATTAAACACAAATTTACCTCAACTGCTACTACTTTACTTCTTGTCTTTACACCTTCACTTATATCTCCAATTATATGTTCCTCCAAATGATTCATCTGTACATATTTAGAAGTTAGGATTCAAAATCCCCTCTTCCTCTTGTACTTGTCTACAAATAGGATCATCTAGTTCAACTTCACTTATTTCAACTATTTTGTGCATAGCTTCATCAACACCTACATTTGCACTTTCAACTATTTTCCTCAGTCTTTTATTGAAGCATCTATATGCTTTGATGTTAGTTGAATATCCAAGAAAAATACCTTCATCACATCTTGCATCAAAATTTCCAAGGTTCTCATCATCTCTTTTAATGCAACATCTACTTCCAAATACCTTAAAGTAATTAATAGTAGCAATATTATTAGTCCATAGTTCATAAGGAGTCTTTGTGTTGTTACCTTTAATTTAATCTCTATTAAGAATGTAAACAATAGTATGGATTCCTTCTCTCCAGTATACATAAGGAAAATTTTCCTCTTTCAACATAGTCCTTGTAGCCTCTTGAATAGTTTGGTTCTTCCTTTCCACAACTCAATTTTGCTAAGGAGTTATAGGATCAGAGTAATGTCTCTTTATACTATGCTCTTCACACAATGCATTGAACTCACAAAAAGTAAATTCTCCACCTCTATCGGACCCTAAAATTTTTATTCTTAGGTTTACATCATTCTCTACTCTTGCTTTGAATACTTCAAATCTATCTAGAGTTTGAGATTTTTCCCTAAGAAAAGTAACCCATGTCATTCTAGAGTAATCATCAATCAAAAGCATAAAATACTTGTCACTATTAAGGCTTCCTCTTCTTATGGGACCACAGAGGTCTGTATGAATCAATTCCAACATTTTGGTATATGATTGTTCTTTTCCTTTAAAACTGCATCTTTTTTTTTCCCAATTAGCAACTTCTACAAACAAAATTGGTAGGGTTTGTGATTCTAGGAAGATCCCTAACAACTTCCCTTGATTTGATCCTGATCAAGTTGTCAAATTTTACATGTCCCATCCTCTTGTGCCATAGACAAATTTCATTAACTCAAGAAACATAGCACTAACCATTACCACTCTTAAGCTGATGGATGTTTCTATAAGTTGTTCCTACAACTACCTCAGTTTGGAACCCTTTTCTGATCTCACAAGTTTTATCTTGAAACCAAAGCTTAAATCCTTTTCTACACATTTTTCCAACACTCAATATACTATGCCTTAAGCCCTTAACATAATATACATCATCGGTTCTATGTTTTACATCAAGACTAATTATTCCTTTTACAATAATCTTAGCACCAAAATCATCTCCAAACATAACTAATCCTTCATCATAGTTTTCAATTTTAGTGAAATTTATTTTGTCTCTAGTCATATGATTTGAATATCCATTGTCAATTACCCAATAGTCTTCATCTTGTCTAGCATTAAAGGAAGTAGCCAAAGTACCGTCCATCTCATCGTTCTTGTTCTTTGGACCTGATTCCCTTGCACATCTTGTATGGTTAGTAGATACAAATTTATTCACCAAGGCTAGAAACAAGCATTCATCTTTATTATTCTTAAAATCAGACTCCTCACTAGAAATTCTAGCATCTTCTCTAACATAATACAAGTTCTTGAACTTCCTATCCTTTTTTTCTTTATTATTATCTCTATTCTTCTTGTGTACAACTCTATTTAGACATCTTGAAGCATAGTGGACAATATTTCCACAACTAAAACTTTTAAAAGTTAAGATACCTTTGTACTTACTAGTACCTTTCTTCAGTTTTCTTGTAAAGTTTGCTTCAAACTCTTTTGAACCATCACTATCCAAATCATCTTCTATCTTAGTTGCTTTCAAGGATGTTTCAACTTTCTATTTTTCTCTTCCACACTTCCTCATCTCAAATGTAGTCAAGGTTCCAAATTTAATAGTTCTTTACTGAATTTCTTTGGATCATACATTTCTTCAATAGTAGAGATCTTGTCACTATAATTATTCAATAGGGTCATCAAGATCTTCTCTATTACATTTTCATATTCCATGGTACCACCTTGATTTTTTGATTTAAATTGTTGCAATTTCAACTCTTTGAAAGTAGCTTGCAATGTCTTCACCTTCTTCCATTCTCAAGTTCTCATATCTGCACTTTTTTGTTAGCTTCTTTGATAATTTAACTCTATCATTTCCTTCATAGGTATTTGTCAACTTGTCCCACAATTCATAAGAAGTGCCTAAAGAAATAATGTTTTTCCATTTAGTTTTAGATAAAGAACTGAAGATAGCATACCTTGCTTTTTCATTCTCCTCATAGGAAAAAATCTCATTTGTAGAAGAAGGACAACTAGCCGATTCATTATATTTTATCTCAATAGCTTTCTAATTCCTAAAACTGAGAGAGATCAGGTAACCTCTCATCTGCACTTTCAAGTCACTATAGTTTGCTCCATCCAATATAGGGATTTACCACTTGTGTTCCATTTGATCTACCTCAATTGGTTAAGCCCTCTTTGAGGAACCAAAGCTCTCATACCAATTGTTAAAATGCACAAGACAACTAAGACGAGGGGTGAATCAGTTGTACCAAATTAATTTTTCTTTTGACCTTAATCAATTCCACTTTAAATATAATGTATTTTAAACTATAAACATGAAAATGTAGATAAAAAAAATAAAATACTAAAGACACTAGATTTATGTGGAAAACATACTGAAATAAAAAACATGGTGAGGATTAACTCACAATATAATATAATGCAAAAATCAGATATAAAGGCTCACTACCAGAGGGCTCACTGCCTAGAAAGGACTCACTATCCAGATACAAAGGCTCACTACCTATAGATAGGAATCACTATCCAGAAGGAGGCTTAGTACCTACAAACAAATAAATACAATAGAAAATCCACCATAATAGGTTCCACACATTCACAACTTGATCAAAGGATTGTAGACATAGTCAACTCATTGCTTTCAGGAATCTAACACATTAAAGTATTGTTGCCTTGATTAAATTTAACACTCTTCCTTTTTCACTTGATTCAAATAGTGCACACTTAATGCATCCAATTAGCAACATCTTGACTTGTATTTATACTATCTTTAATCTTGAAAAGTTTCTCCAAGGTTGACTACACATCCTTTATTTTACAAATTCAAATTAGGTCGGTGACTAAACATTCCCACAGTGGATAAGAACAAGAGTGGACCAGCTACATTATTAATTAGGACCCAAACAACATCTTGGATCAATCACATGCTTCCTTAATTGATTCTTATTCTCGTTGTAACGTGTAAACACCAGGTTAACAAACCTAATTGAAAGACCAATGAACTTTTAAGTATATGCATTCATAGGAAGATGATGACACATGGATCACATAACAAACTTCACGAGACACTAGAACACCTCTTAGAGACCTTTAGATACATCCAAAAAAAATGCAACAATATTATACATAGAACACTCTTCATCAGTCTAATCAAACCGTGTAGAAACACAGTAGCTCTGGAACAAGTCTTCCGGAGCACCAAACAATGAGCTCATTTTCCAAAACATAGAAAAAATCAATATTAACTCTCTTCCAGATCAACAAGATCTAATACAAACCACTAGGGAACTACAAAGCAGAGACATCTCTCCTAGTCCACAAAAAATAGTTTTTTGAAACTGGTTCACACATCTTCCACACTCCATCAACCTAGAAGCTAAAAATTAGGATATATTATCCAATGAATCCCATAAACAATATTATAGATCCGCACAAACATAGGATCAAAACAAAATAAATGTAGAGAACATTACCGAAGCACACTTAGAACATACACACAACTCTATCTTCATTTTTATTAATTTTCTCAAAATAACTTGATATCAACACATCTAAAACACCATAAAGATAGCCCCGTGTACTCTCAACACTTCTACAGTATCTCAACTAGACATGTACCACCTATAATCACTCTGAACTATGTTGAATTCAATGACAACATTAATGATAACACCACCAAATAAATTCATACTTGCAACAAAATCGACCTCTCTACTTTTATGTTTAAAACCTAGATGCCCTAGAGGTAGGTCCCTATTTCCCCCATTTCATTTTGGTGAACCTACATTTAGAGTATTACATTTCTAATTTGGAGTGCATTTACATCCTAGATTTAGCTTTCATTAACATTGCATTAGATCTTACACTAGTTAATTTTCATTCTACGGGTTCCTTTTTTGTATTAGTGAAAATCTCATTTAGCTCACAATATTGCACTTAATTTCATTGAAAATCAGTAAATTTCTGCATTTGCGTCACAAATTTGCATCAATAAACATAAAAATCATAAAATTCAATTCTAAAATTCTAAAAATTTAGTAGCTATACTCATTCGCTACCTTGGGTCAATCGATCCCTTTGTATATTTTGCACTACATTTTCTGTCATTTATAGTTCATTTTTTGAGTTCCTATTTGTTGTTTCTACATTTCAATTTTACTTTCTAGAATTCTAGTTATAAGCATTTTATTCTGATTAGTTTACATTGCATTTGCATTCACCCCACATTTAGTAGACTTTGCATGAGTGTTTGGTGTCCTATTGCTAATACTGTAGTGAGAAGAAGTTTGAGACTCATGTCATCCCGCGATAGAATAATCATTGTGGATCTTGGGTTATCTAGAGCTTCCATTCCTAGTATTGACACTAGGACACTAGGCATTGATAACACCCTTAGTAAATATTTACCTTCAAGTAGCATGAAAGTTGAACCAAATAATGATAACATTCTACAAGAATATCTAATCCACATTCATGAGGCCTTAGGGAACTTAAAATATCAAATTAGGCTTGAAAAAATTTCAACTACTGCAATTCCTACAATAGAAAACATTTACCATATGCTTGAAAGTGAAGATGGCCTTGACCTTGTGAAGAATATAGTGCAAATATTTGGCATTCATCTTCCCTCAACCAGTATTTTTCCTTTACCCACAAATAATGTTCCAAGCCAAGAAGGAACTCAAATTCCTCTTCCCACAACAATACCATCAATACCTACCTACACCCTTCCTCAAGTCAGAATAATGCAACAAGTTAGTAATGTGATTCCTTCCTTGGGTATTCTAGCTAGAATCCCTAGTTCCTATGTGGAATTGTATGTTATAGCTCCTACTCATTTACCACCTATAATAATTCCATTCACTTGTCCCACAATTACATACACTCGATCACCACTTTCACTTCCATCTCACAACACAAGCAATAACACTCCCATACATCAACTTTTCCAAACCATTGCATCCCTGAAAAAGAAAGTTTCTACCATCAACCAAAATCAAAATGGCACACCCACATATTATATTAAAAGTGTTCCATTATCCTTGGAGATATTACAAACACCAATGAAACAAGGTGTAGAGGTGCCTAGATTTGAGAAATATGGAGGGAAGGGAGATCCTTCTAACCATGTTAATTCCTACATTGCCTTATGTAGTGACTTTATCCTTGATGATAAATTGTTGGCAAAGCTCATTCTTAGGATCTTAAAAGACACTGCCTTGGAGTGGTTCTCTTCTTTACCAAATAACTCGATTTGTTCATTTTATGAACTTGTTGAGACATTTATAAACCATTTCCAAGTGTAGATGACTCCTAAGATGACCTTAGCCGACTTGATGAGATGTAAGAAAAAAGAGGATGAAAAGATAAATGAATTTATCTCATGATATCAATCACTTTATTCCCAAGTCGATGTCGAGATTGCTAATCCACACCTTCAAAATATGTTCCTAGAAAATTTGCAAACCAAAGTTCAAGATAAGTTGAGCATGATGAAATTGCAATCCTTCATGCACTTGTGCACTGCCCTCCGTGATTATAAAAATTCAGTTTGTAGTCAAGATATAAATTCCACTTCCATCCAAATTGAGAGATTTGAGCACACATATCAAAATAATTCCCAAAATTCTAGAAAACCAAATAAAGGGTTTCTTCAATTCGACCCCCCTTAACAAACAATTCAAAATTTCCATAACCAAGTAGCTATTGTCAAAGCCACAGTGCCCTTTATCTATGGATATCCAAAGAAATAATTCACTCCTTTACCTAACACCCTTCATAATACCATGTCCCAACTTCTAAACCAACAAATAATTACCTTACTGCTAGCAGAACAGTTGACCCTAATAAGCCTTTAGCACCAAAATTTAAATAAAATGGTTCTTGCCACTATCATCGAGAAAATGGACATGAGAAAAAACATTGCAAGTATCTGAAAAATCTTGTGCAAGACATCATTGATTTTTACCATCTATATGTTGCAGGTACTAGTGATCAAGGGAATAAGTCTGTTGCCCCTCCAAACCAAAACTTGCAAATTTTCATCAATCCCATGCCAAAACATAATATTTCAATTGTCAAAGCTAGTCATACTCCAAATAATGATGTAATGAATGTTGATACAGATGATGAAAATAGTGATTTTTTTTGAACTAATGTTGTCAATGTCAATCCTATAGATGAAATGATAGGGGTGATAGATGTCATCCCTTGTAAGGGACAAACTAAGAGTCCTCTTGATATTTATTTCTCCTCTAAGGATATACTTAAACATTTTCCCAATGGTCCTCTTTACATAGCCATCCATATCTATGACAAGCACACTAATGGAATATTAATAGATCCTTCATGTGGAGAGAATGTGATCACCGAGGAATTCCTACTCTTTGATGAGCTCTATCAAGATGAAAATGATAAACCAAATCCATGGATCAAGACACACAAATTGTTTTGTGTGCCCTAAAATTAGATCAATCACCCTACCATTACAAATAGGACAAAAATATTAGATTTTGCAGTCTCCATCATCCCATAGTTAGACCAATTTCATATGCAGCTAAGCCACCCATGGATTCGGTCCATGAAAGCCTTCCCTTTGGTTATGCACAAATGCTTAAATTTTCTCTTTGATAATGAGATATTCATTGTTCACCATAGTGGCTTTAACCCATTGTCATCTAAAGGAAAATTTTCCCTAAATGGATTTTGGCCTGATCCCATGGAACCTATAAAGCCAAGAGAAGACTTATTTTCCTTGTCCTAACAAAAGTTCAAGGAAAAGAAGATAAAAAAAATATCTCTCTAAAATATTTCCTAGTCCACCTCCAAGCCTACCATCCTTGATGAAACCATGCTTGAATCTAAAGAATAAAAAAATAACCAAGACCAACCTAAAAAAAAAACCTTACCTACCTCTTACAAGCGACCAAGAAACAATGAAACCAACCTCGCCACACCTCCAAGAGTAAACAATTTTACAAATTCAAAGATAAAGAAGTTGAACAACCTCCCATGGTTCCCGTCATTCCTCCCCTTAGGGAAGAAAAAAACCTATGGTTGATTAACCTGCTCCAATATATCTTGAAAAAAAAACTAAAATAAATAGAGGTGCTAGGGAGTGTAGATGTAGACATCGTGCCATTTCTCACAATTTAAATGATGAATTAAACAAAAAAAATAAAGATCCAAACTTGACTGAAGTAATGCATGATGACCCTCCTCCCTAGACGAAGCAAGAAAATTCCATGCATCTTGCACAACAAGAGTTGAACTCTTCTATGGACATTATCCTTCGATCTTCTATTGTGATCAACTTAGATGATGATGATGAGGATGCCAAAATTGATGAAGAGGTGCATAATTCACTAAATAAATTATTTTCCTCTTCCATGAGCTTTAATGATAAATCGTCTATAATGATTATTAAGCCCGGTGCTTCTCCTAGTTTGAAACTTTATCTTGTCCCTTTGGGTAGTTATCCAGCTTTGGTATATAACGAACATGATTGGGAGGTCCATGACTTGCTTGTAGGTTGACTTGCATTTTCCTTTCTAGTCTTTTGCATTACTTATTTTTCATTTTCTTTTATGTGATTTCATGTGCGTGATGTGATCCCCCGTGATGTTATGTTTTCTCTCTCTTTAAGAAATTCCTCTATTTATACCTTCCTTCTTCTCTATGTCATGCATCACTTTCTCTTTTCATCTTTATCTCTTTCTTGCGTTTTTGGGGATGATGCAAGACATCGAGACATTCATGTCTCCTTCATGTTGACCCAAAAGGCTTTCCTTTTAGATATTGCCTTTTCATCTTTATCTTTTCTTGTGTTTTCCTTTTGGGGATGATTGAAGGCATCGAGACACCCTATGTCTCTTCCATATTGACCCAAAAGGTTTTTTTTTGCTTTCACTCTCTTTGTTTCATTCTTCTACTTTTATGTGTATTTCAAGTTGATAAAAATTTTGAGCTCCTTAAAAACATTGCAATAAAGAAAATACTCACCCCAAATCCATAGATCCCTTATGTGTTTAGTGTTTTCATTTTGGGGGCAACCCCTCTATTTTCTTTTCTTTCTCGCATGACACAACTTTACTCGAAAAAAAATGACTTGGCATAGAGCTTTCAAAGTTGGATCTCATGTCTTTCTTCTTGTTAGCATTTTTTATTTACTAATTTAAATTAATTTCTCACATCATGGTGGTTAGCAATTTATTTAAAGTGGGGTCATATATTGGCATTATTATTTTGCATTTTTCCTTTTTCATGGTTCTTAGTGTAGCCTTCTTGCTTCATACGATGTATTTTTTGCTTTGTGGATGACATTGGGTGTGATGTCCTTCATGAGTGTGATATCTCTTAGCATATTGCATTCCTCTTAGTGGCTTGATGTGACACACTGCATCCCTTAAGTTGAAAATTTTGTATTCTTTGATTGGTACTCTCTTGGAGACATTAGGCTCAATGCTCCCTAAGTTAGAGACCTTGCATAAACTAGGAAAGACTCCTTTGAGCATTGCCTATTTCTATATTTTTCATTACTTGTTATATGGACACATTGCATAACACATCTTGCATGCCTATAGATCAATCCTATTTTCTCATGAGCTCCAAGCATACAAAGTTTTGCTTCTCTCATGAAGATCAAAAAGTCATTTTGTGTGGTGCCTTATTAAAGTTATCAAGAGGTATAACTTTGGTATGGTTGATTAGGAAGCCCAATCTAAGGCATCACTTTCCCCATAGCCACTTGTATATGTGTGTGAGTACATACTATCCATGAGTGTATGTTTCTCACTTTTTTGGACTTCTCACCCAGAAAACAACCAGGAGTTCTATTGACTTAGAGTGAGTATGCATTTTTCCAACTAATAGCCTAGATCTGATCCACATCACAATGGAAAAACAATTGAATCTTGATCTAGAGGTATCCTTTATTTATTTTTCATCTTTCGCAGTCTATGATTGGCCTTATCATTTTTCTTTACATTACTTTATGGTGTGTTCCTTTGTGCTTATGTTGATTTTTCATGGGATCTTGATCCTGGGGGCTTGATCATCCCTCTCTATCATTGCCATCTCATCTTTCTAACATTGGTATAATGGAACCCCTCTTGATGCATGTTTGTCTACTTTAGTGTGAGTTTGAATCAAGTTCCTCCTCTCACTAAAGTGGGGGATAAATGTAGCATCTAAAAAAGGGTCCTTTGGATTTTTCACGCTCGTTTGGGTCCTCGTTGTGGATTTTGGTTTAATGTTGCCTTGATTTAGTGTTTTTATCTCGATAACAAATTCGCATTAGGTCTTGGGCCCTTGTGAACTAATGTATTTTAATGGTAGCTTGCAAAGGTGTTGTAAAGTGTTGTAACATACTTTCACACTTTTCTAGGATTTTATCAATTAACTAAGCATATTAAATATAATTTCAACCATAATTAACATTAATCTTGCCTTATTCAGTGTGTTGTAAAGTGTTTTAACACACTTTTATATTCCTCTAGGCTTGTCATTAATAATTACAATTTTTTATGCTTTAATTTGCCCCATTTTGCATGTAAAATCCTTTTTTATATATATTTTTGAGGATAATCCCAACAAAAAGCATTTAAAACATCAAAATATTGAAAAACCACCTCAAATTCCTAAGGTGGGACTCATTCACCCTTCTTAGTGAATAAGTCCCATTTAACTCAAAATCAAATTTAATTTAAATCTTTGGTAGTATTTTATTCTCAAAGATCCAATTTTGACTTGTAGTGTTGTAATTTAAAGAATTCTTGCATAATTGAGTATAAATAAAAGGCTCTTTCACTCATTTTTTTCTAACTAGCAAGAAATCTAGTGATCCTAAAAGAAAATTAATTTCACAAGAGCATTTGAGTAAGATAACTCAAGGCTTTCAAGGGTAGACTATCAAGCATTCAAGAGCATCAATCATCATTTCAAAGATCGCATTCTTCATGTTTGTTATTGTGCTCAAAATTGTGATGTAGAGTTCATGATTCAAGGAATCATTGCATTCAAGATCTATCAACCTCAACCAAGAATCAAGAACCACATCCATTGTAGCCATTTCAAACATAAATGTAGCAGTTTATTCCTATGGTTTGGTGAGTTGCAACATTATCTTTTGTTCATTCATCATTTTCCCTTTAAATTTTCTTTTATTACAAGGTTCAATTACCAACAAGGGGTTTGACCAAGGAAAATCCCTATTCTCTAACCCCACAACCATTTTTCCTATTCTTATGTGTGATTTGTAGGTCTAGGTTGTATATATTTCAAGGAACAAAGTTGGAGAAAAGTTGTCAAGTCCTCAAAGTTGTCAAAGTTGTCATTCAACCTTGGAGAAGCTTGGAGAAGACCTATAGGTGCTATTTTGCGAAGTCAGATCTAGAAACCAATCAAGAAGAGAAGAGAAGACCGAGAAGCACATAATCCACTTCAAGATTTCCAAAAAAGTAGAAGTGGACTAATTCACCACTATTGATGAATGAGTCCCACTATATAGGCCTAAATAGGATTTTTGCAGATTTGGATACCCTTTTGGTTGAAACATATTCCTACACATTTTCCGAGAAACTAGACTAGTTTTCCTAGCTTGGAAAATGAGTCCTAGTCAACATAAACAACAAATTTTTCAGTGATCCAGATCTCCATTCAACCTCCTTCAGTTTTCTAGGTGCACACTTTTAGTTTCATAGTCTTTTATTGCATTTTGTTTATCTTTCTAGGTCATTTTGCATTCTACACTCTATTTTAAAACATCATTTCTAAGTTTACACTTGGTGGTGAACCCCTCATTTGACATTATTCAATCCCCTAGAACATTCCCTTTCCCAAATTTCAATCTCCTTCACATTGAAATCTCAAGGGTTTGTTCTTGAGTGAAATGCCCAAGAATAAAATTGACATCTCTCCTTTGAGGTTTAAACCCTAGAAGCCCTAGAGAAAGGACCCAATTTTCTTTTATTCACCACAATTTAGTGTGATTTTTGGAAGTGACATGGATGCATCATTGGTGATGGTTATCTTGATGTGGTTGTAGATATGATTTCTTGGTTTAGAGTATGTTTGATATTAATTCTTGGTCTACTCTTGATGCTAGCTTAGCTTTTTCGAATGATATGCATTCTCTTGACGCCATGATGTATGTATGTATGTTATGGTTCATGTGATCTCCTAGGAGGAGATGGTTAGATCATGTTGTTATAATAGGTTCCTCATTCTGTGGTTTTAGCTTTGACATTGATAGTTTGTGGTTCTCTTGGTGTTGGATACATTGATCATTTTATTTATTACTTCTTAATGTTGTTATGTTTAATTTCGAGTTTGGAATGGATTGATTGGTCATAGGTACTCATGAATACTTGGATACCTAGGTAATGGTTGTAATTCTCTTATTACTAAAGACATTTTCTTGAGATGGTTACTCTTTGGAGGTTTCAGCAAGAAGACCGAGGAGATTTCACCTGGTTATGGACATGAGTTCATGATAAACTGATAGAGGAGATTATTCTTAGAGTGATTCATGATGGCATAGTTATCTTGGAGGAGCATTCTCATTCCCCACTATTGGTCTACTTGAAAGCCTATTAAATGAGAGGTCTTTTCCCATTATATCTTTTAGATATATTATGTTTCGTGATTTGATTCTCATGGGATTGAGTTGTTTCATGGTGATTGATTATGGATACTCATTTGAGAATAGTCTAGCATGAGTTTATATGCTTTATATTTCACAGATATGGATCTTGTGCTATGGATAGTTAGTTTTGGAGGGTTCATTTTGAGGGATATTATTGCATGGTTACCTTCTTGTGCATTCAATTGTAACATATAATTCTTTGATGGGGATTATTAGAAGATGGTTTATGGGCTGATTTCCAATTATGGGAAGGGTTACTAGGAGTTTGATCTTCTTGGTTAGATAGGATTACATCCATGATGGATTTGTTACATTGATTCATATATTGTACTTGATCTATGAGATTGAGTATTATGGATTTTGTTGAGGCTTTTCATTTGGGGTTATTAGGAGATCATACTTGACACATTAGTATACTTTTTAGGTGTTGGTAGGAGGAAATTGTAGTTTACAAGTTTCTCTCTTCATTGTTCTTTCCTTTGATGTTCATGTTTCGGGGAGGATGGTGGTAACATGTGAGAGATTATGCAGCTCTTTGGGTGGTCTGTTTGGATCATTGTTATTGTTCTTGGTACTTCTTTCTTTGATTTACTTATCACACCTTGATATAGTGTATATTGGAAGAATTAATATGCTTTGACATTACCTATGTAGTGGGAGTTTGTGTATATGTATGTTCTTCATTTACATGTTTTATATGAGGAGCTTGTGATTGAAATATATAGGTTTCATATGTTCTTGGCATGAGTTTATTGATGTATTCATACCTTGGAGGTATGGATGGTTGGATGTATTAGGATGTGTTGTGGAGGATATTTCTGATTTTGTTGGTTTTTTAGTTTATAGTAGCTTGTTTGGAGCCTTTCTTATAACTTGGATTTGATGATTGTGCTCATGGATTGGTAAAATCTCACCTTGGCATGTTCCTTTTTCTCCATAGGTGGCACATTGGAGGATGAGAGGAGTTCTTTCTTGAGATGGTGGTCACTTTGTTCTTATTTTAGGTATCTTGAATGAGCACGTGAGTATTGAGGAGATTCATGTGATTTCATGTATGGCTATGATGATGTATTTCATGTATTGATCCCTTATGCAATGTATAGAACAAGTGGGAGAATGTTGGGATATAGTGTTTGATGCAGTCATGGTAAGAGGGTCCTCAAAGAGAATAATCTGGGTTGTGCAACAAGAGTAACACAACAAAAGAAACACAAAATCTAGAGGAAAATGTAGATAAAAAATTTCTTATTATCAAAAATATCGATTACATATAGTTGGGCACATCTGGGTGTACAGATTCGGCTCACAAGCCTGATTACAACATGCTCATACATAAGAGGGAAAATCATATAGATCAAATTATATATACATCTTATTCTACTTGAACTTTGTTTGCTACTTTCTTAATGATCCATTACAAGTTTCATATCATATCCATGGGTTAAGAAACATTTACATCAACCAAAGATCACTACAAGCTCCAATGAAGGAAACATAATGTGGGCAAGAATAAGTCGGCCTCAAATCTGAATTTCTTCTACAGTAGATGCATATGATGAAGTGTGGACCTAAAATCAAGGTTGGGGACATTCCATGATATAATTCAAAACATACCATGAGGATCCACATGTTATGGGAAGGATCAACGATCGGTCAAACTAGCTGTTAGGTTTTGAAATTATTTCGAGGCCACTTCCAAAATTGTCACTCAATCTAGAAGTGATAACTTGCCGGAAAAATATCCAACCAAGCTGAAAAATTGGAGTAAGGAAATTTAAAATGTCCATGATGAAACCATAGATATGCGAGGTTAGTGAGAAAACACAAAGAAATACAAGACCTACCAACTTGAACAAGACCAAGAATATTTTTGGTTGATGCAAGATTGCCAAGAACCAAGGATGCTCTTGCATCAGACATCTTGGGTTAATTAAAAGTGAGTCCCTAAATTTTCTGGGGCCAAAGGGAACCAAATATAGTATACCTCAGCCTAATAAATCCAAGATGAATCCTCCATTGGTCTACCTTTCCACTTCACTAAATATTCTTTGTATTATCTTCCACAAGTACTTCTCCCATCTCTGACATCCAAAATCTCTTTTATCCCATCTGATTGTTATTTAGGAATTTGTTCTTCCAAATTTTCTTTATTATCTTCATTGAATTCTTCTCCATGATACTGATGTAGATTTGTAATGTTCAATATAGGTGATATACCCATGTCATCTGGTAACACTACTTCATATGCATTTCCTGAATCAAAATTCTTCAAAATCCTATAGGGTCCAAACTTCCTCATCTTGAGCTTACTATATGTGCCAACAAGAAATATCTCTTTCCTTATATACGCCATCACTTCATCTCCAACTTTGAACTTCTTATGTCTCCTCTTTTCATCTACTTGCTCCTTATGTTTTTGGTTCATATCTTCCAAATGTTGCTTCACTTGAGTATGTACTTTCTTCATATGTTCTATAAATTCCTCTACCTTTGCACTCCTTTTATCTTCTTTATCAATGTCTCATAATTTTAATATACCTCTAGGATGAATTCTAGTAACAATCTCAAAAGGTTTCTTTTCTATAATCATGTTCACTAAATTATTTTAGGAAAATTCTTCTTGTGCAAGGGCTAAATCCTAACTTCTGGTCTTCTCTCCAACCAAATATCTCAGCAAATTTCCCAAACCCCTATTCACTACTTCTATCTATCAATTAGTCTATGGGTGAAAAGTAAAGATGAACTTCAAATTTTTCTTCAACTTCTTCCAAAGTGTTCTCCAAAATTAACCAACAAACATTGTATCTCTATCTGGAACAATACTCCTAGGTAATCCATGCAATCTAACCACTTCCTTGAAAAAAAAGTCTGCTACATGTATTGCATCTATTGTCTTCTTACAAGGTATGAAATGTGCCATCTTAACAATATTTCTACCACCACAAATATAGAATCATTACCTCTCTATATCTTAGGAAAACTAAGTATGAAATCAATACTGATATCCTCCCAAGGTCTTTCTAGAACTATGAAAGATTTATAAAATCCAACATTTTGACTACTCCCTTTTGCAACTCGACAAAATCTGCAACTTTGTACAAATTTCTTGGTATCCTTATGAATCTTGGGTAAAAATTAATTCTCTCTTACCAATGCTACTATTTTATCAACTCCAAAGTGTCCTACCAATCCTCTACTATGTTTCTCTTTTACCAAATTATCCCTCACTGAACTTTGGGGCATACACAACTAATTTCCTTTAAACAACATATCTTCCTAAATGAAATAATCCAACCACTAACTTCTATCTTCCAAAATTGGTTCATTACATGCTCTCCAAGGTTTTTCTAAATCCAGATCTTCCTCATACAAACTCTTCAATTCATCAAAGCCTAATACTTCCACTTTCATCTGTGCCAAAAAATTCCTTCTCCTACTCAAAGCATCAACAACTCTATTTGACTTTCCACTCCTATGTTTCAAAAAAAATGTATAACTCTATAATAATTCCACCCATTTCATATGTTTATAATTCAACTTACCTTTGCTATTCAAGTATTGCAAAACCTAATGATCCATATACAACACAAACTCCTTAGATAACAAGTAATGTCTCCACTTCTTCAAGGCTTGAACTATGGCATAAAATTCTTGATCATACATTGAACACCTTTTCCTTGCATCATTCAACTTATCACTGAAATAAGCTACTAGTCTTCCTTCGTGACTTAATACTGCTCCAATTGCATTTCCACTTACATCACAGTCTACCTGAATTACCTCACTAAATTCTGGTAAAGCCAACACAGGTTGCTCAGTCACCTTTTTTTTTAACAACTCAAAACTTCTATCTTCTCCCGATATCCATCTAAAATATTTCCTATCTCCTCTCATTGTTTCTATCATAGGAACTGCAAATATAACTAAAATTCCTAATGGAATTTTGGTAGAAATTAACCAATACATGAAATGATCTTACCTCTCCAATGCTCTTAGGTGTAGGAAACTCAAAAATTTCTCTTACATTCTTAAGATCCATCTTCAATCCATTCACAAATATCACAAACCCAAGATATACCAATTGTTTCTTCCTAAAACTACACTTCTTGATGTTTATCAACAACCGGTCTTCTCTCAACCTCTACAAAACTTGTCTTATATGTAACAAATGTTCTTCTCTAGTCTTACTAAAAATCAAGATATCATCCAAAGAGAAAATTAGAAACTTACCTAATAATTTCTTCAATACCTCATGAAAGTACTAGGTGCATTTGTTAGTCCAAAAGGCATCACCAACAACTCATAAAATCCTTCATTTTTCTTGAATGTTCTCTTCCATTCATCCCCTTCTCTGATTCTGATCTAATGATATCTAGTCTTCAAATATATCTTTGTAAAGGATTTCGATCCACAAAAAAAACCCATAATGTCATCCATCTGAGGAAAAGGAAATCAATACTTCACTGTGATCTTATTTATGACTCTAGAGTATGTACACATCCTTTATTCTCCATCCTTCTTAGGTGCTAGCACTGTAGGTACTATACACGGGCTTAAGCATTCTCTGATCAAACCTTTTCTGAACAACTCTTGCACTTTTCTATTTAATTCTTTATTCTCTTCTAGTGTCATCTAGTGTGCTGTTTTATTAAGAAAACTAGCTCTAAGAATTAGATCCATGCAATGAATAATACTCCTTACAGGTGTAAATCTATCATGTACATTATTAGAAATGATAGCTTCATATTCTTCCAACAATTCCTTTATCTCCTCAAGTTATCCTTATACATGCTTCAAGTCTTCCACCTTCTTAGGAGCTAAGGCATAACACATGTTCTCATGTCTCAGTCCATCAAGAAATCTCCTTCCATCAACCAATAAAATTCTAGCATTCATAGAAATCTCAACTTTACGAACATCCTCCAAGGGTAACAAAGTTTGCTTCATTCCATTTGCAACAATGGTATATATGTTCTTCTTTCCATCATGAATAGCCTACCTATCATACTGTCAAGGCCTTCCCAACAAAATATGGCATACATCCATAAGCATGATATCACACAAATACTCATCATGATAATTTCCTATCTTCAATTTCACCAAACATTGTTCACTTACCGGTATCTTATGCTCATCTTAAATCCAAGCTATCTAATAGGGCTTCAGGTGTTTCAATCTTTCCAACTTCAATTTGGTTACCATTTATTCAGAAGCCGGGTTGTCTAAGCTTCCACTATCAATGATTACTTTACAACATTTACCATCTACCTTCCATCTGGTTTGAAACAAATTCTTTCTCTACAATGGTTCCTTTTCCAAATCACTTTGACACAATACTCTGCTATTCACCAACACTTCTAATTGATTAGGTGATCCATCATGATTATCCTCAATAAAGTTTTTTCTTCTATTGTTCTGAGTCTTTCTACTTATCTCTCCCTATTTTCACTCAAAGGCTCTGTGTCCTTCTCCACCATATTTGAAACAAGCTCCCCTAAGTACACTTTTCTCTTGTCCTCTATCATCTTTTCTATATCATTCATTTCAGTAACCACCATATCCTCCTCTTCGGTAAGATTTTCCATCATTTCTTTAGTACGAATTCTCATTCTTACTAACCTCATCCTTGTTTTGATCTGGAAAATATCCTCTTCCTCCTCCATTAATTTTCTTGTCTCTCTGGAATCTTCCACCTCATCCTCTCTGTCTTTGATCATGTCTTTTGTTTAGCTTCTCTTTTTCTTTGAGGGCACATTGATATGTGTCTTCCAACCTCAACAAATTAATCAAACTAATATCATCTTGTATAGATGACCTCAAACCATTTACATATATGGCTACTTGCTCAATTTCATCCTCCAAATATCCAGATCTGATGTTCAACTTATAGAAATCCTCAATATACTCTGTCACACTTGATTCCTTTTGTTTCAGATTCTGCAACTTCTTGAACAAATTGATCTAATAGTCAACAGGCATGAAATTTTTCTTCAACTTATTCACCATTTGATCCCATGATCTTATGGTCTCCTTTCCTTTTATTTGTCTATCTGTCTACAAATGTTCCCACCAAAGGGATGCATGTCCTCTCAACTTTGTACAAGAAAATTTCACCTTCTTATCTTTTGGGGTACCTTCAAAATCAAAGTACTTTTGCATCTCTATTATCCAATCTAGCAATTCATCTGAATCCAAATTACCATTATAATCCAATGGATTGATATATGGTTTAGTGTTTACTCTTGTTAGGGCTCTTATGAACCTTTCTTCTCCATGATCAAGGCTAGGTTGCTCTTCTCTTGTAGCTTCTTCCTATTCTTCTACTTTGTCATCACTCACATCATCAACTGGTCATCCTCTCCACTAGGTCATTTCAATTGCTTCCAATCTAGCATCAGTTCCTCTCAACATCTCCATTACAATGGGGTCTGCATTTCCATGTGCTTGATTTCCTCTACCATTTCTTCTTCCTTCCATCTTTATACAAGTCTTCTACTGTTGTAGGTTGGATCCTCAGTCCGCCACCCAAAAACAAATTTTCAACAAGACTGCACAAACTTTGATGATCTCACAAGGAACAAATTTCACTTTGACACCAATTTGATGTAGTCATAGTAGGAGGGTCCTCAAAGAGAACAATCTAAGTCATGTAGTAAGAGTAAAACAATAGAAGAAACACATAATCTAGAGGAAAACATAGATAAACACATTCTTATTATAAGAAATATCGATTACATATAGTTGGGCACATCCGAGCGTACAGATTTGGCTCATAGGTCTGATTACAACATGCTCAAACTATAGTGCTCATACATGAAAGCCAAAATCTTATATATTGAATTCTATATATATATCTTATTCTACTTGAACTTTATTCGCTGCTTTCCTCATGATCCATTATAAAATTTATACCATATCCATGGGTCTAGAAACATCTATGTTGGGAAAAGATCACTACAATCTCCAATGAAGGAAACATAACATTTGTAAGAATAGGTTGACCTCAAATTTCAATTACTTCCATGGTAGATGCATATGATGAGATGTGGACCTAAAATCAAGGTCGAGGACACTCCACGGTATAATTCAAATCACACTATCATGATCCACAAGTTACAGGAAGGATCCATGATCGATCAAACTAGCCATTAGGTTTCAAAATAATTCCATGGCCAGTTCCAAAACTGTCACTCAATTCATAAGTGATATCTTTTCGGAAAAAGATCCAATTGATATGAAAACTTGGAGTATGGAAATTTAAAATTTCCATGATGAAACCATAGATTAGTGTGGTCTGGTGAGCAAACACAAAGAAATACCAGATCTACCAACTTGAACAAGAACAAGAACAAAACTGAATGAAAATATTTTTGGTTGATGCAAGATTTCCAAGAACCAAGGATGCTCCTGTATTAGTTTTGTACACCATTGCATTAATTTATTAATCATAATATTGTAATTACATAATTATTTAGTTGTGATCCACCTTGTTGGTGTGGATAATCACACTAGGTAATTATTTGGGGTCCACTTGATGTTGTATTGTAACATTATATTATTATTTAACGTGTGGGAGACATATGATAATAATTTAATATTGGGTCAATATTAAATAAAGTGATGTCTTAGTACAAAATCTTAAATAAGGGGTTAGTGAATTTGTATTCGCATGGTTTTGTGGTATGTGGTTTTACCTTACCACTAGTTGTATTTTGTCTGAGATTGTGTATATAAAATAGAACATTTGTGTAGTTGTTTAGGTTGCTTGAGTGGGTTGGTTGTCATTATTGAGTCTTCTTGTGGAGTGAATTTGTGAATTTCCTAACATGGGATGTGTGGATTCATGCTTGGACACGTGGGAATGCATTGGAGGGTTTGATGCTTCAAAGGTATTCATTGTAACTCTTGTATTGCTTTATTTCAAGGTAATATGGAGTATGGATGCTTTTTGAGGCTTTCTTTTTCCCTCTTGAGGGTTTTCCTAGGATATATCTTGTGTTATCTTGTGGCTTGTCTCTTTGATATATGCATTTTGGCAACTTTTATGCATGTTCATCTCTCATGGGTTATGTAGGAAATGATTTAATATTGTGGGTTTGAATGTGTTGATGTAATTAAAAGTGTTTTACTTTGTCCTAGGCCATGGTTGCACCTTATTTAAGTTTACTCTAGGACCATATAAGAGGTAGTTCGAGCATTTCCACATTTTTTGGACATATCATATGATTACCTCTCAACCTTTTGTGGGTGATCCACCATTTGTGGTGATTATCACATTATCACTTTTCCACTTTAGGTGGAGTGATATCTTTTCACAGTTGTCTCATGTCATAAGATTATGACACTTCACATAATCTTATGCCCTTCTATGTACTCACCTTTTCTATATAACCAAGGTGCCTCCTATGTAATTTTGCACATTCTATTTTCCACAATTGGTAGAATACAACTTATTATTGTCATATTCTTTCTATCTCTCTTATGCGTGTGCTTTGTATTAGGCCTCTTGATCTTGGGTGACTAATTTTATAGTTAATTATTACATGGTATCAAAGCTATTGGAGTGCCTTTGGATTGTCATTTTGGGGAGATCTTGAGTGCAATATTGTATTTTCTTCATAGAAATACCAGATTTTGGGGGGTTCCATTTTTGGCCTTGTATTGCAGGTGCATTTTGAGAGTGTGTTGCATTAGATCTGATCTCACGATTGTGTCCAGAGTGTCTGAGAAAGTCAGATTTGTCTTTTTTTCATCCTAGTTGGATATTTGAGGCCAAATCTATGAGCATTTGAAGATGGGAAGTGATTGCCAAATTTAAGAGCTATCTATCATTTCAGAGCATTTTCAGCCAAAAAGGACATCACCATCATGTTTAGAAGGGCCACAAACCCCTAAATAAACTGCCAAATCATCGAATTTGGGAAAATTTGTCTACTAAGGAATTTTTTTTTGTTTGACAAGCCATATGACCTAGCCATTATTCCATCAGTATGAATTTTTTTTTGAATTTTTTTTTTTTATATTGTACGAAAATATCTTGTAAAAAGAAGTTAAATTTTTTATTATATTTCACATTTTTTTGAATTCATTATAAATCATTTATTTTAAAATAAAAATAAAATAAATAGTTAGTGGTTGGTATAGGCTACATAGTCTGCAGACTGCACAAACCTACTAGCAGGGTACAAGGCCCCCACCACACACTGTGTGGCATGGGCAGGTGGCCCCACCATCCACAGACCCACCATACAACTCTGATGGTGCCCAAAGAAATCTGGCAAGTTCATTTAAGTGGTAGTGGAATCTTTCTCAAAAACCGGCCACCAAAACCAAAGCATATTTTGATTCCTGGGATATTCCATCGATGCTGATAACTAGAGCATATTTTGGCAGAATATTTTGGTAGGGGCTAATAGCGATGGTGAAAGACATCCTCCAACCATCAATTTTAAGATGGTACAAGTGCGCAACAACCAAAAAATAATCAAATTTAAGCTCATGGTTTGCCAGTATTAACACTACATCAACATATTTTTGAAAAATCAGACCCCCTCTAATTTGAGTTTTTGATTTTGCAGTTCATCTTCAAAGGCTCATATCTTGGCCATTTAGAGGCCTTTTCCAATGCAATTTTTTTTATTTGGGCTAATCTTTTGTGTACTTCATAGTAGTGCAATTATTTTTGGATTTTGGTGAACATATTTTTTTTTTTAAAATAGTTTTTTCAAACCATACCTATCTAATCCTTATTTTTGTAACTTCTAGGGCTTCATTTAGGCTCATACAAACTCCTTTTCAAGTGCCATTGTTTTTAAAGTTCATGATTTTTTCTGAACCTAATAGTGGTACTATTAGTTTGTAGTGATTGTGAATAGAAATTATACTTTCAAAATATGGTCTTTTTCGCCTATTTTGGCATTTGTAAAGTTAAGATCTAAGTTTGGTCTTTTGTATCAGTCATTTGAGTCTATTGTAGCCTACAAAAGGCTGTTGTAAAACATTGAAAATTAGAAGCCCACTTTTCTTATCTTGCAAGTGGCCATTGTACATGCACTAATATACAGTGCCAAATCATCATTTTTTGGGGGTGTTCTTTGATTGAGTGAATTTGGGGGGGGGGTTTCTTGCGTGATTGTGCCTCTCTCTATATCTTTTTCTCTTTCATTTTATTTCTATGGGTTCTCCTAAGCTTCCTTTGTCAACTCCACATAACTATGCTTCTCATAAAATTGATGTTTGGAGTAAGTTAATGGAAAAAGGATTGAATCATTATATTGATGGAACTGTTGTTGCATAATCTAATCCTAAATCTGATCCTAATGCTCATATGGACTACCTCACTAAAAACACTATGGCTCTTGGAACTTTGAGGAAATATACATAGAAAAAGATCTCATCTTTCAAATTGAAAAGTGTAAAATAATTAATGAGGCTTGGGAAATGTTTGGTCAATTGTATGGCCAAGTTGATGAGATTAGAGGTTATCAACTTGAAAATGATCTCACAATGTTAGATCCCAAGAATTTTGATACAATCCAAGACTATGTCACTAAGCAAAATGAGCTGAGAACATAGCTTAAGGATTGTGGCATTGACAAAAAGGATGCACAATTGGTCTAAAATTTGTTCAAAAAGCTTCCATCAGAATATGCAACATTTGTTTCTAGCTTCCAAACCCATTGCTTGACAATGGGTAGTTCTTTCACTATGCCATCATTTGATGCATTCACAAAAATATTGATGTTAGAGAAAGAAAAGTTGATAAGCATGGGGGTTTTCAAGTCTTCAATGTCCTAAGCTTTGGTGGCTAATCAAGGGAATCAAGGGCCTCAAGGAAAGGTTTCCAACAAGAAGTAGAAGTAGTCTAAGCCAAAAACACAACAAGATAAATCACAATCATCCTCTCCAAAACAAGGGAATTCTTCATCTTCTCCCAAGAAGGGAAATTCAAGCAAGAAGGAGAGACCAACTTGTTCATATTGCAAGAGAGTTGTCATTATGACCATCATCGCCACACTAAGCAAATTGACGAGATGAAAAAAATCATCAAGAATAAAAACATCAATTTTCCATCCACCTACAAGAAGAAGGATTCATCTCCTTCAAATTCCTCACAATCAAAAGGAAAAGGGCAGGCATTTGTTGCTACTATAGGTTCTTCACATCAATGGATACTTGACTCAGGTGCCACTCATCACATGGATTCTACAAGGGATAATTTTTATTCTTTGTAGCCGTGTAAGGCACCTGACATCCTCATAGGCGATGATACTCAAGTGGAAGTTCAAGAAAAAGGTTCAGTTGTCATGGATGATGGAACATTTTAAAATGTTCTCTATGTTGCTAACTTGAGCACCAATCTTATTTTAATCTACCAAATCACTCACTTTGGAGATGGCAAGAAATTTGAGTTTCTACCAGATTTTGTTGTGATCAAAGATCTCAAGGATGATGCCTTGGCTAGAGTGGGAAAATCCAATCACAACACACAACTTTATTCATTTTACCACTTTGTGCCTAAGTATCCTTCTACAACCTTCCTCACTCATTCAAATTTATAAATTAAGCTATGGCATGAGTGGTTTAGACATCCCAATTACCAACATCTTAAATAGCTTAGATCTAAGGAAATGGTTATAGGACTCCCTGAAATCAGCTTTTTCGAAGGTTTATGTTCAAGTTGTTCCTTGGGTAAGCATCCAAAAGAGAAGTTTGACAAAGGGAAGTCTTGGAGAGATTTGGAAGTTCTTCAATTGGTTCACAATGATGTAATAGGTCCATTTCTAGTGACATCATTTAGCAAGGCCTGTTATGTCCTCACCTTCATTGATGACTCTCCCGCTTCACATGTGTCTATTTTCATTTTCACAAGAGTGAAGTGTTTGACAGATTTATAGCCTTCAAGGCTGATGTTGAGAAGCCATCACGGAAGCAAGTCAAGATTCTTTGCATTGACAATGAAAGGGAATATGTGAACAATAGACTTGAGGAATTTTGTACTCTTGAGGGGATTGATCTTTAGCATTCAATTGCCTGTACTTCATAGTAGAATGGTGTTTTTGAAAGGAAGAATAGGACCCTTAAGGAGATCGCTAGTTGCATGATTCATGCTCGTTCTCTTTGTCCTAAATTTTGGGAAAAATCTATTAATTGTGCCACACACATCCAAAATCAGGTTCCCCATAAGGCTTTGAAGGGTATGAATCCTTTTGAGGCTTGATGTTGTAGAAATCTGGTTTTGAGACACTTTAGAGTTTTTGGTTGTTCAGCTTGGGCACACATACCTCCAGAGAAGCACAAGCCATTGGAACCTCAGAGTAGGCCTTATATCTTTGCTGGATATTATGAAGGTGTTAAGGCATATAGTCTTTTGGATCCATAAACACATGACCTATTCATTAAGATGAGTGTTCACTTTGAGGAAAGCTCACCTAGCTTTGCCTCTAATCCTCCTCTTCCTTCCTCGATAGTGGGAAGTGATGATAGTGACTTAGATGATGATTCTCCCTCAACTTTGGCATGTAGGATCACACCTTTGTAGGGTCCACTTGTAGTTGAGGAGCCTCATCCTTCATCTCCTAATAGACCTCGTTGGGCTTGACACACTCTTGAGTCAACAAGTTTTCTTGTTCGGGACCCTTTAGATACTCAAAGGACTCGATCAAAACATTAGGATTTTCCACATGCTTTTATCGCTAGTGCTTTCGATCCACAATCCTTCAAGGAAGCCTCAGGAGTTCTAGAGTGGGATTCTGCAATGGAGGAAGAGTATAGTTCCTTGATGAGGAAACACACATGGGATATAGTTCCACTTCCTAAGTGGAGAAAGATGGTTTGATGTAAGTGGATCTATCACACCAAGTATGTAGTGGATGGAAGTGTGGATAAATACAAGGCTTGGATTATGGAAAAATGTTTCTCATAGGTTCCAAGTGTTGATTATACAGAGACCTTTGTGTAAGTAAGGGTAAAATTTCAGGTTAGCAGATTAGAGCATAATAAACCAAACCCAAAGTAAATAATGAAGCACATAGGAGAAGAACATGAAAAAAAATGAAAGAGTTTACCAAAATTCTTCAACCTCCATTACACCTTCTCTATTTTCTGCAACATGTAGTTTTCCCTCATATTTTATGTGAGCAACAATGACTATGCCAAGACCAAAGCAAACGTTGAAAAATTTGAATCAAAATGCTACACTATGCAACTATGCAACTAGTAAGAAAATACTAAAGTATGCCTAAAGTATGCCAAAATGACAAGATTACAAAATGCTAAAATGTCAAGAGTGCCTAAAATAAGATTGCATGAGGTGAGAAAATGAGAGTAAAAGTTCATTTTTATAGAAAATGCAATTTTGGATGCATGGTCAAGCTTGAAGATTGAGAAATTCCCTAAGATCAAAGCATGAAATTAAATGTGGAAATTAACAATTAGGGTTAGGGTAGCATTAGGGAAAAATTTGAAATGAAGGACTAAGATTTTTTTTTAGAAAAATCAAATCTGGAGAATCAAATCATGATTTAAAATTATTTGATTTAAGAGACTCAGTTGTCTTTTTGAATTAAAAAATAATTTAATTCAAAAGTGGTGGAGTCATGTGAGAGTAAATAATTAATTTAAATTATTTACTTGGAGAGAAAAATAAAAAGTGGGAAATTTAAATAAACGATTTTATTTAAATTTAGAAAGGAAGTTGTAAATAATGATTTTAATTATTTACTTGGTGGGAAATTAAAAAGTGGATAATTTTAAATAAATGGTTTTATTGAAAATTAGAAAGAAGGTTGTAAATAATGATTTTAAATTATTTACTTGGTGAGAAATTAGAAAGTGGGTAATTTTAAATAAATTTTTTAATTTAAAATTAGAAAGAAAGTTGATAATGGAAAATCAAATAATAAATTGAAATTATTTGATTTATAGGTTGAGTCGGCCTTTTGAATTAGAAATCGATTTAATTCAAAAGTGGGACATGTGACAAGCTGATTTTTTATTTAAATAATAATTTAATTCAAAATGGAATGAAGATGACAAATTAATAAGAAATTCAATAAAAAAAATTTATTTAATTGTGGAAGAAGAGGATAAATGAATAATTAAATAATTAAAATAGCTATTTAATTATAGTGGCAAGATGATAAATAACTAAAGAAATATAATTTATTTAATTATAGAAGACAAGGATATTACAGACGTAATTAAATAAATTATATTTATTTAATTAATGAAAGAGGAAATAAAAGATGGAAATATATTAATTAAATAATTAAAATTATTTAATCAATAGAAGACCTATGACATTAGAAAATGGTATTAGAAAGTCTAGAACATTTTTATGTGTCTACATTTTTCCCCTCTTTGATACAATGTAGTTTATCACGTTGTGTCAAAGAAAATAAATCAACAATATGCCCCAGTGTGAAAGTGAGGAGAGGAATGATGACAAGGAGGTAGTGGTATGCCCACTTGAGAGGACAAGCAGGTTCAAAGAACATGAGTGTGCTCTTGAAATGGACAAGGATACTAGAAGATAAAGGGACAAAGATAAGGATGATGAAGATGTAAACTAGTGGGAATTTTAGAGGGGAAGAGACAAAGGGTGGGAAGGGAAAGAAACCTTCAATATTTTCCAAAGAACTAATAGGTGTTGCTTGAATCATCATTGGGTGGATTATTTTAATGGCCAACAAACACTATTATATGTCATAAATCAATAGTATGGAAGGTTGAACCATCACATAGGACAAGAAATCAGAGGCAAGGATGATCATGACTCATACGAGGAACTCAATTTCTCATAGTCCTTTTGTCATAACTAACCGCAAATAGACAAGACTAGTCATGAAACTTCATTGCTCCTCTAAACCCGAATGTCAGGACATCCTCGAGGAACTAGCCACATGATAGCCATAAAATAGAAGACAATCATCGTAGTACATCATTGCTCCTCTAAATCCTGATATCAAGACATCCTCGAGGAACTAGCATTAGGATGATCAGAAAAGACAAAGACAATCAGCATGATATGTCATGGCTCCTCTACCATAAGGAACTAGTAGCATGATTAAAATCAAAAAGATATTTTTTTCCAACTGTTTTCAGGTGTTTAAAGTTCAAGTTTTTGATGTTGAGATGCCAAGTTATTGAATGTCAAATTATGCCACATTCAGGAAGGACACATCTTGAATGATGTTGATGTCAAGAGGATCTATTCTTGAATGTCTAGAGTATCCCTCAAAATTGTAGATGATGATAGTGATGCTTAGGAAGGATACATCTCGAAGCAAAAATAAATGATAAGAGTTGTTCTTTAGAAGGACATATCTGAATTAGAACCAAAATTTTTATAGGTTGAATTATTTTGATAGAGTTTGATGAGATGACAAATTTGACCACATGCCAGCATTGACATGTTATTATGATGAACATGCCGATTGAAGCGATTATTTGAGTTTTCTGCAAGGTTTTTTGTTTTAGGATTGATGGAGAGATTGCTTGACTTAAATATATTTGATGTCTGTGAAAGTGCAGTGTTCTGAACCCTAATGGAATGACCTAGTGTGGGCTTGGGGTCTCATCGATTGATGGCCTTGCCTATGTCATGCACTGAGAGATCTCATAGTTCAACATGACCAATGACTTTGTCTGAAGGATAGAGGATTGAGTGATGATTTTATTTTGAAAACCTAGAAGGACTCACCTAATTTTTCAGAGGCTCATTTAAGATGTGGCTTGCCTAAGTAGCAAATGCATAGAGATATTGTAGTTTGATTATGACAAAGATTGACATGACTAACATTATTCATGTGATGAACTTTTTGACTCTCTTTTTGAGATTTTTTATGTTTTCTAAATGTTTTTTCATTTTCTTTAGGACATTTTATGGTTTCTAGGTCTTTTTTGAGGACATTTTTTTATTTTTACGTCTTTTTTCAAGACATTTTTTTAGGTTTTTAGCATTTTCTCAGGACATTTTATAATTTTTAGGATTTTTTCAAGACTTTTTATGATTTTTATGATTTTTTGATGTTTAATGAGGATCGTGACAAATGCATGTGAATGAAGCCTACAAGAAAGCGATCACACATGCACAAGAATCCCAAGACAACCATGATCTTACTTCTAGTCAAGATGAATACCAATTGATAGGTGATGATGATGACATGGTGACATTGTTTGACGTGTGAAGGACACATCCCAAAATAATGTGAAGATGATGATTATGTGACTAAAGGATAATGTTTTACAGTAGGGATTGGAATAAAGCCAAGGAATGTTTTGGATTATGTGCTAGGTTTCATAGCAAGATTGTTAGGATTAGGCTTGTTGCATTTGGATTGAATTCATTAGGAGTAGATGAGATGATGGAGGATATTTAGACCATTGACAAGTGAAACCAAGATAGGCAAGAGGTATAAAAGGAAGATGGATGGTTTTGGTAAAATATAAGAGACATGAGGATTATTAGCTAGAAGAATCATTATATGGTCTCCAAGGACAATGTCGCAAAGGGATAATGACATTATGATATTTCATGAAGAGGAGTATGGTCAAAGGATAGACAGGTCAAAAGTTTTCCCAAAGCATGATTTATGTTAGGGCTCAAATGGATAGATGGAAATGTCATAAAAAAATTCCATGCGAAGGTTATGGGAGATGAGATAACTTTCTTCCAAGAGAAAAGGGGTAAAATTATAAAGCCGTGTCACACTTTTATAAAGGAAATAGCCAATGTTGATCTAACTTTTAAACTTCAATTACTATGAAGTGGCATATATGTTTTGAATTTTGAAATGATGTAAACTAATGAAATGTGTACTTTTTAGCATATTTTATGTTTGTATTTTTTTGAAAAAATAAAAAAATTATTTGAATATAGTTTTTTTATAAATTAACACTACAATTTAGTTGTTGAGAAAATGTTGAAAAATGACGTTACATGAGACATCAAGATTTATATAGTAAATTTCTTCTTTTTCCTTCAAATTTTTTGTGTATATTTATAACTAGAAACTTTAGGGCATGGATATATATTTTTTTAATTTTAATAAATAGATATTTTTAAATAAATATTTAAATGTGCATGAATGAAAACATGACTCTTTCTAGTCGACATCAACCTTTATATTAATTATTTATCCAAAATAGGAAAAAAAGTTATGCTATCTTATTCTTGATTCTTTTATTTAGGGCATCATATTTTTTAAATTTTTTTTAATAAGTTTTAGTATTTTTCTTCGCATGATGATCAACCTAATATTTTTGTGCTGATAACCTATATTTAGTAAAAAGTAAAAATAGTAATTGAAATATTAAAATAAATATATATTTTAAAACTACACTTATGGATCTCTAAAAGGTTATTTTACATTTAAAAAAATGTTATTTATATAAGTAGGAGTTTTTGAAACATTAAATTTTTCAAATAATATCATTTTTTTAGTAAATTGGCCTAAAAGTGGTGCTACATATGCATTTAGCCAACAATTTTAGTTGGAAAAGTTGCAGAAATATTTAAATTATCTAGAATGAATATTACTAGATCATATGTTTGACCAAAATTGATTTTTAGTTATAAATACTAAAATTCACTTATATTGATAATTTGTCCAAAAGTGTTACACAACTTTGTACTTACACCCAAAGGTCCACATAAATAATCTATTTTAAACATGACACCTGTTTGCTAGGTTTTCATCGTGGTACTTATTCAAATTGCCATAAGAATGGTTTTCACTATTGGATGAAAATTTTCTCTTTACTATTTTTTGGACTTTTTTTTTTTTAGGTGTCTCCATGATGCCTGTTTGCCAGGTTTTCATCAAGGTGACAATTTTTTTAAATGTTTTTTCAATTTTTATATGGAAAAGATGCCTTGGATGCTCATTGATTATTCTAAAGCTATTGACAGTGTCGATGTAGAGACGAGTGGCATGATATGAGACAATAATTACATTTTTGAAGTAGTTGCCTTGTCACGATCATAGCGCTTACATACAACTAATTGATGTCATTGTGGTCCTTATTGATACTAGAGTTGGCCTTATCAAAATATGTGCATCACGATAGAGTGACATGAGATTCCTTATAATAAAGAGTTGCTGCCAAGATGTGATAGATTTATGATATGGTATTTTTGGACTTTAGGTGAGATGTAGGATTATGACAGATGATGGTAGACATGGAAGGGTTGTTTAGATGTTTGGATGAATAAATTTTTATTTTCCAAAATTGGGATGTTGGATGATGAGATTTAGAATTTTGAGTGGGATGGTGTTTGGAACCAACACTTTTAGATGCCTTGCATGATGACCATTTTGAAGGAGGTGGACATTTATTATATGTGGGCGTCCTCTTGTCTTGTGGCTCCACATTGTGATTGACTTTTGAATTTGACATATTTTCTTTGCTTAATCCATTTTTCTTTGGGATCCATTTTAACTTTGTATGTCCACTTGTCTTTTTGTTTGATTCAATGGCCTTTGAAATTTGACTTTGAATTTTGGATTTATAAGACTTTTGTTTTTGTTGGTTCTAAATGGAAGGCTTATTCATGTTGGAATGAAAGTTTATGGTGTGGATGGAAAGAATTTTGGCAACAATCTTATGACAAGGACTACTCATGACATCCATTTTGATGCTTGTATTAGATAAATATTCCCCTAATATCAAGGAGGGGACACTAACATCATTACATTCTCTGACTAAGGAATAACCAAGACCTTGATGTCTATAATTTTCCTTAACTTGTATTGACCGGTTCTAGAATTTGTTTCTCATGTAGGCCTAGTCCTTTTTCTTGATAATTCATGTTCTAACAAATTATGTTTGTGATGGGGTACTTGTCATTTTGGAAGCAAGATGTAAACCCATCATTATGTATGTGGACGTTGTTACTCAGAATATTTTCAGTTGCAAGAAATCTTGATCTGACTGTAGACATGGAAAATGTACAAATTCGATTCGACACACTTCATCCTCACTACTAAAAAAATTTCTTCCTCAATCACACTCTTAGATTATCATCACCTTTTATCTCTTAATTAAATAAATCATTATTTATTTGATTAAGTCTTTCTCCTCTGTTGATTAAATTAATCAATTTAATTTAATTAACCTTATATCTCTGTTTATTTAAATAATTCATTTTATTTAAATCAAGTCCCTCAAGTCTTCTCATTAAATTAAATAAATTAAACCTTATTTAATTTAATCTAACACTATCCTCTTTATTTAAATAAATCAAATCATTTATTTAATTAATCACTTTCTTCTCAATTCTTGATTTAAATTAACTCATAAATTTGAGTCAAAATTGTGAAATCATCTAATCTCTCATTAAATTGATCAAATATTGATTAATTTAATCTTAATCACTAAAATCCTCTAGAGAATTCAACTTGCACAATAAATAAATTACTTTAATTTATTAAATTTCCTATTTTCTCTCAACATGGAATAAAAGGTGAATATTCCCTCAAATTTGAATTCAAATTCAAATGGGCTTGGTCCTTCCAACATGGCATTTAATGTCTCTTACATGTCCTTGGCCTTGAGCCAAATGACATTAAATCCATTTCTTTCTCCCTCCAACATGTCACATTCAAATTTGAAATTTGAATCTCATAGAATTTATCATGCACATTGACAAAAATGTGCTCATTCCTCCTCCAATCACATGTGGACAAGTGGCAAAATGCCACTGTATTATCTTTTATCCCACATTGCTCAATCCCATTCTCTCTTCCATTTTGGAAATCTATAAATGAGAGACTTCCTCTAATTCTATCATCCACAACTTGAGTAAACTTACTATACTCAACTTCAACCTCAATGCAAGATCTTAGCTAGGTTATTGCATGTTTTCTCAAGAACTCATTTTGTTCTTCATCAACAAAGTGGATCAAATCACTTATCAAATCATCAAGCTTACAAAGGAGTTGGGAAAGGGCTAATTTCGACACACCAATTGGCACAAAATCCACCATGGGATCAAGAGTTTGCATACTTAATTAGGACTTCACTTGTTTTTCATGTTTTATTTCTCTTTTTTCCTATTTTAAGTATTTGTAAATGGATTTCATGGGGAATCTTGATTCTCACTTGCATTTGATCTAACATTGTGTTTGTTTGTGATGTCTATGTAGGAATCGGATTGGGGTTCACACTGATAAAGATAGATGATCTTAGTTGGTAGGATGTCATAACATTTTGACTGATATCTTTGGTGTAATTTTGTGACATGTCAGATTCAGATGATTCTTTTGGTGGTTCCAATTTGATGTTCAAATTGTCTTCATGGTAATTGTCATAGAGTCCAATAAATTCATCCATAGCTTGATCATTTGAAAATATGTCTAGAATAGTAGCCTCTTGTTCTATAGGAAGATCATCTATGTCTCTCGTGGAGGAAAGTATCTCATTTTTTAAAGTGTCGGTAGTCGAAGCTTGAATAGGGTCATCAAGTGTTTGGTTTTGAATGGAATAAAGGTCTAGGAGTGGATCATTTTGGACTTCTTGATCAATGATAGTGTCTTGGTCAAAGATGAGGTTGTGTTGGATGACATGATTGGAAATAGGATCTTTATCAAGGATAGATTCATCTTGGATAACATGGTTGTGAATGGAATTTTGATCAAGGATGGGTGCACTTTGTATGTCATGATTGTCTAAGAGGACTTCTTGAATGGATTTAAGGATGGGGTCATTGGATGGACTACTTTGATCTTGACATGAAAGTGATGTTATGGTGTCATGCTTTGGATTCTCATCTTGACATATGTCCTTAGAGTTAGAAAATAGAATGTGACTTTGGACAAGGATAGAGTTTTCATGGCCAGATGTGTATCAGGATAGAGTATCTTGGAAAGGATTAGTTGATGAAAGAATAGGATAAGACATGTAGATTTGGAAGGGATTAATGGATTGAGGACTAGGATAAGACATGGATGCTTGTAAGGTGTTAATCAATGGTTGAGTTGGATTGGACATGGAGACTTGGACCAGATTGATAAATAATGGACCAGAGTAGGATGTGGGGGCTTGGAAAGTGTTGGTGGATGAAGGACTAGGATAGGATGTCGAGACTTGGAAAGGACTAGTGGATGGCTGATTTCCCTTATCAAGGTTAGGATAAGGACAATCGGTGGACACTTTTTGTGGACTAATAGTAGGATTTGTGTTAAAGGACTCTTGATAGTGAGGATAAATGGTTGAATGGCTAGTACTTATGGATTTTTGATAGGAAGTATATTGGTATTTGGAATAGATAAATTATCTTTCAAATTCCATGGCTTGTTCGTACTGACCCTTAGAAAGTAACTGGTATTCAACCTAACTAGCAAGCATATCAAGGTGAATTGAAGACATGATGGTGGATGAAATGAGACTAAGACTATGGTTTTTTTGGTATTTTTGGAATATGGAAGTGCAATGATGCAAGGTGACAATGCAAACTAATAATGGGGTGATCCCACAATAGTGGTTTACAATTTTTGGCCAAACTGGACACTTAAATTATTATTTTTAACTAAATCTTCACATTCAGGCACCTATATCGACTAAACCATGAGGAATTTGAAGATGCTGCAAACTAGAGTCTCATCAAATTTTATTTGTAGATTCTAATTTTTTTTTTCCCAAAAATTTGGAATCAAATTGCAATTCTTTTTCCATCTCCCATGAAAACTAGCTTTTTCAATAAAACAACATTTTTAAAAAGTGACGCACACCATATAATACATAACATATTTTACATGAAGGGTAAAATTCTAATTCTTTCGAATTTAGATTTGTGATTCCGATATCTAGTGCTTCCACTTGGTTAGATAGTTTTTTCTAGAATATTTTTTCTTTAACCAAGTTTTGAAGTCAAACCAATTACAATTCAGACATAGTGCAATCGTATAACAAGTAACTTCTTTTTTATATATTGAAATTCAAAATTTTTTTTGTTGGATCAAGGAATTTAATATCTGATGCACTCATATTTTTCAATTTTTTTTTCTGATAATCTGCTATTTTTCCACATGTACAGAACAAAGACCTTCATTTTTTGTGAAAAACTTATATTTAATCAAACCAAAACATATCAAAATTATATTCATTGGAAAGCTCGTTTCGAGGACTACCTAATTCCAGTTGAGCTTGTGAAGTCTCTGCCATTTTCATGTTCAAATCAAGCTTCGAAGTGCAAAAATTTAGGGTTTTTTGTGAAATTTTTCAAACATTAGGGAAATAGGGGGTTCGCTTGAACTTGGGGGGTTCGAGAGAACCCCCAAGGTTTGACCGAACGTGGGTTCACTTGAACCCAGGTTCACTGGAAACCCCTCCCCAAAAGGGGTTTTCATGCAGATTTTGTTTGTGCATGTAATTAATGGGTTCGCTCGAACCTTTTTTTGGTTCGTGCAAACCATCTAGTTCGTTGGAACCCCCAAAATGTAATTTTTTCAATGGGATCATCTTTTGTGAGTTTTCCTTCCTCACTAGAATTGTAAACCACTATTGTGCCTTCACCCAATGAGGACTAAAAGGAATGTCTTATGCAAAGTGACCAATGAGGAGTAGAATGAGGAACACTAAATGTTCTCTACTACAAATGCAAGGAGTTCTATGATGCACTCAATATTGGTAGACTTAAGAAAATATACACTTAACCATTCAAAGTGTGCTCAATGTCTCAAGTTTGGAGTGTCAAGTGACTTGTTTGAAGGACTAAATGACAAGGTGATAAAGTGAAGTTTCTAGACTAGGCTAATGAGTTGGAATTGGCTCACAAAATGAAATAGATGAAAAGATATGATTGTGATTAATTTCAATGACAACCTAATTTTGTAGGTGAATATTTGATAAAGTACAACATGTTTTCCTATTCCAAAGTCTTAAAAAATAATGAGGACTGAAAAGTTGGTTTGTGCTGAAAAATGATGGTAAGATAAATGCAAACTAAAAATGCAAGGATGGATGATTTGAGTAATTCCTTTTTTGGTTTTCAACAGAGGCCACTGGAAAAAGATGTTTGACAACAATTTGAAAATGATTGGCTTCAGTTTTTTGACAGGAATAATATTTTTCCAGATCTAAAAAGGTTTTTATTTGTTCATTTGGTCAGAAAAAAACTTGGCAAACACATTATCTTTGAAAGTTGTGAAAATAAGCACATCGAATACAAGCACAATCCCAAGGTTTACAAATACTATATTATTTGGATTCCACGTGGATTTTACTCCAACCACACTTATTCTTAGCGAGTAACATAGAATCTTGGCCATGTTGGCTCCCCCAACACAACAATCACTTCTTGGGTCAACCAAGCTTCAATCTCTCATGACTCTCCCATGCCAAAATTTTCACCTCTACTAAGAACTGTGAGAATGTGGATGCCTTGGAAATGACCGTTGCTACACCAAAAAATAGATAAAGGTTTTTGACTTACTATAACAAAAGGTTCTATTATAGACATTTCTTTTTTGTGCGATCATCCATATGACAAGAGACCATTGTTTCCCTTCTTGTCAGAACAATCCTCATGATATTTGAAATTTCCTCAAGTACCCACACTTATATACTAGTTGGAAGTCACTTTGATTTAGTGTGTTGTCAGTTGGGTCATTCCCTAGGGTGATTAATTTTTCCCACTCGGCAGGCCCTGTAAGAATAAAACAATAGCAAGTACATCCATAGTTTGATCAATATTTGTTTGCGTAAACAAAGAGAGAACACATGTGATATACTTAACTCACACTAGAAAGATTTTTTCACTTTTAAATCTAAATTGAAATGTGCGGGGTTGGTAAAGTAACAATCTCTTAATGTTTTGTTTTCTCAAGATCACACAAATCATAAGATAATTGCATACACACTTAAAAGATTATCACTATACCACAAGACACTTGTTCATTTTAAACCCAATTTAGTGTGAGACAAACAATGTTTATTTTAAGCCAAATGACATGAAAAATTCAAGTTCATTTTAAGCCTCATGAATTGTAATGCATGATTGTATTCTTTTTAATCCCATGAATGTGCATACATGTTTATTTTAACCCACAAAATATGAATGTTGAGTTTTTGTGAGGTAAATTTTAGCCTTGATGAGTTTCAATGCAATATTGTGTTCAATTTAAACCCATGAGTGCATGCATGTTCATTTTAAACCCCTAAAATGTAAATGCAAGTTTTTTGTGAGTTTTGTATTCTTTTAGGATTGTAAATGAGTTATAAAATAATCAACAATCAAAAGTTAGCTACTCCTTCCATCTTTGCCACACGTAAGAAAATATGTCAATATATCTATCAAATGTGTTGTTCTTTTCTTTACCTATATGTACAAAAAAATGATGAAAAATTCATACAAAAATCTGCAAATGTCAGGTTCACCAATGTAACTAAGGGTAAAATTTCAGGTTAGCAGATTAGAGCATAATAAACCAAACCCAAAGTAAATAATTAAGCACATATGATAACATGAAAAAAAAAGGAAAGAGTTTACCAAAAGTATTCAACCTCCATGATTAACTTCCATTACACCTTCTCTATTTCTTGTAATATGTAGTTTTCCCTTAGATTTTGTGTGAGCAACAATGACTATGCCAAGACAAAAGTAATGTTGAAGGATTTGAATCAAAATGCTACACTATGCAACTATGCAACTAGTAAGAAAAGACTAAAGTATTCGTAAAGTATGCCAAAATCCCAATATGCCAAAATGCCAATATGCCAAAATGCTAAAATGTCAAGAGTGCTTAAAACAAGATTTCATGATGTGAGAAAATGAGTGCGAAATTGCCTTTTTTATAAAAAATGCAAGTTTGGATGCATGGTCAAGATTGAAGATTGATAAATGCCCTAAGATCAAAGGCTGAAATTAAATGTGACAATTAGAAATCAGGATTAGGGTAGCATTAGGGTAAAATTTGAAATGAAGGACTGAGATTTGGTTTTAGAAAAATCAAATCTAGAGAATCAAATAATGATTTAAATTATTTGATTTAAGAGATTGAGTTATCTTTTTGAATTAAAAATTAATTTAATTCAAAAGTGGTGGAGTCATGTCACAATAAATAAATAATTTAAATTATTTACTTGGAGAGAAAAATAGAAAGTGGGAAATTGAAATAAATGATTTTATTTAAATTTAGAAAGAAAGTTGTAAATAATTATTTTAAATTATTTACTTAGTGGGAAATTAGAAGGTCGATAATTTTAAATAAATGCTTTTATTAAAATTAGAAGGAAAGTTGATAATGGAAAATCAAATAATAAATTAAAATTATTTGATTTATAGCCGGATATGGCCTTTTGAATTAAAAATCAATTTAATTCAAAAGTGGGACATGTGACAAGCTAATTTTTTATTTAAATAATAATTTAATTCAAAATGGAAAGAAGATGGAAAATTAATAAGCAATTAAACAAATAAAATTTATTTAATTGTGGAAGAAGAGGATAAATAATTAAATAAATATAATTTATTTAATTATAGAAGACGAGGATATTGGAGACGTAATTAAATAAATTATATTTATTTAATTAATCAAAGAGGAAATAAAAGATGACAATTAATTAATTAAATAATTAAAATTGTTTAATAAATAAAAGACCTACGACATTAGAAAATGGTATTAGCAAGTCTAGGACACTTTTATGTGTCTACACTTTGCACCCATTGCTAAGATGAACTCCATTTGCTTGACACTTGCTATTGCTCTAGCTCATGGTTGGGTTGTACATCAGATGGATGTGAACAGTTCATTTATTCATGGGGATCGTCATGAGAATATTTACATGGAGAAATGGCATGGATTCATAGAGGATTCTTCTTGGGTTTGCAGATTGAGGAAATCTATCTATGGCTTCAATCAGGCCCCTAGGGCTTGGTATGCTAAGATGGATTCCTTTCTTCTCTCAATAGAATTCACTAAGTGTCACTCAAATCTGAATATCTACATTTTATGAAAAGATGAATCTCATTTTCTACTTGTGCTCTATGTTGATGACTTCATCATTACAAGGAGTATCTCGTCCATCATTGGTAGTGTAAAATTTTCTTTGCAGGACAAATTTTCTATGAGTAAGTTGGGCCTTTTGCACTATTTTGTTGAGATTGAGATCACACAGTCAGCTTCTAGGATCTCTCTTTCTCAGCCCAAGTATGCTCTTGATCTTATAGCTTGGTTTCATGTGGTTGATTGTAAGCTCGCTCTGACTCCTTTTGTTTTAGGAGTTAAGCTTGAGGCTAAGTGTTCCACTCCACTTATTGATTCCACTTTGTATCACTAGCTTGTTGGGAGTCTCATCTACTTGAATCACACATGCCTTGATATCTCCTTTACAGTTGGCATGGTTTCACGCTTTATGTAGGAACCACATGAGCTTCATTGGAATGTAGCCAAATGCATCTTGCATTACATACAGGGTACACATCATCATGGGATTCACTATATAGTAGGTACAAGACTTACCTTTGTGGGATATACAAATTTTGATTGGGTTGGCAATCTTGGTGATCGCAAGTCCATTTCTAGCTATAGCTTTCATCTTGGTTATGGCCCCATTTTTTTCGCAAAGTAAGAAAGAACATGCTATTGCTCCTTCTTCAACAGAGGCTAAGTATCGAGGGGTTGTTAATACTACTACTAAGGCTATTTGGCTTTAGAATATTCTCACTGAGTTTGGCTTCTCTATTCCACATCCTACAATCATTCATTGTGACAATCAGAGTGCCATCTAGATCTTGAAGAATCTAATTCACCATCAGAGGACCCAACACTTTGAGATTCATATGCACTACATCAAGGAGCTAATACAGGACTAGGTCGTTGATTTGTAGTATTGTCCTAACACATAACAGGTTGCAGATATCTTCGCCAAATCCTTCGCTGAGAGTACATATCATCATTTGTGAGCTCTCTTAGGGGTGCAAGCTATTTCATCTAAGGGGATCTCTTGAATTCTTAATTCTCTCTTGTGGGGGGGAATTTTTCCTCTTCAAGGTGTTTTGTCCTTCTCATACATTTGAGATCCTTTTTTTCTTATTTTTTATCTCTCTTTTAGGGGGAGTTTTTTCCTACGTGGTTTACTCCTTTTCTCTAATTTATGAGAGATTGCATTGCATTTGTACATGGGTACCTAACATGGCCTAGTTGCTAGGACCCATCTTGCATTGTTTACTTTTGTGTACATTCTCCCTAAGTTGCACTTAAGGGAGGGTGTTGGTGTAATTAAAAGTGTTGTACCTTGTCCTAGGTCATGATTACACCTTAGTTAAGTTTAATTAGGGACCACGTAGGAGGTAGTTATAGAATTTACACCTTTCATGGACATATCATGTGATTACCTCTCCACCTTTTGTGGGTGATCTGCCATTTGTGGTGATTATCACATTATCAGTTTTCCACTTTAGGTGGAGTTATAGATTTTCACAGTTGTCTCATGTCATAAGATTACGAAACTTTTCATAATATTATGCCCTCCTATGTACTCAACTTGACTATATAACCAAGGTGTCTCCTATGTAGTTTTGCACATTCTATTTTGGATCATTCGTAGAATACAACTTATTCTTTTCATATGTTTTTATCTCTCCTATTCTTGCACTTTCTATTAGGCCTCTTGATCTTGGGTGACTGCATTCATAGCCAATTATTATAGAATACAATATTTATTTTGATTAAGAAGGGGGTCATTATATGCTATTTTTCCTTTACATGTTGTGACTATGCACTTAGGGATTGTGTTTTTGATGGAAAATATTCCCTCTATGCAAGCTCTTGTATATTCATATAGAATGAAAGCATAATTGTCCACTTTAGGATTTTTATTTTATTTTCACATTTCCCTTTTTCATTTTTAGGCATAGGATCCTTTAATATATTGAGATAATAATTAGTTCAATGTTGATTATCTAAAAAAACATGACCTTTATCTATAAGATCTTGTATAATATTTCCAATTTGAATCAATCATAAGTCTTATGCCCTCTGATCCTATGGTACTCACAATATTCATCCACTTTTTTCTATGAAGGTTTGATTTATTGTCCTTTATTTCTTACTTCTAATACGGTGCTAAATGTGTTGCGTTTAGGAACATTGCTTTTCTTAGGTGGTATTCTAGCACCTTGATTGTTTTGAGGATTGTTTGTTGAAAACTGTAGGTTAGGTTGAATGTTTTCAACTATTTTTGGATCAATGACACCTTTATTGAAAATATTCTATATTGGGTCCAAATCCTTTGTTTTTCTTTAGACATTGAAGGGTTATCCTTATGATATTTCAAAAAATTCACAAGACCCTTAGCCATCAGATATTTTTAAATGTTAATCCCCCTCTCAATTTCTTCTCAAAATTTATTACGACATTGAATTTCAAGGTTAAAATCCAATTGATGACTTAGATTTTCGATAAATATCAACATAGATTTTGGATAAATATCAAGATAGGTTATTTTTCTAGCATAGGATTGAGAATTTTATTTGCTACATTTCTCCACCTTTGTAAGAAGGAAACAAAGGATTTTCCCTCATTTTTTATTTCACTGTAAATGTCACTCAAAAAGGTTTGAAATTCTATATTATATGAAAAGTGCTCAATGAATTTATCCACCAACTCATCAATGGTTTTGATCCCATGAGGTAAATGTCAAAATCACTAGATAGCTTGAAGTCTTAAACTTGTAGGAAAGAGGAATACTAGATATGTTTCATTATAGTACACCTGAAAATAATCCATATAAAATTATCTTGTGTTATCTTGGATCACCTCTTCCCTTGTATTTGTCAAATTTGGGCAATTCAAAATTTTGAGGGAAAGGCATCATGTTCAAAGACCTAAGAAAATTATTGAGGAAAAATTCTTCCAAATTATATTTCTTTTAGTATTTTGATTAGATTAAAATGGGAAGGCCTCGTACCTATTACAAAACAACCATAAAGGCCAAAAAAGGGCCTCAAAAGAGTGAAATGCTAAAAAAGCAAAAAAAGAAGAAGCGATAACTAATCAACCAACAAGAGAAATAAAAAAAACACACAAAGAAAAAATAGTAGGGGAATGAAACTGCTACTAGTCTCCTAGAATCCTGAAACAACTAAATTCTTGACACTACTTATCCAGGAAGTCGAGCTTCTCATTGAATGATAGGGGTCTCATCTGAATAGGATGGGTCTCCATGATAGTATCTCGAGCCAAACATCCCAACATCTTATCTTTTTTCTACACATGACTATCATAAAGACCACCTTCAAACCACATGTACATATCTTTTCAATTTTTGTGTCATTTTGGTATTATGGATGAAATGTTCAGGATCAAAGCTTTCTCTCTTGTTTCATAGTGGCATGCGATAGTAGTCAATCTTGCTACCAACTGAATCATATCCCTTATCAGAAATAATAGTGAAACCACAAAAACATAAAGTCCAAAAGGCATGAGAGATTGTTTTCCATAACTCTTAAGGTGCATGTAATCTAAATAGGATAGCTACCTTACTATCTCTAAATATGCAACTCTATCTTGAACTGGTTTAGGTAGAATAAATGGATGTACCTCAAACCCATATACTCTTATCACACTATAATCCTCATACACATACCAATCTCCCTATTTATGGTTCACCTTCCCTTCTATGTTTTCTTGTGTAGATCTAAGAAATATTTGTATCTCAAGGGACAAATTATAATCACAATGGTGACCAAAGAATTTATATAGGGGATTCACAATATATTCTTCAAAATACAAATAATGGGACCTTCCACATCTACTATCCCAAATTGATGTCCACATTTGCATTAGCCTTATGTTCTGATAATCATCCAAGACTTTGATTCTCAATTCTTCTCCCTACATCCTGATTTCTTGTCCCTCATACATGATCGCATGCATAAGAAAGGAGTATTTTCTAAAATTAATTGAATCATTGTTGTTTTTTATGGTAGCAAGTGAATAGTCTATAACCTCGGCTAAGTACACTGCATAGTCAAATGACCTAGCATGTTGGATTTTAATTTTTTTTGCTAGAGCCATAGGATTAATGACCATCTTGATAGGGGTGTCAATTCCAAAGAACTGTCCAACCAAATAATAAGTATATTAATAGCATTCCTCAAATAAATCAAAAGAAAATGGAGGTCGCTCAATGATGAAAAGTATTATGAGTTGATTTCCTACATCTTGGGCTCTATGCAAGGGTAATTTCAACCTTTTATAACTCATATCCATGGTTTGATATTCTTACAAAATATGCTCGAATCTTAGTGGAATTTTTTTAGAAGTATCCAACTAAAAAACAATAGAAATATAATCTCTAGTGATGAGGACAAATTGTGACCCATCACATGAATAAATTGACCTTGTCTTAGGGTTATACATTTTTTCCAACACTTTCATTAACTCGACATTGATAAATACATTTGGTACTACAAGCTTTCTTAAGTTCATATTCCATGGGTTCGACACAAGCCTATTCCTATACTTGTTTCTGTAGTGGTATTTGAATAAGTTGTAGCGTTGCTATGGATTCCATACATCTCCTAAGGGTACTTGTCTAGATTTTGGACTAGAACTGGAACATTTCCTAATTAGATCTTGATTTAGTGGTTTTGTCTTAGTTTTCTGTGTCTTTTCTTTTGGTTTTTCTTATGTTTATTCCATGTTTTAACCCTAGCTCTACTATAATTCATAAAAAAATTAGTAAAACCTTCAATTGAGTCTTGGATGCTTACTTGGATGAGTGTTTAATTTTCCAACCTTTTCACTATTGCTTGACTCTACATCCTCAATTTTCAGCTCCAATTCATTAAGATTCTAAGATCTTACGAGTGAGATATATTCAACATTTGACAAAATTTTGTAAGCTTTGGTTCATAAATTTCACTTTCGCCAATTTTCTAATTAGCTATATCAATAAGGTCAGTTATCTCTTCAAACACTTCACTAGTCATGTCAATTGAATTGGAAATACTTTTCATTTTTTCCAAGAGACTTTCGTCATACTTTTGTTGATATCCTACTCTCTCTTCGACATGCTTGTTCCTTTGCTTTCTTTTCAAAGTTTCAAAGAGACATCTGATTAATTTTTTTTTACATTACATAGTCTTTCTAAAAAAATAATCTTAATCTTTCATCACTCTCTTAGATTCTTCCCTTTTGTTATTGGAGATTTAGGGAGACTTTCAACCATCTCCCTTCAATATGCCATTGTCCCTTCAACAATTATTTCCCTTCTATTCATCAGATTTTCAAGGAGACCTTTATTAATGTTTATCAAATTTGTACTCCTCTCTTAGATATCTCTTTATGCCTTATTTTGAAGTTTCAAAGAGACATTTTATTAGTTCTCTTTGATATCACATAGTCTCTTGAAAGTCATCCCTCCAATGTTATTTTTTGCCACCTCCTTTGTGTTTATTATTTGGTGTTCAAAGTGATCAAAGACAATTTTCTCAATTTCCTCATGATACAAGCTTACCTCTTTGATATTTTGTTCTCAACTATTTTTTGTAGTGTCAAAGAGACTTTATCACTTCTTAGCCTGATAATCAATTGTCTCCTTGAAATTGTTACTGCACTACCCATGTTTTGGATTTCAAGGTTGTCCATCATTTATTATACAATAATCTATCAATTATGTCTGAGAGATGGTTTTTGTTTCCTAAATTCCAAATTTATTTAGAATGTTTAAAATATCAATATTTATTTTAAGCATCTTGTATTTCGGCTTATCAGAGAGAGAAAACACCCCTTCACTCTTAAACACTTAAGTATCTTCATGATATTTCATTCCAGGCTATAAGATATATTTTGGAGTATGTTACTTCAAAGTTTTGTGGTCTTGCGAATATTTTATATTGGCTTCATTATTAGCTTGTCAAGGATACTACAATATAAATCTCCTTGAAATGGCATTATTATGGTGAAATGTGTTTCCGTTAATGGACTTATGGGGATGGTGATGATAATTTTATTTGAACTATTTAGGGAGACTATAATTATAACAATTTTAATCTTATCAGAAAAAACTGGTGGTTTTGAGGGAATATGAGTATGGTGTAAAATAAAGTGGTCATACTAGGGTGGTGAGAACCATTGAAAATTTTTGGTGGAAATTTTGTTCCAACAGTGGCTCTAATTGGGGATGAATGGCTATGAGGACATTGCAAGAATTCAAAGCTACTCTAGGACATGGACAATGGATGAGGTTGTAAAAGAAAAGAAAAGTGGATCTCCTAAAACTACTGTGCATGGAATAATATTAATGTTGAAAAAATAAAATGCTTCAATAATTGTCCATGCACAGGCATTTCTTGAATTTCTCTTTCCATAGTTTAAAAATAGTATGAGTCTTCCCCACACTTATCAATGATAATAAATGGTCAAAGACATAAGTCTTCAAATTTCCCATGTTTTCCCCTCTACTAACCTCTAGCATTCCACATGGGAACCATATCCCCTATTTAAATATATCTTTCTTTTTCACTCTTACCAAATAGGTATTTCATCTGTGATTTTAGTACCTAATTATGCTTGTATGCTAGATGTGCGACCTCATCCAAGTCTGCTGACTATTCCATTCTATCTTCCATGGGTTCAAGAATGTCCAAGTCCTCTTGTAATATAAACTTATAGATTGGTAAATTGTTTTGTAAATTCATCCTAGCTTGGGTCCCATATACTAATTAAAAAGGATAGTTTCTCACAGCCTTCTTTGTTGTGATCCTATCTACCTAAACTACTAGTCTCAGTTTAGAGTCCAATGCATTTTTATTAGTGTCAAATGTCAACTTGATTATCTTCATAATGCTGTTATTGTTGGAATAAGCCTACTCATTTTCTTGGGGATGATATGGTGAAGCATATGCGATTGTTATACCGTATGAGTCACAAAACCTTTTGAATTACTTTGATCTAAAACACATGCCATTTTTTGTTATCAACCTAATAGGGACTCCAAATTTGGTCATAATGTTTTCCAATAGGAAATTTATTATAACTTTTCTAGTGGCCTACTTTGTTGGTATAGCCTCTATCCACTTCATAGGGTAATCAGTGCCTACTAAGACCCACTTATGTCCACCACTAGATTTTTTTGTAATCTCATCTATGAAATCAATTGCCAATTAGTGTAATGGGGCTTCAACCTACATGGGTCTTAGTGGTAGTGCTCCTTGATATTAAATTTTCCAAAAGAATCATTGGCATGCTTCAAAATTTCTTACATAAATATAGACATCATTGAATACCCTAGGTCAATAATATCCTTCTCTCAATATCTTGTGTGCAGTAGTCTTTGCTAAAAAGTGTCCTCCACATAGACCATCATGTATTTCCTTCATGGAATTTTTTTCTTGTGTTTCTTCTAATCATATTAATAACACACCATCTATGTTCTTCAAATACAAATCTCCATCCATGAAAACATAAATCGATGCATGAAGCTTCAAGGTTCTCCTCTGATTGTCATTCAATCCTTCTAGAAATTTCATATGTTTAATGTAATATGCAATGTCAGTGTACCATTGTGTATTTTCTATGCTTGATACCTAATTTTCTTTCCCTTTTGCAATGAAAATCTACATAGCTTCTAGTTTTCACTCAGCCATCAACTTTGCTAGTCCCTACCCTCTCACTAATTTAGTAATTTGGATGTTGATATCGAACTCTTGGATACGATTAAACAAATGGAAACCTTCTTCTTGTCACCTCTATTTGTGAAAAAACATCTTTCACTACAACATTTGGTGCATAAGAAATGACTTTTTCTCCCACCAAACAGGGCCTAAATGCCTTAACTACATTTACTAAGGCATAGTCGAGTTTCTCAGTAATATCATATTTTAATTCTAGCCCTACAATGATTTACTAAATAATGTAATAAGTTGTTTGTATACATCATTGTTATTTTGTAACATCATGACTTCTATCATGTTGAATGATGCAAAGGATAATATCTAGAAGGGTTTTACAAATTCTAGGGATTTTAGTACAGGTGCTTCTTTGATAGTTTTTTTTATTGAAACAAAGGCACCAATAGTTTCTTTTGTCAAGTCAATTTGTACACCCCATTTTAACATCTTCAAGATTGACTTCATAATCTCTGCAAAATTTGAAATAATCTACTGAAAAAAAATAATTTGTCCCAAGAATGATTAGATAGCTTTCATTGTTTTTGGGATGGGGATTTTTTGAATGGCTTCAACCCTTTCTAGATCAATTCATACTCCATCCTTCGAAACAATGTGCCCCAATAACTTTCCTTTTGTGATAGAAAAATGACACTTTTTTGGGTTTAGAGAGATGCCATATTCTAGTGCTTTGGTGAATATCCTTTGGAAATATGCACAATGATCCTCTACTTTGTTAGAGTATTTTTTTATATCATCTTGATATACCACCATTAATAGATTGATCATGTCAATGAAGGCCACATCCATGGACCTTTGGAATTTTTCTCTAGCATTGGTGAGAGAAAAAGGCATCCTCACATAAACATAGGTTCCTGAGCGTGTGGTGAAGGTAGCTTTATATTGTTCTGAATCCTTGACCTTTACCTAGTTATATCCTAAAAAGTCATCCATCATGGATAGGAGCTCAAACCCAATTAACCTCTACAAAATTTCCTTCATGTTTGGTAGAAGGTAGTTGTCTTTGACTGATGCCATATATAGATTTCTAAAGTCCACACATAGTCTTATATCTCCATTTTTATTTCTCACAGGCACCAAATCAGATACCTAGGAGGAATTCTTGATTGGTTTTATGATACCTCCATCCCTTAACTTTGCAAGCTCCTCTTGCATCATTGATGCCAATGTAGGGTTTATGGGTCGATGCTTTTGCCTAAATGGCTTAGCAATATCTTTTAATAGGATTTCATGTTGAAATAGATCTTCGATATATGCTTTGAGGTCATCATATGACCAAAAAAAAACATGTTTATATTTTTTGGAGTAAGACTATAAGCATGTATCTTAATTTGGTACTAATATTTTTACCAATGTATGCTTTCTTGGGAGCAAGTTCTATTCCAAACTTAATTTCTTCAATATCCTCCATTTTAACAGGTTTAGGATTTAGACATAATATATCTTGTCCATCAGACACTCTTTCCAATGTCATAAGTCATTTTGGGATTTTGTTGGTCTTAAGCTATATTACTTCCTTCCCAAAGACTATTTATTTTCCATCTACCCTTTCTACAAATGAATTGAAGTCTATCTCCTAGGATTCATATCAATCAATACAATGGAGGAAATTAATAAAATCTTCATCATCATTGAATAACTAATAGTTATATATTGTTAGAAACCAAGATCACCTGTCACATGCAAAAGATATGCAGAACCAAAGAAGATGTTCTATAAACCTCAAAGTAAAAATGCATTATTGAGAATCAATTATTAAAAAGAGATCAATCCTTATGAAGGAGATCAAGAAACCCTAAAAGGGAGACCCTAAATGAAACCCTAGTGTGCACACTTAATAATTAATCAATTATTAATGTGCCTAAGTTTAGCTTAAGCAACTAAAGGAATAAGTGACTCAATTAATTAACGAGTATGATATAATTAATTAAGTATAATAACTTATTACTCTAACACCCCCCCTTAAGATGAACTCAGGAAGAAGCTAAAACACTAGAAAAAGATGCATGCAAGAAAGAGGTAGAGAAGGAAAACCCAATGGGAAAAACCCCTCTACAATGAGATGACATGCTGCAAAGAAGCACTAGAAGAACACTATAGAGTAACACTGGAACTGCAATTTGGCGAGAAAGGAAAGATACTTCTATCTAAAAGAAACCATATCATAATCATAATGATGCAACAGTAGACCTGATGCCACAGAACACTCAAAAACTCCAAATGGGAACAACCTTGGAATCTATGAAGCAACAGTTGATTATTGAATGAATTTGATACTGAAATGAAGTGCAAAGATGCAAGTTGCACTCTCCCAACTGCCAAAACATCCAAGTAATCTCCAAAAAACCCATCAGGCCAAATCTGAATTAATGATAAACCTGGGACAGATATAGAAAAAAGTACATGGACAAAAATATAGAGCTCCTATATACCTTTCCAATGCCGCAAAGATAGCGAAAATGAAAGATCGTGGCAAAACGTTATGAGCTCGGAAGCATAAAATAAAAATCTGACTTCAAACAGAAATAAATGCAGATAATTAGAAAAATACTATAAAATAAACTACACCATAGGAAATTTCTCAGAACCAACTTTCTGGCGATATCTCGTTTGCCGGATTTTGATATCGTATGCCCAAGTTATGCCAAAAAGAAAAAAACTACTCTTTTAGGCAAATTAGGGCTAGGAGGGGGCAAAGAGGCCGTACGACCACTGACATCATGCTGACATCATCCATTCACGAGCGTAAATTTGACGGTCATTTGGCTGTCGCCACAAAAAATTGCTCCCATGCATAAAAAAATTTTGGGACCTGGTCACCCATGTGACTGACGATGGATGTTGCGAGTCCGGTCGAGGGTTGGGCGCATAGCACCTACTCCCCCATGTGACCGCAGACTACACTGGAGGGTCCGCGGGGGATGGTGGACTGGTGGTGGTGCATAGTGGAGCCACCGATGGTGGTGGCCTACCGGTGGCCGACTGGTGGCCACCCAGTGGTGGGATGATTTGTGCGGGCAGTGCAAACTTTTTCCAAAAAAATAAATTTTTTGATTTTTTTCGAAAAGCAAGCATCGAAATGCATGCTGGGGAGGTCGTACGACCGTCTTAGCAATTTTTTTTGCCTCAGAAAGCAACTTCTCAGAAATTGACCAAACGACAGGTGTTCCTAGGGTTTTGGGCCACTACAAATACGATCGTAACCTCCATTTGAGCCCAAAGGGGCCCAAAAAATTGACTACTCCGAGATCTTGCAGAAAAGATGCCTGTGGAAACCCTTGCACTTGAAACTCACTAAAAGGCCATATCTTCAGATCACGAACAAGTAGCTGCAGGTCTGGAGGTCTGATACCATGTTAGAAACCAAGATCACCTGCATACAATCACCTATCACATGCAAAAGACATGCAGAACCAAAGAAGGTGTTCTATAAACCTCAATGTAAAAATGCATTATTGAGAATCATTTATTACAAAGAGATCAATCTTTATGGAGATCAGGAAACCCTAAATGAAACCCTAGTGTGCACACTTAATAATTAATCAATTATTAATGTGCCTAAGTTTAACTTAAGCAACTAAAGGAATAAGTGACTTAGTTAATTAACCAGTATGATATAAGTAATTAAGTATAATAACTTATTACTCTAACATATATGTTGTTTGGGAGAACAGGTCTTATCTTAAATTCAGCCTCACTAATTCCTACTAATGTAATGTCATCTTGTTTGAGAGATAGGTTAGCAACGAAATCTGCCATTATTTTTTTATTCCTTTCAATTGAGTCTATTGAAAATGCATCAAATAATTCAATAGAGTCCCAAACTGCATTTTTGTATCATTTTTGTCTCTTTATTTTCAATAATTACTTGTATTTGACTTGAGATACAATCAACTTAGAATCTCCATTTACTGCCAAAAACTTAATCCCATACCTCGTAGCAATATTCAAACCTAGCAGTAGTGCTTCATATTCATCTACATTTTTGGTACATTTAAATGTCACTAAGAAATAATACTTAAGTGTCTTTCCAAAGGGTGAAATAAATACTATCCCAGCTCTATTTTCTTTTGTACTATATGCCCCATCAAAATACATCTACCATATACCATTATCATCATGTTGGGATTCTTTACTAATCATTTCTATGTTTTGTAGCTTTGGTTGTGATTTTGCAATCCTAAAATTTCCAAAATCCACATCACAAAAATAATTTACTTGGTTAGGATCAAAATATTCTATAACATGTTCCGATTGGGGTTCTCTATACAACTTGAATTATCTCCCATTCACTAGTATAGGGGCATATGATAGGTCTAGCTGGAAATTTACACCTATTGTAGAAGTTCATTGTCTAGACAACAACATTTCAAAATAAGGAGTATCCACCACAGTGATGTTAGTTCTATATGTTGTCTCACAGTATGATTCTAGTTTCAATTCTATATCCCATATTACTCTGACCACTAGGACTGTTCTATTCTCCATGGCATAGGATTTTCCATAAGTATTTTTTACCCATAGACCTATTTCGTTCATGGTAGCCATAGGAATGATGTTGATTATTGCCCCTGAGTTAATCATGTAGTTTTTTACCAGTTTTTTATTAATCAACAACGTGGTGTAGAATGGATCCACATGGGAGGGATTTTTCGTAAGGGTATCACCTACGTAGACCTCTTATGTTTTTTTATTTCTTTTTTAGTATTGTTTACTTTATCATTGTTGTCTCTATTCTGAATTTGATGCTTGTGGGGTGTGTTGGAAATTAACTTAAGAGTGGTGTCTCTATACTCTTCTATTTTCATCATTTCCATTAGTCGCACTATCATCTTGATTTGATTCAATGCTTGTGCAATACCGAATAAATGGGTGGTTACCACTTGATCTATTTTCTTTGATTTAATAGATTTTTTATCTTCAATTTGAGTTTTGACATTATCCTTCACTTTCTCTAATTCAACTTTTGTAGTTCCTTTTGGTATGTCCTGGAATTTTCTCTTCTCTCCTTTCTTTTGGTCATTTGAGGAATTTTTTCTATGCTTCTATTATTTTATGAACAAACTCCTTGGTGTCCCCTTTTTTGTATCCATGGGTCCACTTCTTAAATTACAACTATTTATTTTGGCTCTTGCTACAATATTTGTTGTAATATCCCTTTCTTCTTCTTCGTTCAGTGTCCTCAATTGGAACTATGGTGTTGTATGAGATGCATAGTTAATCTCATACTCATTATTTTCACAATTAGAGATTACTTCTTGCTGGTCCATGTTAAAATTGTACCTCTAGTTACTGACATCATACTTGAAACCTTTCTCTGAAGATGAATAATCATCACCAATTTGATAAG
>CM021100.1:470633722-470810197 GCA_007115665.2 Sequoiadendron giganteum
GTGAAGTTTGGCCATTTTGATTTTGACTTAATGTATCAATTTGTTGTTAGAGGGATTAAAAATTTTGTAAGAGTTGGTTAATGACGAGATAATCGTTTGTATTATGAGATGCAGGTGAATAAGGTGGATGTGTATATGTATTTAGAGGAAAAGTGAATTATAAATTTGTGAGGGGGATGGGTGAGGAGATATGATGTCTGAATGCACAAAGATAGAGGGATTCTGAGTTGAAATACCTAAGGTAGTATGGCCATTTCTAGTAAGTTGTATGGTTCTAACTTAATAATTGTATTAGTGTGTATCGGGATAAACGTTATGGTTCTAGAAGGAGGAATTGATTGTCCACATTGAATTTGGGTATACCCCAAAGCTTGAGAATAACTAGTCACTGTAGGTGCATGGTTGTTAATGATGTGATTTAATATATGCACAACTTATATTCCTTGTTTGCTATCAATTATTCTTCTCATGTTATCTATGATACAAACTACACAACCATCAATGTACTCATAACTCAATTTTTTTTGCAATTTATTTAACTCTTCATCCATTCTTCTTATGCTCTCTTGAGGTACATTATAAACCCTTGTTTCAATGTTATTCACATTAGTTATTGGTAAGGAGGTAATAGGAAATGAAGTGTCAAGGGTATGTTCCATAGTGGTTTGACTAGTGTCAAGACTATGAGTGAAAACATTAGAAAACCCAAGATCCATGGAAATTTATGTATCATAGGATGAAATGAGTATCAAACTGTGTTTCATGATAGTGTTGGAAATAGGACACCAAGTTGTGAAGCTCATAAAAGGTTCAAAAACCCAAGGTGCAGCGAAAATGGGAAATAGGTAAAGGGTAAGTGCAAGAAGTTGGGTCCATGAAGAGAGGAAGTTTTGGCCAACAAAAAACATCTCACAGAAAATGCGTATGCATTATGCATCGGATACTCGAGCCTAAAAAAATGCGTACGCACTAAAAAACGCGTATGCGTTATATAACGCATATGCGTTATATCATGTGTATGCATTTTATAACACGTACAAGTCATTTATTTAGAAAATAATGCTTTTTAGAAAAGCGTACGTGTTTCATAACACGTATGCATTTGGAAAACTAAAACACGTATGTGTTTTAAAATGCGTATGCTTTTTTCTTTTCAAAACATGTACGCGTTTCTAAAAAGCATTATTTTTTTTACATAATCAAATAAATAAAAAATGCATATGCGTTTTGTAATGAGTATGCATTTTTAAAAACAAATTACGCATTATTAAAATATTGAATCTCCAACCGACATGTAGCCTTGGTTTTAGGCTCGGGAAAGGCTTGGCAATCTGAGCCTTAGCCTTTCACCTACAACTAAAAAACTAAGGCAGATTGAAGAACAATGTTCAACTTTGACAATATGGCTAATGAATTTTTTTTCTGAATCAATCTATAAAATTAAAACCCATTACAGAACACAATTTCTAGTTTTCAAATATATAATTTTTATTAAGGTTGGATTATATTTTCTATTTTTTAATTAATTTCAAAGCAAACTAGTCCTTAAAATTGAAATATCAAACTTTTTATGTTTTTTAATAACTTTTTTTTTGTTAAATTTTTTGTAAAAAAAATTATATGACATCAATCTTCAGACAATTCTCTACACAAAGAAAAAAAAATAAATTTAAAAATGTTTAGTTTAGGTCAAATTATGTTGTCCGTACACGTTGATTTTTAAAAACAACAATTAAGGCCAATAAAAATTTAATTAAAAAAAAAAATACTAAACAAAAAATTAGAAAAAGAATTCCTCATCAATCTTCATGCTGTTAGCTCTCTTTCCCCAAAAGGAAATAGAAAAATTCTTTTATTTGGGTCAAAAAGTGTTGTCCGTACACGTGCATGGTATGGTAAAAAAACAGGGACTTTTAAAAATTTGTTTTTATAGATCCTTATCAAAATTCAATTTCTACAATCTGGGTATTCGAATAAATTACATATTTGGAAACTAGATTTTAAATTCCAATTTTCATGTTACTGAATTTTTTTAACATTCCTTGCGTAAGTGCCTCAAATTTTCAGTCCAGGTGTGACAATTTCTGAGAAACAGCAAAAACACTTCCACTTTTTGAGTTTTTTGTGGACCCAACTTCTTGCATCAGCCCTAAAATACAATCAAACATCCTAGAATGTATAATGTAATGCAAGTATGTAAAATAAAATTCTAGATTTAAAAAATATAATGTGCCAATTATACTATATAAAAATCCGATAATGATGCAAATTTAAATTAAAAAAATGCACTGAATTTGACAAATTAACCTTAATGTGAACAATTTCAGTAAATTTTTTTTTGGAAACTATAACAACAAACTGAATGCAAGAATAAGAATGCAAAAACTGTATTTTTGATTCTCAGAAAGTTGGAAAAATCCCTAATCAAGGGCTCATTCACCCATGGTAGAATGGGTCTTAGTTCAAGGTTTTTATGCTTTTTAGATTCTAGTTTCAAATAGGTGGTTACAATTTTAGATTTATGGAAAATCATGTCCAAATGCAAGTGCAAAATGATGTTAAGTAACAAGTATAAAGACCTAATTTGTGATGTAATTTTGATTCTATTTTTTGATGTAAATGACTGAGTATGCAATGTTATGTAAACAATATGAGAAATGATTGAGATTTTTGAATTTTCTAAATTTTAAAGAATGAAAAAATGAAAACATAAAACCCTCAATGAGATGCAAAATAATGCAAGTTAAGAACCCTAAATGAGATGAAAATCAATGTAATTCAATGAAAAGTAATGAAAATCCTATATCTAGGGTTGAAATGGACTCCAAAATTAGAACACTATGATGCTCAAAATTCAGTTCCACCAAAATGAAACACTAAAAAATAAAGGTGGTGTGATGATGATGGGGGTTATGATGCACTTATTTTTAACCATTTCATTAGGAAAGGATATTCCTACAAAGAATTGAATAACAACCCTTAGGTGAATCAACTAAATGTGAGAATCTATAGATTTCCTTAAGATTTGAGGATGGTGATCAAGTTCAAATAAAAAATTTGAGAGAAAAAATATAAATAGAAACTGAAGCTAATTATGCAAATTCAAACTTGAAACAACAATTAAAGCTCAATATTGTCAGAAGGAGAAAACTAATTGTAGATCTAAGAAGGGAAGAAAGGTGTTTACTAGTCACCAAAAGTCATTTTCTAAAGGCTTTCTAGGACTCATTCACTCATGGGTGAATGGGTCTTTCGTGAGGGTTTTCATAAATATTTTGGGAGTCGAGTGCTGCCACAATAGTGGTTTACAATTTTTGAGAGATTCTGATTTTTGCTGAAATCACATTTTTTTTAAAATATAATGATGTAAGCCTTAAAAAGTTCAATTTTAAGGATTCCAATTGAAGAGATTTTTATCAAACCACCTTAGATCAAACCCCCATGGATAGAACCTCACTAGTTTTAAACCATACTTATAAATGGGTCTCCTTTACACCTATCAAAATGTTGATTAAAAATCACTTTTGATTTACCTTTTGGGGGATGAAATGAATTCATTTAAAATTCATTTGAAATGTTTATGTTAGTCCTTAGAACAAGCTATCCATCAAATATAATTTTAATATGTTTTGGTTTTATTATGTATTTTTTTTAGTTTTATTAAACATAGCTTTTTCATCAAAAATGAAAGTCTATGTTCTGCACATGTGGAAAAATAGCAGATTATCAAAAGGAAATTGAAAAATATGAGTGCACGAGATAGTGAAGTCTTTGATCCAAACAAAAAAAAATTGAATTTTGATATATACAAAAAAAAGTTACACATTATACGATCGTGCACTGTCTCAATTGTAATTGATTTGATTTCTAAACTTGATTAAAGAAAAAATATTCAATTAAAAATTATCTAACCAAGTGAAAGCACTAAATATCAGAGTTACAAATCAAAATTCTAAAGAACTAGAATATTATCCTTCATGGACAAAAATTTATGCATTATATGGTGCGTGCCACCTTTTTAAAATGTTGTTTTATGAAAAAAAACCAGCTTTCATGGGAGATGGAAAGAGAAGTGCAATCTGATTCCAAAAATTTTGAAAACAATATTTTTAGAATCTAGGGACAAAATGTGATGAGACTCTAGTTTGTATCATCTTCAAATTCCTCATGGTTTAGCTGCTATAAGTGTTTGAATGTGAAGATTTAGTTAAAAATAATAATTTCAGTGTCTAGTTTGGCCAAAAATTGTAAATCACTATTGTGGGATCACCTAGCCTCTGATGCTAATCAATACCTTCTTATTTATCTATGTTTCAATGTCAGAAATTCATAAGTCAAATCTGTAGGTTAGATTCCCTAATTTGACAAAAACATTAACAACTTTTGCAACTTTGACAACTTTGACAACTTTTCCAATGGAGGTCTTCAATTATTCTTCAACCTAAATCTTCAATCACAAGCACAAGAGAGAAAATTGTTTGTTTTTGGTGAATGGGGGTTTGTCATGGTCAAACCTTGTTTGGGTAATTAAACCTTAAATTTGAATAATGAAAGTAAAGAAGGTAGGAATGACGAATGAACAATCCTATGTTACCACTCAACAAACCATTGGATGAATCTTTGAATGAAGATCTACAACTTGCATGAAATATCTTAAATGGATGTTGATCTTGCTACTTGAATAGGGTATGTGTAGGATCATCATGGAAAAAATAGGCCCTTAAGTGGCAAAAAATTTAGAAAAATCAGAGTTAGGCAACTTGACATAAAAATTTGAATAAGTTATCTATATTATTTCAAAAATATGTAACAATATAATTTGTAGCAAATTGAATGTAGTTTCTAAACTACTAGGTTTATTTACAAAAGAATAATATTTGATGAAAATTTGAAATTTCAATACAATAGTACTTAAATTTCAAGGAAAAAATAAGAAGTAGGTGTTTGTCTGACCACCCTAATCACATTAAAATGATAATATGTTTTTATAAGATTTTAGATATAAGTAGAGGACTCCTATCCTGATGTGATGCATATTTTTTTGTAATTTTTTTCCATGTAAATAATTAATTAAAAAAAAATTATTTAAAATTTTAAAAAATATAAAGACTCGTATGTCTAACCACCTTAACTTCATCAAAAATTCATGAAATTTTCTATTTTTATTTTTTAATCTTATAGTATACGAAGCATAGAATGTGACGCATGTTTTAGATTCAAAAAATATGATACTATTTGAAATCTATAGATGTTTTTCAATGAGCCTATCAATCAAGACTTTAGTCATAATTCAATAGAAAATGAATAGTAAAAATTTATTAAATTAAAAGTAAATCATAATTTATATTGGTGGAAAGTTGAGATTATCCTTTAAAAACCCTTTTCATTTCATCAATTTTGGGTAAAGAACAAGTCATCAACCACATACCCATCATATTGCCACTTTTTGGCCCATCATGATCCTACACATACCGAATAATGCTTTAAATACTTGAACTTGATATTTGAAACCTACATCATAATGTTAGCTCTAAAAACATGCATGATACAAAAAGACTTTGACATGCTGGTTAGATCTTGAATGGTACAATTAGTATTTGATATATCTACTCTTGAATTCTCTTGATCATCAACATTTCTATACTTTTTCTCACTTGAAAATTCTCATGAAAATCCCTTGAAACTATAGGTGAAAATTCAAAAATTACCTTCTATTTATAAGTATGTATCCTTAATTTCTTGAAATTCGAATATTACAAGCCAACATTAAAATATGGGTTCGAGGACATTATAATACTAGGTCTAAAACATATTTTAAATTTAGGTTCAAATGCCTAGGAAGGACCCATTTACCCATGGGAAAATGGGTCCAAGGTTCTTATTCCTAGAACACACATTGCTTAAGATAAATTGTTATGTGTTTATATTAATTATTTTTGACATTCCACTTTGGAAAATGTACTTTATTAGGCTTGTAGATGTAAAATAAGATTTATTAAGGCATAAATAAGTCAATTTAATAGGAGGGCCAAAACAAGTGTGAAAATGTAAAGGGATACATTTTTCTACACTGCATTACCACTACCACAATATTATATGCAAGTTGAGTAATCAACAATGTAGATGAAACCATCTTGTAAAAGCTTTTAAATCTCAACCTTAACTAATAAATTTGTCGTAGGATTCATCTTGTGTATCCTTAATCTCACAAGTTTAGCATCTTCATCAAGAACACTATTATACATGACTATTTTAGGATCAGTAATTGACATACGCAAATAAGTCTAAGAAAAGATTTCAGGAAAGTCATGTAACAATGTTGGATAATCTTCCTCCTCATCCTCATCAAGTAATTCTCCAGTTTGAATGACCTTCTCCTCAATAGATGTGTACATTTGTATGTTTATGGTGTCTCCTAGAAGTAATTTATTGTGGTTTGGAACATACAAAATTATTTGGTGTTCTTCTTGTTCATCATCACATAATTCAGTTTCTCTCCCAAAGTATCCCTTAACACTTAAATAATAGTGAAATTTATGATCATTTTGAAAGGTATCCAATGAAATATCATTACATGTGGTAACTATCAGTTCAATATGCACCAATGTGAAGGTCAAATAACGAGCCTAATTGGTATGAAATGCACTTGTAGAGAGAGATCTGACATGTTTAGATGATTATGCTTTCTCCGTGATTAATCATTAAATTTTCATTTTCATTTATGTTTATGTATGTTAAGGCTAACTAGGATTGAAAACATACCGAGAGAGCTATTATAGGCATATATCTGGAAATAAAACTCCAAATTTGTAGACTAACAACATGTATGAATCTGTACATAAAATTAGAGGTAGATCTAGCAGGACTTAGTTGCCCAAGGTGACTATGTCCAGTTACACATCTGTCTGGAATTTTAGTTTCAAAGGAAATAGTGACAGCAAATGATTGTGTAATAGTGTGGTGACCTATATTTGGAATTAATTATGTTTCTATTTTGGAATATTTTAAGTTTGCAATGTAGTGTAACAACCTAGGGTTTTAAAATTTTCCAAAATGAAAACCAATTTACCGAAATTATGCAATGCTTTAAAAAATGTAAATAATTTAATTATAAATATGATAATTTCTAGCACTAAATGCAATAGTTTTTCACTAATTTGCAACAAATTAAGCAAAAATACAACTTTCTTTCAAATGCAATAACACTTTTTGTAATCAAGAAGTTCAAATTTTTAAATGTTTTTATAATATTTCACACTATTTTACATCTAAATGATACTAATAATCTATATGTTCTAAAAGATTATTGAAACTAACCCTATTGTAACCTTTGTTATAGTATTGTATTATTTTTTTTGAGTTTCACGAGTCTTTTATGATGCAAAAATTAATTCCTAATTGACTAATGCAAAACAATGCAATATTAAACCTAGATCTACGATGAATTGTTTCAAATTTTAGAAGGTTTTTGATGTTAAAATGTTGGGTTCACCAAAAAAATATTGATGAAAAGGAATCCTAGGTCTAATACATAGAACACTAACATAAATATTTTTTCAAGAGAATATTAGGATTTAAATCAAAAAGGTGATTAATTTAACTTTCAACCATGAACGTGAGTCAATTAGACCTAGATCTCATCCTTCTGAGCATTGGAAATTGATTGGAATTTAATTGATTTAATTAACTCAATTAAACTATGTTCCCTGATATATAAATGATTTTTTTCCACAACAAAAGACTATAACAAAAAAAATTGATAATAGATCTAAGAAAAGTTGAGTTTTGTGCACCTGTCCTATAGGTTTGAGGTTGATTTTGGAGGACTAAGTAGCCATGGGTGATATTTCCCTTCTAAGATTTTTCTAGATATCAAAAATTGGACTTGTAACATTATGTCTACTCTCTGATTCCTTCTCTGGAAATTTCCATCTTTAGATCTAGACTTGCAATATATCTTCAAAATAAATGCTAGGGGTGGCTTTATAGGAGTTTGCCTCAGTCAAACCCTTATTTTGGTATTTCTACCTCTATAAATAGCCAATTATCTAACTGTTAAAATTTTTTGTGCTCTTAACCTTAAGTGCATCTATGTTTGTGATGAGCTAAAATGCATAAATTCCTACTTAGGTGCATTGGAGATGGATTCCTTTATGAAAATGACAAGATCTACCTAAGAGAATGTTAAAATACCCTTAGGAAATATGAAACATAAGGATACCTTGCTTTAGGTTGCAAGTAGAGTGAATCTTGAAGATGAGAAAACTTGGAAAATAGGTCATTAGGTTATAGAAAATGACCAAGAGCACTTTCCAAACCTAGAATCCATCATTTCCTTTTATTTCTAGCAATCTCCAATCATAGGATAAAACTTTATCAAATTTAAAAATTCTGATTGAAAACCTACAAATTCAAATGTATTTGGTGAAATGTAATGATCTCTTAGTTCTTCCTTTTCCCCAAAATTCCCATTAGATTTCAAGTGTTGAAAAGACTAGGTATTTTTAGGCTTTTAATCTAATTTCCAAATATATAGATTCTGATGGCCGACATTAGAAATTTAAATTTGAAATAACAAAATACTAACATTGATATATTTAAATTTGTAGCCATAATAGGGGGACTAAGTCGCCCTAGCTGACTATTTTCCAACACTATTTTTTAAAATTAAGGTGTCGGGGGCAATGTATTAGATGAATGCATTTGTTTTGTACTTGCAATTTAAAAACAAAAAAAACAAAAATAGGCCTTAAAATGTATAATTTAGGAAATTAGGGCTTGATTAATGGGTGTTGAAATGCATTAATGCAAGGGTCTCTAAATTAGGTCCATAATAAGTTTTAAATTGTATGATCACCTAAAAGCGAGTATAATTTAGCATGTTATATATACATATAAAATAGAAATTACTACCAATTTAGTGTTTAAATGTTATATATATATGTCAATTGCTATCGAAATATCCTTCATACTAACTACAAAGGTGTGTGTGAAGCTACATGTTGTAGGAAAAATGCAATATGAAAAGGCTAGAGAGGAAAGTGGTGTTGTAAGTAATGTTGTGTGAGGGGTTCATGATAGTGGAGGACACAGATACAACAAAACAATATGTGCATGAAACCCTTAAAAGTCCACCATATGAAACCCAAAAATTGTATGTATATATATATACACTCTACTAAATGATAGGTATATGAAACCCTTAATAAGGTTAGATATAAAAAGTGTATATAGGTATTGTAGATATATCAATATATCTTTGGGCTGACTCCCTGTGTCTATATATAAACATATTATGAATCAAAAGATAGCTGAAAGAAACCCTTAATAGTTGAGTATATGATACCCTCAAATACTCTCAACATATTTATGGAGATTGTAGGTTTAGAAAAGAGAAATATTTTAGATGTATACATTGTAAAAGTATTTTAGATATATGAATATATATTTTTCCCAACTATGTGTGTGTGTATATACACACACACAAAGAATCAACCAAAAGATAGGCTCAAGAAACCATAAACAATCAAGTGTATGATACCCTTAATTACTCTCACTATATTTATACATATTGTAGAGATAAGTGAATTGTCATAAATGTACACATTTATTAAAGATATTGCAGATATATATCAATATCTTCTGGTTGGCTATGTATGCATATAAATATATATACACCTAGTCATTCACAAGATAGCTCCATGAAGTATCTCTAAAATGAAACAAGATTTTCAATATTGTAAATAAAATTTTAAAATAAATTAAAACACATGAAATGGGTATAAATTGTCATTATGAGGCTAGAAGATAACCTCACCCATGATGGTAGAAGTTTACTATTTTCCTTACAATTTGGAAGTGTTCATAAATATAGTAGAAGTAAAAAAATATCACTGTCACTCCCTCCCAATGTTTCCACCATCAACCATGAAGTGCACCACCATTGGTTCCTAAATGAATGGTGTTATGTGCATAAAATAACCTTCAATGGTATTATAGAGAAATGAAATGATACCCTAGTTTGTGAGAATATTACAAAAGTGATTGCTAAAAGGCTAACAATGAAGGGGAGGGAATAAGTTAATGTGGACTAAATATGCATTAATCTCACAGGTACTAGTGTGGTAGGAAATGGGTAAATAGGTACCATGCATTCGTCAATGGTCGATACCACCTTTTCAATCAATTTTGTTTTTTTTGGAAACTAGTTCATATGAGCTGGAAAACATGCAAAATTTTCACCTAGTTTGATTTTTGTGGGTTGCTAGCTAGACCCTCTTCAACATGCATTTTTTTTCACTGATGTATTTTTTTACTTATGTGGACCACTCACACAACATATCCCTCACAACCATCATGCCCTCTCCATTAGTTGTATTCCCACCATCAATCCCAATGCACCTATGACTCTAGTGATTGATCTAAACCTCATGTTTAAATGGTTTTGAGCAATGATTCAGGTTGAGTGGTGTTTGAATGAGTGATGCTTTATTTACTAGGAGTTTCAACATAATAAAAGAAGTAAAAATAACCTTCATTTATATATGAAATTTTTGAGGACTGAAATGTAATCCTATATCTTGGTATGGTTATAAGAGTGTTTAGATAGTGTAATAGCGATGTTATAAAAATTTATACTAATTAATTCAAATATTTCATGTGATGTTTTTATGTAAAAAAGGGTTGTTATATGAACTATAAATATTAATTAACCTTGTGTCTCTTTTTAATGGTTGCAATCTCTAAGGGGTGTAGGTAGTTGTTGAAGGTGATATCACAATTATCTAGGCTAATTGCTTATAATTTATAATATTAATGAGGATGATTTATGGCCTATATTTCATTTTCCTTTTCATGTTTCCATGTACAAGTAGATTTTTTTTTTCATTTTAAGTACTTACAACATAAGTGTCATGATAACTAAACTTTTAGTGATAATTTTTTTTCTCCATATTAAACTATGTGTGTCTTTGACGATGCAATAAAATTTAATGTTTGAAATAGTCATGGTTGAAACTATTTAATAAAGTAATGAGAAGAGTTGATCTAGTTGGTTATTAGGAATGATAACTTAAGATATTTATCAAGTCCTAGATTGTCCTTGATGAGGCTTCTTTGGCCCATTTGTGTAATTCTTTTTTATTTTGTCAAGGTTGGAAATTTTTGAATCAAAACCTTCTTTGGGCTCTTTGTCATATATACTTATTCTAGTGTATAAGTACAATGGTCTAAGTTTTCAATGTTAGTGGATATATACATTATAAATCCTTAATAAGATACTTTAATTACATATTGTTTCACTAATGTGAATGTATTTAGGAACTTGTGAATTTTAAGAGATCTATTTGTTGGTGTGAATAAAAATCTTGTACCTAGCTAATTCTTTCTAGGGGACTTACTCACATGTGAAATTTACTTAGGTCCTAAGATTATTTCTAGAAGACTTAGTTATCATATGTAGATCTTATATTTTTGAATTTTATGTCAAGCTAGTTGTATCATGTCATAGGATTAAGATATTTTTCATGATCTATAATCGTTTATCTCACCTTTGCTATATAACCAAGGAATTTTGATAAATTATATATTTAAATTATTGTATATTCAATTCCATTCCAATCTTCAAAATTTCATATTGATCTTTTTGTGCTTTGCATTTGACCTCTATATCTTGGGTGGAAATTTTCATAGCCAACTCTAACATGGTATGAGAGAAAGTTGGGTGTCATTGGATAGTCATTTTTGAGAGATCTTGGTACATCTTAAAATTTTGAGTATAATCTTCTATTACATCATATGATGATCTAGAGAATCAGAAAAACTTCATAGAAATATGATATTTGTGGGGTTCCTCTTTGTGGCTTTGTACTCAAGATTTAAATTAGATCTTGTTGATATAAATATGAGCTCACCATTGAGTGAAGGGTCTTTAGAAAAGTCAAAATTTCCTTTTGTTTTATCAGAGTTGAACATATGAGGCAAGATGTATAAGGGCTTGAAGCTAAAGAGTCATTTCCAAATCTAGGAGGTAGTTGTAATTTTAGAGTAGTTTATGTCAAGTATGAACTTTCGATCACGTCTAGAAGGCCAAAAAACTCCAAGATTGATTATAAATTTACCAAAATCAGAAAAAATTTCTTGAGGCCATCAAAAAAATTTCCCCTCCTTCATTGTCCATACTAACGTATGGTCACTATGAATATTTTTTGGTACAACAAAATGAATTGTCATTTTGTTTTATTTTTTTATTTTTTTAATATGTTTTGGTTGAAATTTTTTCATAAAGTTTTCTTCAGAAATAATAAAAAGATTAGTTTGTAGTACCCACAGACCTATAGATCATAGGTACTACAGTACCTATAAGGGTTTACATTGCACCAACCATGTTATACTTGGAATAGGCCACCCACACCACAACTCATCATTTGTAGGAAGCCAAAATAAATAAAATGAACCAACGATTTAAATAAATCGATAATTATAAAATGTTAGAAAGAGACAATATGAATACCATTTGATGTTGTCATTGATGGAAACCCAGTCTATGTATGGATCCGTGCATCATAAATTTATCCTACCGACAGTCAGATTGCAAACAGTTAAGGAAGAACATGGCATCCAATAGTTTTGGATTCATCAATTCACATACAAATTTTCATTTAATATTTTGTGCTATGTATCTCAATGAAGGTTGATCGAAGTATGTTCAGTGTTATCTGTAAATATTACTACCTCGTATTTATCCTTGTTCGAGTTAGGAGATTTAGTCAGCTAATTCCTTTTTTTATCACTACTACAGTTGACTTAATGACTATATCATTTCACGGATGTATGGGAAGTACTTAGCTAAATATTTTTGTGTTCGTGCATCTTTTTTTGGGTCCCAACTAAGTCATGGTTAATTGTTGTGGATGCGCATTATGATTTACTCATGATTTGAGCCTCCATATGTAAATATTCTTTTGTTCTATTCAAGCCAACATATTGTATTTGAATTCCAAGTTGTGGATATATAAGAAACCGTCTATATCATTTTGAAGGATGTATGAAGTATATGTTGATGCGAATTGTGAATAAGAGAAGAGAAGAAGAAAAATAATGCATAGTTTCACTTGTGCATGAAGGATCTATGTTGTGAGTCTAACCAAAACATAGTAGAAGTGTAGAATCAGTTTGTAGGATAGAAGATTCAATATTGTGCCTAACCAAAACTATAATTAGGCATTTGCAGAAGCTAATTTATCAGTTCATATTCTTTAGATGGTTTTGAGCCTTCCCTTTGAGCAGTGATCTCTAGGAATTGTGCCTGAATGCAAGTGCATTGCCCATATTGTAAACTTTATTTGAGTATACTCAAATCATATTGTGGATTAGCCATCCACTGTGGTTTTCCCCCTAACAAGGTTTCCACGTAAAAATTATTTTGTTATGGTGTTTTGAATGTGTTCTTCTAGTTCATTCATTTTGGTTGAATGTTACAAGTTCTTTGAATATAAAGGTTAAAATAATGTTTATTTTGTACAGAACTGATTCACCCCCCTCTCATTGTATCTTGTTTCCAACAATTAGTATTAGAGCTAGCTCCTCTGAAGAAGAAGTATAACAGCTTGGGGAGATCTTGGAAACTATTTCAATGGATTCAAGTAGTCTTCAACAATAGCTTTTTGTGGCTCTAAATGATCTTGATCAGTCAAATTCTAAAGTTTAGAAATTGCATGAAAATCTCATGGATGTTGAGAAATTCATTGAGTCTTTGAAAGACAAAATCAACATGTCTAGAGAGAAGAGAAAGGAACTCTATGATCAGATTAAGCAAAATGGCAGTAAGAGCATTGAAGAATAATAAGTCAGTCAAGCCCTGAAAGACAAGATAGAAGAATGTGAAAAGCTTACCAAAGAAAATATTGTCCTGAAGCATGAAATGGGTCTATCATGATGAGGATGACCAAGGAGATTGAAGACAGAAAGAAAAGTGAAGAGAACCTAGCAGGGTCTCTGAAAGAGAAATCTAAAGTATGCAGAAATTTGTACAATGAACTAGAACAATCTAAAAAAGATTAGGAAGTACTTGAAAATCAAGTTGATGATCTCATATATGAAATTGCTACTATAAATGAGTACAAAGAAAAGTTCAAAGTTAGCTCAGCCAAGCTTGATGAACTAATTAGCAATCAAAGGACAAATGGTGATAGGTGAGGTCTTGGATATGAAGAAGGAGAAAGTTCTAGATCCAGGAAAATGAGATTCAGACAAGGAAATCAAATGAACAAATCTGGAAAGTATCTGGTAAGACAACCTAATGCTCAAAAATTTAGTGGGTATTGTTTCAATTGCAATAAATTTGGACACATGGCTTCCTAGTGTAGAAGTAGGATGACTCAAAGAATTCCATCATTTTTAGGTCACTATTTTAATTGCAATAAGTTTGGTCACAAGTCAAATGAATGCAAAAATGTGATGAGAAAATTTAATAGAAATATCATATGTTATACATGCAATAGATTTAGGCATACTGCTAACCAGTGAAATTCAAAATGAAATCAATGGAACAACTAATCTAAAAGAAAAATGTTGTGTGTTATAACTGCAACTAATTTGGTTACATTGCTACATTTTTTCAGAATAGAAGAGGTCTAGTAAATCAAAGAAGGAAAATGCAGAAAGATGTTAAAGGAAAAGGAAAAGCCACTATAGATGTGGTCAAGAAGAACATGCAGAAGAAATGGGTGAAGGAGAGTCTCTCTAATGAAGAAAATGCACCAACACCAGAACCTTCTTTTGGTAGTTCATCTAGGAATTAGTCTTAGGCCTTTGGCCTAGGGAAAGCTGTCAAGAAAATCTCATAAACCCCATGCTGATAACTGACATTGGAATGTGGATAGAGATGGTATGTGAATAGATGTTCTACAAATGTTGTTCAACCTGTTAGAGAAAGAATTATACAATGTTGGAGGTCTATAGAAGATTTATCTATCACAATGCATGAAAATAGTGTAACTGGATGAGTTAGGGTAAATGCATTTATTACATTAAAAAGGGTTAAGTATGCGAGTGATAAAAATTCATTTCTATCTGTCATTTTTCACTTTTCATTTTGGAGAAACAAATTTTTGAGAGCTCTAAGGAGAATGAAGGTGAAATTGAGGCAACATTCAGGTGCGAAGAAAATTTCAAAAAACATATTGCAATCCGATGGAAAGGTATTTTTTGGAAAAAACCTATGAAATTGTGAATTTATAATGGCTACTCTAGTAGTAGTTCAATTTAAAGACAAACCTCATCCAAAGTTCAAGTGGCATCCCTACAAATCTATTGAGACTAATTTGTTAGGAGCATTTTCATCCATTTTGAATGGAGTGTTGCACATAGAGGATATTAGGGCTTATGTTCATGAAAATATTGAAGAACTAGGAAGCTCATAATTGATAAATTTGTACGATAATCACATCATAGGTGAAGATTTTTGTGTGAAGCCAAAATATAAAACCCTAGAAGCGAAGAAGTTTACACAGATTGTCAAATTTCTCATGCTCAAGGAAAATGAATGAGTTCATTACATTCTGAGATGATTCCATGATGATTTGATGTTGCTAATCATATGATTCAAAATCACAAAGGAGGCTATCAGTGTTGTAACAGGTCTAAATTCTTCCGATAGTTTACCGATTCTGAAATCAGTGAAGAATCAAACAGTCACTGTTGCTATAGGCTCTAGGTATGATAGAAGGGAAATGAAAATTGATAACATCATTGATGTAGATGTGAAATTTTCATCTCTGGTTATTGGGTACAAGATTTATCATTTCAGTTGGGACAACTCTATGTCTGGTACTGCAATCTATGTTGCCTATCAGATGGTGAAAGAAAATGCAAATTATGATCTTTGTGAAATTCTAAGGAGTTAGTTAATGGAAAATATTGTGAATATTAAGAAGGAAAAGAATAATTATTTCAAGTATGGTAACTTTCTTTTATGTCTATTCTTTTATTTCATGGATGAAGTTCCAAGATTAAGAAAGATTCATTGGAAAAAGGACAAACCGGTAGTTGCTCAGATTAGAGATCTCTTTCACACATATGTAGGCACTAAGACAAATAATCCTACCATTTGGGGATACTTCAAAAGTTTCCAAACTATGATGCAAGCCAGAGAGAGGATTCCCACTTCCATTGTAGAGAAATACAATGATACAATTTTCTTTATGGTAGATATTGATTAGTGTATGATGGAAGTTGATGATCCTAGAACAATCTGGATCATTCTGATGGGATATGAAGTGGAGGAGTGCATTCTAAGAATGTATTTAGAAAATTTGTTGAGCATGGCTCTAGATCCACTTGAGGAGAGATTCGGTACCTATGCTGAAAAGAATATGCAAGTACACAATGAGCTCAAGAAACCTATGTTGACCAAAAGAGTGAGAAAAGATGTAGAGATATTTGGAGAAAGTATGGGCATACTTGTTGAGAAACTAAGAGAAGCATGAAACAAAAGAGAACAAGCTAAAGCAACAAAAGAGAAAGCAAAAACTATGTCAGCTAGCCTAGTAGTACCCTCTGCCCAAACTAGATCAACTAGAAGCTCTGTATCACATTCAACCCTTGTAAAAAAATCAATCCCTATGAAAACTAAATACAATGGATCTGGTAAAGAAGGAAAGAGGAAGAAATATAAGAGAAAAAGAGTCTATGTAGCAATTTTTGATCATGAAAGGAAAACCCTTCGGTGAAGATGTTCAAGCAAAGAATAAAAAAAAAATGACCATCCAATTATGTTAGTAGAGGAAGTTGAAAAGGCTTTGGTTAAGGATGGAAATGTCAAGCCACTCTGTAATTATGGTATGAGTCTTTTGGTGAATCTTATAAGAGAATTTTTAAAAAGGCAACAATAAAACACTTGAATATTTTTAATAAAGTTTAGATTAAGATAATGCCAAACTTTCCCAAAATTTTATATGATATCTTGGAGATGAGTAGAATTAATGCCATAATAGAAGAAGAATAGATGAGAGAAATGATTCTTATTGAATTGTGTCCACTAGCATATGTGGATGAATTAAAGTCAATTCTAAATAAAGCCAAGAAGGAGTTTAAAAGAAAAACTAGAGTGAACAAGTTGATGATTGGTCAAACCAAGGAAGTTGAAAAAGAAACATAACAAATTTAGAGAAATTTTTGTTGAATATCAGAATTGATGTTGTACCTGAAGGAACCCATGATGTCTCATCCAGTCTGTGAAAAGAAGCAGAAGAGAAAAAAGATGCATCTGAAGATATTCAGAACCCTCATGAAGAAGTCAATACTAAGATACCTATGGAAGCTGAAGTTCCAGAAAATGTATCAGTTGAGAAGGTAGAGGTCCGTGAAGATAAGTCAAAACCTACAACTAAGGAATATGGATGAAGAGAAGAAGGATGATGTAAAGACAATTTGTGTTGAATCAAGAGAAACTACTGAGGTAGTAAAAAAATTCTTGGTAGAACATAAAGAAGAGATTGATCCTAGACTGATTGAAGGTCTGATTGACTTATCTAATTTGAGTCCTATTCAGAAGATAAAAGTAGCTTCATTTTCACAAGAAGATGCCAAAGAAGAACTGTTAAAGTCCCACATTGAGGACATTGAAATTGTAAATCTTGCATTTGGAGTCTTGGAAAAGATAATGCCCACTTATGTGAAAGATCCAACTGGTTCCTCCTCTGGTGAATTAAAGAAGATTATGAACTCAGTAAGTACTCATTTTGAGTAGCTTGAGAAATCTACTTTGATTAAAGTTCAAAAGGAATTTGATGCTAAGAGATTAAATGGGTTGAAGGAAATGATTTCCAAGGATAAAACTTTGCTAGTTATCTGTGTGGAAAATATCCAGAAGGCTTTATTAGAAGGAGTGAATATTTATAAGTCTTGTTTGTCTTTATCAAAATTCACTAATGACAACAAGAAAAAGATTAAGGATTTGGAAAAAAAATTAGCCACTTTTTCTGATGCTTTGGATCTATTAACTAGTAGTGTTGGAAAGTTAGAAGGAGACTTGTTATCTATGTTTAACAAAATAAAGAGCTTGAAACATGAAAATGATAAAAAATTTGCAAGAGCATGTGAACTGAGAGGTCTAATTGGCCCAAAGTTAGAAATTATGTCAAGTCCATTAAAAGAAGCAGAAGATACTAAAGCAATGGTAATCCAACAAACCTGGAATCTACAGAGACACAATCCTATGTTGTTTGTGGGCATATAACTATTGGAAAAACAAGGATAGACAACTAAGCGGGTGTGAATCAGTTGTTACATAATTTAAACTTATTAAACCTGAATCGACCTTTAATCTTATATCTAATAATTAAAAGTAAGAGCATAAATCAACAACACATCAGAAACACATGAACACCATGATTTTTATACATGGAAACCCTGTTACGGGAAAAACCATGGTGGATGTTAGTCCACAAGATTATACCCTATTAGAAGTATAATGAAAAATGAATAAGAAATGCACATGCATTCAGGCGCACTACCTAGAGCTCACTGCTCAAAGGGAAGGCTCGTTTCCTTACATAAAATAATCAAATTAAATCCATCTGATGAGGTTGAACAGAGAAATTAGCTTCTACAAAAGCTTGATGACAGTTCTGGTTAGGCATAGAAACACTTATTCACACTTTTCTCTGAAATCAAATGATCTGATCTTTATTAACATATTTTGTATATATTCATTTAACATACACCACACCCACACACTTCAAAATGAAGAAACAATTGCTCTTATATATCCACTACATGAATTTACATCAATGACTCTACTGGCCACAAAACAAATAATGAATTACAACTATCAGCCCAATTCATGAAAAAATCTCAATGCACACCAACGTAAGCCAGTCACATATTAATAATGACCTAAATCAACATCCTTAAACATTCCAAACAATAAAATATTAATCTATAAGGATCTACAACACACTACCACCATCATGTTAGCCAAGAACATAAAACCCTCGAACACACAAAGGAAATTTTTTGATCACGAGCATACCGATCAATGTGGACATACCAAAATGATAGAGCATGATCCAGAAACATCACTGAACATCACAGCAGCATAAAAAATAACTCAATTTACCAGAATTGCATTCTCTTCTTCCAAAAACGCCTACTACAGTAACAAAATAACTATAGGCACTCATAAACTTTTAACTCTCTCTATTCTTGATTTGTACCACTAAAACTTCTAGACAACATACTAGACAGGCTCAACACAAACCCCTTCAATGTGTGACCTCTGATTATCAACCTACACAATTTTCCACCATTCTGCTCTTCATAGTTTCATAGACTACCTATAACATTTTTTTTTCTAATTTTCTCAATATCCTCAACATATACATCCTTCAGAATCATCAATGTTAATAGTGTTGACATCAATGGCAACCACATATTAGAAACACAACGACAACGTCAAAAAATCTCCCCCTTTGGCATTGATGGCAACACATGATGTAAAAAATACCATCAATACAACAAACTCTTCTCAAAGTGTTCTTCGCCTCCTTACATTACTCTTCCATCTTCTCCCTCTTAGTACTTATTGCACTTATCCCCCTTTCTTCTACAAAGTTTTTTAACATTACTCTTCTCCCCCTTTGACATCAATGACACAGGTACATAAGCTCTGAACCACATATCATCTAAATCATCTGACTACTCCCCCTCAATAGTAGCCACCACAACATCAATATAAAACAAGATTTGACTGTAAGTGCATAGATCGATGCAAACACTTCCATCTTAGTTTAGATTAGGGGGGGAAATCACCCCTAACTTGGCTCTGAGATACTCAAAAATATCCTTAGGTAATGATTGAGTAAATATATCTTCAATTTGTTCCTTAGTGGGCACATATTCCAATTCGAATTCTTTATCACTCAGTTTGTCTCTCAAAAAATGATACTTGATTGATATGTGTTTTGTCTTTGAGTGTAACAGCAGATTCTTGAAAATGTTTGTCACCTGAATTGTCACATAATATAGCATTAGGCTCATTATAATTAATTCTTATATCTCTTGACATCTATTTCATCCATAATACTTGAGTACAATTTTTTGCAGAAACAATATATTTTGCTTCAACAGTAGATAGGGAAATGTAATTCTGATTTTTACTTAGCCAAGACACCAACTTCTTCTCTAGGAAGAATGCATCGCCACTTGTACTTTCTATGCCATCTACATCTCCTACCCAATCTTCATTTGTGAAGGAATTCAGAGTAATAGCATCATCCTTAGGATACCAAAGACCAAAATCAACTATTCCTTTCAAGTATCTAATAATTCTCTTTATTGTAGTCACATGTGATTCCTTTGGATCAACTTGATATCTAGAAACTATGCACCAATCATTCATAATGTATGGTCTTGTATGAGTCAAATATAGAAATCTAACAATCATTGACCTATACCTTGTTTTATTAGGCTTAGGAGAATCATCATTTTGTGTTAACTTGCATCTAGTTACCATAGGTGTACCAACTAGTTTTGAGTCTTCCATGCCAAAACAATTCAGTAACTATTTAACATATTTGGACTGAGATATGAAAATTCCATCATCTAACTAAGTTATATGCAATCCTAAAGACAATTTCAGCTCTCCTATCATTGAAATCTCAAATTCACTTTTCATTTCATTAGAAAATTTCATGCATAAGTCATCATCACCTTCAAAAATAATGTCATCAACAAAAACTTCAATAGTCAACTCTTTATCCTGATCCATCTTAAAATATAGATTGTTGTTAGTAGTACCTTTATTGAATCCAAGATTCAACAAGTATTTATCCAATCTAGCATACCATGCTCTAAGGGCTTGTTTGAGTCCACATAGTGCTTTCTTCAATCAAAAAACCATGTCTTTTTCATCAGTCAGTTGAAATCCATCTTGTTGTTCAACATAAAATTCTTCTTGTAACTCACCATTTAGGAATGCTAACTTTACATTCATTTGATAGACTTTGTAATTCTTGAAAGTAGCATAAGCATGAAATAACCTTGCAAATTCAATTGTAGCAACAAGAGAAAAGGTTTCTTCAAAATCAATACCTTCCATCTATGAGTATCCTTTAGATACGAATCTTGCTTTGTTTCTAACTACTTCACCTTGCTCATTCAACTTATTCTAAAAGACCCATTTGGTTCCAATCACATTTTTATCCTCACGTTTAGGAACAATAGTGCATGTATCATTTTTCTCTATTTGCATCAATTCTTCCTTCATTGATTTCTTCCAATATTCATCTTTACATGCTTCATTGACATTACTAGGCTCAGTTTTGGAAATCAGACAATATTCTTCTACAATTCTTCTTCTAGTATGCACACCTTTGTTCTTGTCTCCTATAATTTGATTCTCAGAGTCATTTAACTTTACATACCTTGGAACTTTTGGATTCTCTTTGACTTCTAGTTCTTCTATTCTTTGTTCTACACTTCCACTAGCTTCTTCTTCATGATTTTCTTGATTCACCGAAACAATTTGAACTTGATTCTGTGTCTACGCATTATTTCCATTATCATTACTATCTTGTTGATCATATGAATTATATCCAAAGTATCTGGATGATCTAACTATGTCTTTATCAACTCTAATGTTTGCACTTTAAACCATTTTCTTCAATCTTTTATTGTAGCACCAGTATGCCTTGCTCTTAGTAGAGTAACCACAATTCAAACTTGCATCAAACTTGCCAATATCTTCATCTCTCTTAATATAACATCTACTTCAAAATATTTTGAAATATTTAATAGTAGGATTATAATTGAACCTCAGTTCAAAAGGAGTCTTACCAGAATTAGCATAAACATTTACCCGGTTCATAGTGTATACAATAGTTCTTACAACTTCTCTCCAGTAGATATGAGTAACATTACCTTCCAACATCATAGGTCTAGCAACATCTAGAATTGTTCTATTCTTTCTTTCAACAACTCCTTTTTGTCGAGGGGTCTGGGGAGTAGATAACTGTCTTTTGATTCCATGCACTTCAAAAAATGTATTGAACTCCTGGGAAGTGAATCCACCACCTCTGTCTGATCTTAAGAATTTGACCTTCAAACCTGTCTCATTTTTTCCCAAAGCTTTGAAACATTTGAAATTTTCTAGAGCTTCATATTTTTCTCTCAAGAAAGCAACCCATATCATCCTAGAGTAATCATCAATGATTAAAATAAAGTACCTTTATCCTTATAGACTTCTAATTCTGGATGGACCACATAGATTAGTATGAACTAACTCCAATACTCCATTTGAATGACACTGTTTGCTCTGAAAATAAGTTCTTGTATGTTTTCCCATCTAACATTCCTTGCATATAGTGCTAGTAGGCTTTACTAACTTAGGTAGATCTTTGACTGCTTGAGTGGAGGTTACTTTGATAATGTTATCAAAATTCACATGACATAGCCTCTTATGCCATAATGAGCTTACATAAACCTAAGCAATTAAGCAACTTTCACTAGTAGCACTTAAGTGAAAAATGTTACATCTTGTCTTTGTACATGAAGCAATTACTTTTCCAGAGCTTCCCAATATCTTTCACTTTCCATCTTGGAACTAAATATTGTATCCCTTGTCTACCATCTATCCAACACTCAACAACTTATGCTTCAATCCTTCAACATAAAGAACATCATCAGTATTGAATTTACAACCGAGATAGATAGTGCCTCTGCCACAAATCACACTAGCATTGTTATCTTCAAATCTTACAACACCACCATCATAATTTTCCAAGCTTAGTAACTTGCTTTTGTCACAAGTCATATGATGTGAGCATCCACTATCAATCACCCATTCATCCTTTTCATCAATTTTGGCTACAAGAGCTTTCTCGTGATTTTGATTGTTATCAGATTGAGTGGACACCGTACAATTTTCCTTGATAGAAATGAATACCCATCCATATTCATTTCCAGCTTCTTTATTAGATTAGTAACACCTTCTTCAACATAGTAACATTTCTTTTGAAATCTAGACTTGTCAGGTTTATACTTAGAAACTCTTTTAAGACACCTTGATGCAAAATGACCTATCTTACTAGAAGAGAAACATTTAATAAGCAGCTTTCCTTTATACTTACCATGTCCTTTGGATTCTCTTTTCACAACCAATGCTTCCAACTCTTCTATCTCTCTTTCTTCATCTTTAATCTATCTCATCTCATCTTCATATTTGAATGTTTTTCTGGAACTCTCTCTCTGATCATATCTCTATTGGATTTTTCTGGATATAGTAGCTTTAAATGTAGATTTTATTTTAGGAGTAGACTCACCAAATTCACTCAACTCAAAGGTAGCTAGTTTACCAATCAACATGTCTCTTGTCACATTTTTTACTATTCCGAGCTCTTCGATAGCATGAGATTTCATTTTGTAAGAATTTTGCATAGATCTAAGCACTTTAGCCACAATTTCATCTCCATCCATGACTCCACTAACACATCTTATACCCATCATTAATTCATTTACTTTCTACATGAAAGTAAAAAAACAATCATCTTCACTCATCTACAAGTTCTCCCACTTGCCTTATAGACTTGTTAGCTTAGCAATCTTTACTTGAGCATCTCCTTCATATAATGTTTCCAAATTCTTCTAGATCTCATGTGCTATCTTCAAACCTATCACATTGGTCATCTTTGAATCTGTCAAAGCACCCAATAATGCTTCAATAGCCTTCACATTGATTTCAGCTTCTTTGATCTCATCAGGATTAGTAGGACCATTTTGAGGAATATTATATCTATTCTTTGTAATATTCGAAAAGGTTTCACCAATGCATTTCAAATGACACTCCATTCTGATCTTCCACAGAGATTAATTTGTACCATCGAATATGGGATTATCCTTCTTGTATGATGTCATCTTGGATCACTTGAAGCTATTAAACTTCTTCAAAGGAACCAACTCTAATACCAATTATTGGAAAAACAAGGACAGACAACTAAGAGAGGGGGTGAATCAGTTATTATAGAATTTAAACTTATTCAACCTTAATCAACCTTTAATCTTAGATCTGATAATTAACAATGAAAGCATAAATCAACAACCCATTAGAAACAAATGAACACCAAGATTTTTATATGTGGAAACCCTATTAGGGGAAAAACCATGGTGGATGTTAGTCCACAAGATTATACCATGTTAGAAGTATAATTCAAAATGAATAAGGAATGCACATGCATTCATGCACACTACATAAAGCTCACTGCTCAAAGGGAAGGCTCACTCCCTTACATAAAACAATCAAATTAAATCCATCTGATGAGGTTGAAATGAGAAATTAGCTTCTACAAAAGCCTGATGACAGTTCTAGTTAGGCACATAAACACTTCTTCACACTTCACTCAAGCTTCTTCACACTCTGCTCTAAAATCAAATGATCTAATCTTTATTCTGACATTTTGCATACATTCACCGAACATACACCACACTAACACACTTGAAAATGAATAAACAAAAGCTCTTATATATCTGCTACATGAATTTACATCAACAACTCTATCGACCACAAAATAAATAATGAATTTACAACATCTTCAAACATTCCAAAAAATTAAAGATTCATTCATAAGGATCCACAACATGCTACCACCATCATGTCGGCCAAAAACGTAAAACCCTCAAACACACAAAGGAAAATATTTTATAATGAGCACATTGATCAATGCAGATGTACCACAATGATAGAGCATGATCTATAAACATCATTGAACATCACAGTAGCATACAAAATAACTCAATTTACCATAATTTCATTTCTCTCTTCCAGAAACACCTACTATAGTAACAAAATACCTGTAGGAGCTTAGAAACTAATAACTCGCTCCAATCTTGATGCATACCACTGAAACTTCTAGAAAAAATACTAGACAGGGTCAACAAGAAACCCTTTAATGCATGACCCCTGATTATCAATGTACATAACTTTCCACCATTCTAATCTTCATAGCTTCAAAAACTTCCTGTAACATATTGTTTTCTAATTTTCTCAATATCCTCAACATATAGAGCCTTGAAAATCATCAATGCTAATAGTGTTGACATTAATGACAACCAAATATCAGCAAAAAAACCACAACATCCAACAATTAGAATCGTGGAGAGTCTCAAAAGAGTTTGGAACATGAATTTGGCTATCCTGGAGAAATATTTTTTAGACATTTTCAAGTTTATGTAAGTTTATGAAGCCTATTTTGTATATAAATAGTTTTGTTAAATTTTTGGCATGTGGATTCCTTCCTTTTCCATTGATGTCAAAGGGGGAGAGAGAATATTAAAAAATGTATATCATCTCAGGCGGAGAATTATATTTTGGAGAAGAGTTTGGTTTTTAAAATTTTGGCAATGTAGTTATAATGTTGAGCTGACATTTAGTCATTTTTCACTAAGTGTTTCCATCAATGCAAAAGGGGGAGATTTTTGGCAAGAGACAATGTGAATACCATTTGGTGTTGTCATTGATGGCAAGCCAAGTCTGTGTATATATCCATGTATCATAAATTTATCCTACCGATAGTCAGATTGCAAATAGTTAAGGAAGAACAAGGAATCCAGCAGCGTCTTGTGTTCATCGATTCACATAAACATTTTCAATTAATATTTTTTGCTATGTATCTCAGTGAAGGTTGATCAAAGTATGTTCAATTTTATCTGTAGATCTCAGTGCATCCTATTGATCCTTGTTCGAGTTAGAAGATCTGGTCAACTAATTCCTTGTTTTATTAGTACTGGAGCCGACTTCGTGATATATCAATTTGTGGATGTATGAGAAGTAATTAGTTAAATATTTTTGTGTTTGTTCATATTTTTTTGGGTCCCATCTAATTCATGGCTGACCATTGTGGATGCGCATTATGATTTACTCATGATTTGAGCTGACATATGTAAGTATTCTTGTGTTCTGTTGAAGCCAACATATTGTATTTGAGTTCCAAATTATGGATACATATAAGAGATTATTTGCATCATTTTGAAGGATGTATGAAGTGTGTGTTCATGAAGATAGTGAATAAGAGAAGAGAAGAGAATGATAATGCATATTTTCACTTGTGCATGAAGGATCTATGTTGTGAGTGTGAGAAGAACATAACAAAAGTGCATAATCAGTTTGTATGATAGAAGATTCAATATTGTGCCTAACTGAAACTGTAATCAAGCTTTTGCAAAAGATAATTTATCAATTCATATTCTTCAGATGGTTTTAATCTGAATGTTTTGAAAGGAAGCGAGCCTTCCCTTTGAGTAGTGAGCTCTAGGAAATGCACCTAAATGCAAGTGCATTCCCCATTTTATAAAATTTATTTGAGTATACTCAGATCATATTGTAGATTGGCTGTCCACTTTGGTTTTTCCCCTAATAGGTTTCCATGTAAAATTTCTTGTGTTTTGGTGTTGTTTATGCTTTCTTCTTGTTCATGCATTTTGGTTGAATGTTACAAGTTCTTTGAAGATAAAGGTTACTAATGTTTATTTTTGCACAACACTGATTCACCCCCCTCTTAGTGTAGCTTGTTTCCAATAGAAAAAATAATATTCGTCTTGTGATTTCAAATTGTAGAGGGTTTTTTTTACTACTTGAACAAGATTATACCGTTGTACAAAAAGAAATATTTTGAGTAAAGGGTGTATTCCAGTGTGATAGACATCAAATTAACCCATCAAATAGATGATGTCAGGTCTAGGTCAACACTCTTTTAAAAAAATTGGTCCCCTCATGTATGTAGTTTTCTTTTTGGTAGATGATATTTAGACACTCATAACTCGGGCTCATTACCTCTTTTTTGCAAAAAAAAATTATTTGGGGTAAAATTTTATGCTCTTTATATTGGTGTTTGTATTTTCCTAAAATTTAAGATTCTCAAAGGTGTTATTGAGCCATTGTCATTTTTGGAACTTCTAGGGCTCCATTCTTGCTTGTACGATACCTTTTTTGGGTCAATTATTTTCAAAGTTCATATTTTTTTTGTACTTTCTACTGATGTGTAAATAATGATCTCATTTTGTGTAAAATTTTTACTTTGAGCTTGTGGCCAAATTTGGCATCACTATTCACTATGATCAAGTCCACTTCATTATTTTTGGCAAGTGGCAATTGTAAACACACTAAATATAAAGTGCCAAATCATATTTTTTTTATTGGATTCTTCGTCGAGTAATTAAATGGGTTTCTTGGTGTATTCTTATGATCTATTTTCTTATGCTCTTCATTTCCATGGATCATTCTAAGGTTTCTTTGCTCACATCATATAACTATTCAACATGGTATGAAAATTCATGGAGTATTACAATGAGTAAATGCCACTCTCTATTTTTTTTAAATAAGGTAATTCAACCTATACATGCATATAATTTAAAGATTAAATAGTTGATTCGACATACCAAATCTCTTGGATGTCTTCATAAAGTAGTTTCTGAAGATTTATTTTTTCATATTGAATCATGTAAGGATTCTCATGAAGCTTGCAAAAAGTTAAAAACTTTGCATGGTACTTGTGACCACGAAAAAGTAACCCTTGTACTTTTTTGGTTTGTTTGGGCCCTCCTTCTTACTTTGGTTTAATGTTTCCTTGATTTAGTTTTGTAATGTGTATAACACATTCATATTAGGTCTTGGTCCCTTGTGAACTAATGAATTTTAATGGTGCATCGTAAAAGTGTTATGAAGTGTTCTAACACACTTTCACACTTTTTTAGGGTTTTTGTAAGTGGCTAAGCATAATTTTAAACATAATCAACCTTAATATTTCTTTATTTGGACTATTATAAAGTGTTTTAACACACTTTCTAATAATTGGGATTTCTTATGTTTTAATTGGCCCTATTTTGCATCCACAAGCCTCATTTATTACATCTTTTTGAGGATAGTCCCAACACCAATCAATAGAAAATCATAATTCAGTTGTTCTTGGCTTGTGTGGCCCAGATTTAGTGTCTAGGACTCATTCACCCCTCCCAGCTAGGTCTTTTTGGCCCCGATGCAGGTTTCACACATTTATAGACACTTTTCATTTTTAGTCGCATACATTATGTGTGATGGGACTCATTCACCACCTTGGGAAAATGAGTCTTATGTGACCAAAATTTAAATTTAAATCAAATTTTTGATGAGATTTTATTCTCCTAGATCTGATCTCATCTTGTAGTGTTGCATTTTCAGGAATTCTTACCTAATTTAGTATAAATACAAGGTTATTTCACTCATTTCATCCTAACTAGCAATCAAGTGATCCTTATAGAAAATTGAGTTCACAAGAGCATTTGAGCAAGAGCATTCGAGACATTCAAGGGCAGATTATCAAGCATTCTAGAGAATTCTTCAAGTATCATCTTCATTTCAAGGATTGCTTGCATCATGTTGTTTTAGACCTAACAATTGTGGTATAGGGTTTGTGATTCAAGCAAGTGCTTCATTCAAATATATATCAACATCAAACAATATTCCAAATGTACACCCATTGGAGCCATTATTTACATGTTTGCAACATCTTATTGCTAGGGTTTGGTGAGCTGGAATATTTTTATTTGTTCATTCATCATTATCCATTCATATTTTCTTTCATTTCAAGGTTTAATTACCAAAAAGGGGTTTGACCAATGAAAACCCTTATTCTCCAACCCCCAAAAAAAAAATCCCTCTTCTTATGTGTGATTTGTAGGGCTAGGTTGCATATTTTTCAAGAAGCAAAGTTGGAGAAAAGTTGTCAATCCTCAAGGTTGTCAAAGTTTTAATCAAACCTTAGAAAGACTCGGAGAAGACCTACAAGTGGAATTTTGTAGATTTGGATCCGAAAACCACACAAAAGAGTAGAGTGGGGCAAGAGACAAACAATCCAGTTTAGAACTTCTGAAAAAGTAGAAGTGGATTGATTCACCACTATTGGTGAATGAGACCAAATGTACATGCCTGATCAAGATTTTTATAGCTTTGGATAACCTTTTGGGTTAAACTTATTTCTAAACATTTTCCCAAAAATTGGACTGATTCATCCAGCTTTTTGAATGAGTCCCAGTCAACATAAATATCATATTTTTTAGTGATACAAACCTTGATTCTACCTTCTTTAGTCTTCCAGGTGCACACTTCTAGTTTCATAGCTTTTTACTACATTTTGTTCATCTTTCTAGGTCATTTTGCATATCACATTGTGTTTTTCAATTCATTATCTTTTCCAAGTTTAGACTTGGTGGTGAACCCCTCATTACATATCATTCAACCTCTAGGACAACCCTATTGCAAAATCCAAATATCCTTTGCATTGAGATCATTAAGGCTACCCTTGAGTGGAATCCCTTGCTAATTAGGTTTGAATACATATCATTCCCCCAAGAACCCTTTTCATTTTAAGAGGTTCCATTTTATTAAACCTTTTCCTTTTTAAGCGATTCCATTTTGGTGAATCATTCCTTTTGAAGAGGTTCTAGTACTATAGATGAAGTAAGAGGCTTTCAAATTGATAATGAAATGATGAGCCTTAATCCTAAGAACACTGATAATATCTAGGTCTCCATCACTAAGGTTAGTGATTTAAAAGAGAAATATAAACTATGTGGAACTGATAAGAAAGAAATTAATTTGTTCTATAGTACATTGAACAAATTTGGTCCCAATAATGCTACTTTTGTTTCTATCTTTCATACTTATAGGTTGACTATGGGATCTACATATACTACACCTACATAATTTACAACTTTTTTGATATGTTAATACATGAGCAATAAAAAATTCTATTGATAGGTCTCATCGAGTCATATAAATCTCATACATTGTTGGTTACTTAGGTGAAAGAATAAAAACCTTATGATAAGAAACTAGAGAAATCTAAAAATAATCAACATTTAGATCAACCAAAGAATAAATCCTCATCCATAGAGATAGCATATAAGAGGGACAAGCCTACTTGTTTCTATTGTAATAATCTTGGGCATGATGAACATCCCTACACATACTTAAAATTCTTTTAAATAATTAAAAAGGATTTGTTTATGACTAGTTACAACTTGTATAATATTCAATGCTTTATATATTTTTTAGAATGATAGTATTGCATATTACTACCCTTTAGAAAGTATTTAAGGGAGAATATACCCTATGTATACAATTTATTTCTTAATATTTTTATATACATTTTTTAATTCTTTTTCACTTCTTATATTTAAAATTGCATTTCCTTAGATGCCCCTTATGTGCGACCTCCCTCTTGTTTTCATTAGGTTAATGGTAGGAAGTTTCAATACCTATTTCCAAAGAAAACATATACGTTGAAGACTTACGACTCATAGAAAATGAGAAGCCGAAAAAGAAGAGTGAGACTCATCTACAATGAGCCTAGAAGAACAAAAAACTAGCCATGCTTTTCAGCGGAGCATGAAATCAGATAATAGAGACCAACTGCATAGAAACAAAGGTGACAAAAATAAAGGAAACCAATATAGAAAACATCATCCTACAAAAATAAGAAAAAACCAAAAAAATCCTTCAAATTATAACACTAAACAAAGGGCTACAACCCCCAACCAATGACTTGAGAATTTATGGCACTGAACATAAAATAAACGAAAGGTAAAAATGAATTCTTTTCCACAAAAATACCACCTTACTAACAAACCCAAGATTCACCCCCATACAAGCTCACTCCACCTCAAAAGGAGCTACAAAAGAGAGCCACCTAGTGCACCCACAAAATTGTATAGGAGTAAATTTTCACCCCTTAGGAAAATTCCCCTTTTACCCTTCATCACTTTAGAAAACCAAATTTTAAGGCTTAATTCTAGATAAACCCACCGCCTCTACTCCACTTGGTGCATGTATCAAGCATCGATAAAAGAATAATTTTTGGAACACTTGTGCGGTGCATAGATGTTCACGCGGCACACTTACGTCCCTATAAAATTCCTATATTGAAGCCTGTAGAGGCATTACACTTCCAAATGGAAGTTTATTTGTAATGCCCCCTTCGATTGGTTGACCCCAATATGGCCATTTTCTTCACCCTTTCCTTCATATTCACCATTCATTCATCCATTTGGTCTCTTAGGATTCTCTACACTATTTGGCTCTCTCCACAATCTTCCTACCAGCACTTCAAGCATTCAAGCAACATTCTTTCAATCCATAGCAACAATTCCATCACTCCGTCAATTCTTTAGAGAAATTCTAGATCAACACCATTGCAACAAAGGCTTGAGTTCATTTCCTTCACTCCTCCATTAGCCTTGAGTGCTCTTGGTGGAGGTGATGAGATTTCTACTGCTCTCCTTGATTATTTGGTTGAGTAAGAACATTACTATATTGTAGTGTTTTAGTGTTCTTTTCTTATTTCCTTCTTTATTATATTATTTCTCTATCGTTACAAACTTGGTTGTCTGTGGAAGTGGAAACACCAAAATAGGGGTCGAACTAAGGAAGAACCCTATACAACCCCCCAACAATTTTCTTCTTTGTTGTGTGTAGGTGGACATGTTTCGTGGAGCTAGTTAGTGAAAAAATTTTATGTGAGATCATCCTTGTCACCCTTCCATTGATCTACTTGTTTTATCACATCCATTTATATATCTCTTATTTCATAGTATTATTTTGGTCACTTAGAAACAATTAACTAGGATGTTAGTTCATTTTCTAGTGGTTATACCTTGTCTTTATGATTCTCTCGCCATATGGATGCTAGTGCACCTGACAGATGCCGGTGTGTCATGCTTTCATCCCAGAACCACACTTTTGTCCTCTCATAGAGAGATATCTGAAACATAGAGTTGACCCTAAAATTGACTTGCCTAGTCTCCTTTAAAATATTGAGTTTACAGAATGATCAAAGGACCTTATAGTCCTCATCATTTTCATCCTTCCTTTCCTAACACACCTTTAAACAAAGGTAAGTTAGGGAAGCCTACTACTCTAGGCCATTTGTGACCTGGGGCCTTGATATTGTTGGTCCCCATCTCTTACATTTTTTGTTAGCTTGACATGAACCATTTTGGTTCCATTTTGTGATACTGAAAGTTCCTTTATTCATATCCTAGGAGCATTGTAGGTGTGATTATTGTGAGGCTTTCACCTCAAAACCCAACCTGCAACCCCTAGTAGGTGTAGTTGGAAGGTTCCAAAGTGTTTCATAATGGAAACTAAATTGGGTCACTGCCTTGCCTTGTAACCTTTAGGAGGCTATGTGGAAGTATCCTTTAGTGTACATGATGACCTCTTTCTTGCATCAACCTATTCCCTATGTACAACCTGTGAGCAGTGGTACCGGTACAACCTTAACTTAAGAGGACCTCTCGATGGACTTTAATAGAGAACCATCTCCCCTCTACATTCCTCCAAGGATGAATAGAAACGCCATACCCAATGTTCTCATTGATCCGACATCTCAAGTGAATAATATAACCAAGGAGATCATGCTAATTAACTTCCTACATAAGGACGAATATGATGCACTTGTGAGTACTGTCTATACACATGATAGGATTTTCGTGCCTCCTATAGGTAGTATTGTCTTGTCAGTCCTCGTTGAACATAATTATGTGAACCTTATGCTTGATATTATCTTGGGGTCCAAACTCTTTAGAGTGAAGCTTGGTATCCTCTTGTTGGTAGCTATGAATGTAGTTCCCTCGGTTGTACATAAGTGTTTGTAATTCACTCATGAGGATTCTATGCATTTGATCCATGACACCAGTTATAGACCATCAATTGCTCATTGTAGTTACTCCTTAGATTACTTTTAGCTTGCACCTATTGGCCCTCTCGTACCCAGGAAGGACCTCTTGTATCACACATATCAAAATTATAAGAAAGGCACTCTAGGTTGAAAGTGGCATACCCTCCTTCGCCTTATGTTGTCTCACATAGGGCTTGCTTGAAAGCTGACAATGATGACACCAAGGAATTTAGGAGGAAAGAAGAGAAGCAGTCTCGACATCTTCCTTCCTATTTTGTTGTCTAGCCTGATGCTTCTTCTTTCTCTGTTGTGGTACCATTTTCATTTCCCTCAGATTCATGAGAGAATCCCATGGTGCCCACTTGGCAAAGGTCCAAGAATCTCATATTCAAGCTTCCTATACTACCCACTGAGCCTAGGCTTATTTGATATGATAGGTAGAAAGCCCCTTGTGGGGAATCCTCTACATCCTAGCCTCCGTGGCCTCCTACCACCCCTGCTTCTAAAGCAGTGGATGGGAAGAGGCCCACTACAAAGGCATTGGAGCTAACTCTCACCGCTATTTGTGAACCTATCCCTCATGGTCCCATGTAATATTTTTTCCCTCCACTAGAAACATCTATGGAGGACACTCCCATGGTTGAGCAGGAGCCTTTTGTTCCTTCACAACATCTGGCCTATAGTTCAAATAGTCATAGAAACTGCCTTGTGCGCAAGCACAAAAACCGGTGAAATTATCTCCTAGGTGAGTAGGCTACCTCATAGAGGAAGGAAGAGGAGATGAATTCCGCTGTTTTAGGGCCATCTACTACATCCTCCTCTCTCCTCCCCTTTGTTCCCATTTAAACCAACTCTATACCATTTTTGGCTTTTACTGCGAGCACAAATGTGTCCGACCCTAGAAAAGTGTAGGTCTTCATCTACCCTTCTTGCCTCGTGTATGGGGATTTTTCCTCCTTTGATGAAGAAGAAGCTAGAGAGTGGTACCTCTAGAAATGGAAGACATAAGAAGATCTCACCTTCTCCAAAAGTTGGCCCCACACTAAATTTTTTTTTCTCAGTTATAGAACCAGTCCTTACCTCCCCCAAGTTTGTCATGGCTCTTGAGTCTCTCAATCAACTTGGTGGTGAACCTCAGGTGTGATCCCCGTTGTTCATCGAGGTGAAACATGACAGTCTCATTAAGTGAATGTTTAACTTGGTGGATGAAGTTCCAACCTTGTCAATGATCTTCGTGAATTCGTTGACCTTAGACCAACAAAAGTTGAGTGATGGAGACCTCACAGGTCCTTCCTCCTTATCCCTTGTTGCAAGAGGGTTGAAACCTCCTCCCCTTAATATTTTACCACTATAGGCTTGTCCTCCTTCCCCCTAAATTGATATAGAGTTGGAATTTGATGACCTCTTGGTTGACTAGTGCTAGGGGGAGACCTCTTCTTGATCTTTAGATTAGATATGTGTGTTGTGATGTGTTTCCCTCATGATCATGCTATATGTGCTTGGATGACCCTCATCACCCCTTTTAGTGCTTGGATATAGGCATGGTGTTTGTGATGTAAACCTTCTTATATTTGTATCATCATTCTTCCATGTCTGTTATTAACTTTTGGAAAATTGCAAATGAGGTAAAGCATTGGGGGAATCAAGGCTTCCCTTCCATGCTGACCATTTTTTTTATTTTTACTTTGTTTCCTGTGTGTTCTTCTTGATCTAGTTCAGGATTGATGATCTTTCACCTTGTACCATGGTTACTTACTATTTATATAAGCAAGTGCATATCTGACCCCATGAAACTAGATCCCCTTGTGCCCATTGTTCATGTTCTCTTTCCTTTTGCTTTCGCTTTATCTTTCTCTCTTCTTTTCTTGAATTTTCCCTCTCATGTGTGACAATGCCACCTCCACATCACTTAGATCTTTAGAAAATGCATTCATTGCCAAAAAATATTTTCTCAAGAACCTTCACACATTTCTTTGTTAGAATTACATTCTCAACTTGAAATCCTAAGGGAACATGTTTCCTTAATCAAGGGTTCATAAAGAAAGGACTTGGAAACCTTCCTCTAAAGCAAGAACAATTTTGATCTTCCTCTCACGTGAGGGATTATTCTTCCTTTTGAATTTCTTGATGAAGTGAACATCTTTCAAAAGGATTCCTTGATGATGAATTGATTTGAGAAAGAAGGCATCAGCTTTCAAATCAAACATCCCTTGACTGGACCCTCTCTTTCTACTTCAGGTTCCCATGGGATCCCTTTGAAATTTCTTATCTCAAGAAAGTTCTATTTCATTTAGCTTAGGGGCAGCCCAACTAGACTAGTTTCCTATCTTTGCATCTAGCTCAAGGGCATCTGGACTAGACCTACTTCACATCTTTGCACCTAGCTCAGGGGAAGCCTGACTAGACCTTGCTTTCAAGCAATCCATCTCTTGAGTGGACTCCTCTTGCTTTTCAAGGGTTCCCAAGGGACCCCTTTGAAATTCTTCCAACCTATTGGCGGTCTACATGAGTGTCCAGTTACTTGCATTTGTGGCCACTTCTTGATATGTTCTATCTATGGGTAAACATGTCACCACTTTTTGACTCTACGGAGTTAGCTTTCTTCAGTTTCCCTCATGTGAGATTTCTTTGGGGATACCTTCCTTGCAAGTTTGTAGGTCTGCAAGGCACTTTTCTCGGTCCCCTTCATGTGAAAATTCTTGAAGGATACCTTCCTTATAGGTCTGCGGGTCTATAAGGTGAATTTTTGCTTCAACTTCATAGTTTTGCAGAGCTATGGAATCCTTTTCCTATCCTGCACTCTCAAGTTCTCTAGATCGTCGTCTACTTCCTCAATGGTTCAGGTATACATTTCTAAGCCTACTACTTCTTCGATCTAATTTACCGAAGTAGTCATCAATATTCATGCTCACTAAAGTGAGGGATAAATGTATAGGAGAAAATTTCCACTCCTTAGGAAGATTCCCCTTTTACCCCTCCTCAATTTAGAAAACCAAATTTAGAGGCTCAATTCCACCTAAGACTACTACCTTCACTCCACTTGGTGCCTGTTTTGAGCATTGGTAGAAGAATAACTGTTAGGGATACCAACACGGTGCGCAAATGTCAATGTGACACACTTACATCCCTAGCAGATTCCTACTGTTGGACCCTGCAAAGACTTTACACTTCCCATTGGACGTTAATTTATAATTCTCCATTCAATTGGTCGAACCAAATATGGAAATTTTTGTCACCCTTCCCTTCATTTTCACTATTCATTCATCCATTTGGTCTCTTAGTATTCTCTACATTCTCTAGCTCTCTTCACAATATTCCTACAAGCACTTCAAGAATTCAAGTAACATTCTTGCAGTCCATAGCAGCAATTCCATCACTCCATCAATTCAGTAGAGAAAGTGTCGATCAACACCATTGCAGCAGAGGCTTGATTTCCTCTCTTTCTCTCCTCCATTAGCCTTGAAAATTTACTCTTTGTTGTGTGTAGGTAGATGGGTTTCATGGAGCTAGTTGGCAAACAAGCTTTTATGTGAGATCATCCTTATCACCCTTGCATTGATCTACTTGTTTTATCACATCTTTTTATATGTATCTTATTTCATTGTATTATTTTGTTCACTTAGAAACCATTAACTAGGCCATTAGTTCATTTTGTAGTGGTTAGACATTGTCTTTCTAGTTCTTTGGCCATATGGATGCCAACGCACAAAACTATCATCCCAGAACCATACTTCTATCCTCTGATAGAAAACTATCTGAGACATAGAGTTGACCCTGAAAACTGACTCACCTAGTCTCCTTTAAAATCTCAAGTTTGCAAAGTGGTCGAAGGACCTTATAATCCTCATCATTCTCATCCCTCCTTTTCTAACACTCCTTTAAACTGATGTAAGTTAGCGAAACTTGCTACTCTCAGCCCTCCATGACCTAGGGCCTTGACGTGGTTTTCCCTCCTCTCTTACAAAAAAAAATCTCCACATCAATTAGAGAACGAGACATAGTGGACAACAAAGGAGAAAGTAAACTAGTAGAAGCAATAAGAACAACTCCCTTAAGCTCCATGATAATCAAGACAAAAATTATGATAACAAGGGTAGCCACAACCATTAAGATCATAATATTTAAAACCAAAGAGATGTCTAAATAGCCAATGATTTTAAGACAAACCTTGTAGGGTATGTGCAGGATCATGATGGGCAAAAACGTGGTGGTATGTAAGTGATATGATGGCACATGTGGCTAACAACTTTTTTTTACCCAAAATTGATGAAACAAAAAGGGTTTTTAAAGGATATTCTCAACTTTCAACCAATATAAATTATTCTTTACTTTGAATTTAATAAATAATTATTATTCATTTTCTATTTGAATTACAACTAAAGTTTTGATTGATAGGCTAGTTGAAAAACATCTATAGCTTTTAAACGGTATCACATTTTTTGAATTAGAAACATGCATCACATTTTATGCTTCACATAATATAGTATTAAAAAAGAAAGAATTTCATGAAGTTTTGAGCAAGTAAAGGTGGTCAAATAGAAGAGTTTTTATATTTTTTAAAAGTTGTTTAATAAAAAATCATAATTTATTATTTTCTTGGAAAAAAATTACAAAAAAATATGCATCACATCAAGACATGAGTCCTCTACTTATATCTAAAATCTTATAAAAATATATTATCATTTTATTTATTGTGGTCAAGATGGTTAGACAAATACCTACTTACTTTTTCCCTAAAATTTAAGTACTATTGCATTGAAATTTCAAATTTTCACGAAATAGATTTAAAAAAAAGAAAAAAAAACTATTAGTTTAGAAGCTACATTCAATTTTCTACAGTTTCTATTGTTCCATATTTTTGAAATAATATAGATAACTTATTCAAATTTTTATGTCAAGTTTCGTAGCTTTGATTTTCTAAATTTTCATCACCACTTAAGGGCCTATTTTTTCCATGATGATCCTGCACATACCCCCTACCAAAAAACCTTTGTAATAGGAGGTTAGGAAGATACCAAATACCTAGAGGAAAATAAGAGAAAAGAAATTAAAAAAAATGCATGGAATAAAAAATTAATAACATTGAATAGCAAAGCGATAGTCTCGACCAACATAAATCTCACAACAATTATTTAGCCACACCCAACCAAAATATCCACAACTCTTCCTTTGAACAATAGTGTTGGCATAATGTGTCTCATCCTTGCAATTACATAAAGTATTATTGATACATAAGGTACTATTGATACATCTGTGATGGGGGTGCGAGGGGTCCCCCCCTCCCCTGAGAGAGGTTTGGTGGAATCATCCCCCTTAGTTGGGGGTCCGAGGGTAGCATGTCTCAATGAGGGTTTGGGGACACTGCTCCCAAGAGGAAAAATTTATTTATATTTTCGGTCTTAGATCTAACGGTCAAGATATTTTATTAGCTTGACTTTCCCTAGAAGGAAATCTTATTTTATGAGGGCATTGTATTATAGCTATGTATTGTGATGTATTCTGAGAGTTTGATAGTGTTTGTGTTGCCTCTAGATCTCTAGTTGGTGATACTCTTGTGAGAATCTTGATTTGCAAGTATATTTTACTTTGTGTTTTTTGAATAATATAATGGGTTCATCTTTTGGAGTGTGGGGTTTTCTTTTGAAAGGGTTTTCCCCATGTAAATCACATTGTTGTGGTATGCGTGATATTGATGTTTATTTTTGTTAAAATTTCTATAACTGAAAAGATTTATAAAGTTTTGCATTATTCTCCTCTCGAGATTAGTATAGGAATTTGTTTTGCTACCTTAGCTTCTTTACAAATAGGGGCAAGAGGAGCTCAACATCCCCTTGAGAAGACTTATTGTCTTTTAAAAACCCTCTTAAATTGAGAGTATGAAGAATAGATTAGAGGGAAAAAGTAGTACCATGTAGGTTGTCCAAACGAACTTTGAGATACCCCCACTAAAGACCTCTATAGCAAGAAACCAACAACATGCAGCTCCACAAATCCAGAGAACCAACTCCCCTAAGACAAAATAAAGAAATCCTCATAAAATATGAGATCCAAGAGTACCTTATTTGTAGACCAGAACCATTAAATAGCCTACAACATCAACCAATGGCCCATTAGCATAAATAGGGCTGCACCAATCCCACTACTCCATGGAAAACAATTTCAACAAGATCCAAAGAAAATACATCTTTTATAGGAAACAGAACATCTAAGAGCCATCATCTAGGAAACTAGAAGCCAAGGAGTCTCCATAAAACCAAAGATTAGCCCCATCATCAACATATGCTTCACGCACCAAATAAGATTCATAGGAGTTCCCTTAAGAAAAGCAAGTCCAAAAATATGAAATATGATAGCCACTCGTCCTTGAAAAACATCAATGTTCACGCATTCAATAGAGGATCTATCTACAAAAAAATAACCAACTTTCATAAAAAGAAACCTAACCCTTTCAAAAAGGAAGACCTTACCAACCAAAAGGGGTACACAACAACTCCCTTAAAGAGCCAAAGAAATTGGACCATCACATGGGCACGTGAAGATCCCCTAAACACCAATAGAGCAACAAGAACGAAGTCCTTCCTAAATCATAAGATCGTCAACAATAACAAAAGGCAAACCCCATACACCTTAGTATCTTAAAAAAATGACCAAGGGAAAAAAACAAAGTATAGAGGCCATAGAAACAAAGCTCCCAAATAGGACCCAAGCTAGACAGGAGGGTACACTAGAAGCTGAGAAGACCTACCCGAAGCAGGAAATAACAACCCGCAACAAACCCCACAATGCATACTCCCACACCGAAGATGCCAAACAAAAAGACCACGAAACAACTCCAACAGGATTCTGGCGACAAAGGAACCAGAAAAACAAGCCAGCCAACCTCCAAAACAACAAATGGAGTAGAAAATGCATTAGAAATAGCAAAAAAAAAAAAAGCTGGAACCCCACGAACAAAGGCGCCCAAGAATCCAGTAATCCATGGCATCAGGAACCACAGAAACCACCAACGTGAATAGATCTGCATCTAAATCGTCATCCCCTTCACCATCTTAACAGGATTTCAAAAATCCTCCCCCGCTACTTTTCCTGCCTGCTCCCGCTCGCTCTATCAACTTTTAAATTGATGTATTTACAAGTTGACCTCCTTCTTGTTAATTATTTCATAATGCTTACACTTTTTTCTAGTTTCTAAATTCTTTGAATAAATGAAAATTTCTTTTATACATACAATCCATTCCTCCAATTAGAAAAATAATATTAATGATTTTTAATTACTTCTAAAAATTCTATCAAATAGATGGTATGCTTAATTATTCTTATCTCTCTTAAATGAAAATATTCTCATGCTTAAACTTCATTTACGAGTCTTTATAATTTCACTCCATGTTTCGAAATGTTTTCTCTTTGAAACTTCATGTTAGAGATTCCATGAAACTAAATATATAAATGTCAAAATATTACATTTACTGTATTAAAATTTTAAAACATGCTTCAATCAAATTTTAAATTTAACCTTGATATCAATAAGAAAATGTTTAATATTGTCAATAAAATAAAAAATACTTAAAAGTAGTTTGGAAACAATTCAAATCTGAACTATAAAATTTAAATTTTCTAAAATATTTAATTTTAACAATAGAACTTAAAATTCAAAAATTAAGCAATTAAATTTAATCTTTTTAATATTAAAAATTTGGATACTTTGGGAGTGCAAAAACTAAAACTATATTAATGGCTTACATTTACACATACAAAAAATTATATGATGCAACCAACATATGCCAAAGTGATAAAAAATATAATACGAACAAAGGAGAAAGTGATAAAAGATCAAATACAGTACCATATAATTTGAATTTGTCATATATGCTTATCTAGCAATGCATCAATATTCTACAACAATTGAATCAACAATATTAGAAGACAAAGGAAAGATGTGATGCATATGTAACAAGAGCTACAGAGTTGCGAAGTTCTTGCCAGAAAGTTTTAGAATAGTTTTGTTTGTATTTGTTGTGTTTGTTGTGTTTTAGGAACAATTGGTCAGGATAAAGCATTTTTCACCTAAATTTAGGAATTTGATCATTGATAGAGTCAACTTTGTCTTCCATTAGAAAATGACCCTTGTAACAAAAAAAAATTCTCACTTCAAAATTTTGAGATGCTCTAGTTTTGCTTTAAGGCCATGAAGAAAGCACAATTTACATGTTGCTAGCATTATGTAAATATTAATGAGTTCAAAGATTTCCTTAATCATTCAACATATATGATAAAAAATCCTCTCTAAAAAATAAAGGATCTTTAGAACTTTCATTCTATGTAGATTCATGTATAACCAACTTGCTTAAATGTTACTATTTTTTGCACAAAAGAAAATGAAAGCATATAGTCCTAATTCCTCTTATAGGTACCTAATGTCTCCAAAAAATTCCTTACAATAGAAAATGGTTTTTTTATTCCATTCAATAATAGATAACTCATTTATAAGCCTCATAAAACTTATAATGTGAAGTGTATTGTAAAAGGCCTGGATCAAACATTAGAAATCTCAATTGAACCCATATGCACATTTTTTTGATTGTAGAGTAGTGGAGAGAAGCATTGCAATATTCATTAGATGAAGACCAAAAGGTAGAGGATTAATTGTTAAAGCTATTCTTGAAGCCTCTTCACAGGAAACATGACCGACTAATTGGTATTCTCTTTTAGCACTAGGATCTTGCAAAAGTGGAAGCAATAGTTTTAATTTGTTATATACTAACCATATTTTACTTAAAATTTTTTTTTGAAAAAGCCAGTTAGAAGGTTCCATACCTTTACTGCATTTAGGCCAAGATCAATTATTATTGCACTAGGTTTTAGCCAAGACATTTAATTGTTATTGTTGTTGTCCCTTACCTTCAAAATAAAGTGTAAGCTAAAAGTCTGGCACAACTAATTGACAAGAATTTTTTTTAGTATTTTAATAACCATATAAAATTTAAAATTATCCTTTGTAGCTCACAATTTGATGCTACTCTTTGGATTACAAATATTTTATGCTTACTGAACTTGCTCTTCATGTGAAAATTTTTAAACTCAATATTGTGGTGGATACATCAGATACTTCAACCATAATTATTTAGGAAATTGATGATTCAAATTATTTTATTCCTTTCAAGGTGACCACACAATGATCATGCATTTCTAGGATAGTACAATTATAAGCCTATTGTCTAGAATCATAATTCCATACTGTAGACTCATCACTATGTGAACTAATATTTGTCAAGGGTATTAATTTTTTAACTTAAACATTGATGTGTATACCCTTAGCCTCCGAATCTATTTATCTCATTTGATTTTTTATTGACATCACTATCTTTGGATAAGTCATAACCAAATTCTAAGGTCATCTCTCGATGGGTATGCTCTCTGCCAGATATGAACTAGGGCATGAGTGCACTAAATGTGCTACATATCCATCTACATTTTATTTAGATGATCAGGAAAACTTCAAGAAATTGTAGACATAAAGAGAAAGATTAAATAAAAGCTAAATGAGATACACTCTTAACAATATTTTTTTGGGATTTTCATTGCTATTTGGTTCTATGTTATATTCTTTTCAAAATTGGAATAGACTCTATAAGAAATGTATAAATATATTATCTTGTGTAAGAAGTCGACGAACATAAATAATAATTTTCTAATAAATCAGAACAGATAAATCTTGCAATCAAACGAAAATCTCTATATTTTACACACAAATCCAATGGGTATGTGCAGGATCATCAAGAAAAAAATAGGCCCTTAAGTGGCAATAAATTCAAAAAAATCAGAGTTAGGCAAGTTGATGTAAAAATTTGAATAATTTATCTATATTATTTCAAAAAAATGTAAGAATAGAATCTATACAAAATTGAATGTAGTTTCTAAACTACTAGGTTTATTTAAAAATAAAAAAATCTATTTGGTGAAAATTTGAAATTTCAAAGCAGTAGTGCTTAAATTTCAAGGAAAAAAGAAGAAGTAGGTATCTGTCGAACCACCCTAACCACAATAAAATTATAATACTTTTTAATAATATTTAAGATATAAGTATATGACTTATGTCCCTATGTGATGCATATTTTTTGTATTTTTTTTCCTAGTAAATAATTAATTATGAATTTTTTATTAAATATTTTAAAAAATATAAAAAAATCATATGTCTAACAACCTTAAGTTGGTCAAAAAATCATCAGATTCAATTTTTTTTTTTAATCCTATAGTATGTGAAGTCTAGAATGTGACACATGTTTCAGATTCAAATAAAATGATACCGTTTGAAAGCTATAGATTTTTTTCAATCAGCTTATCAATCAGGACTTTAGTCGTAATTCAAATAGAAAATGAATACTAATTATTAATTAAATTCAAATAAAGCATAATTTATATTTGTGGAAATCTAAGAATCTCCTTTAAAAACCCTTTTCGTTTCATCAATTTTGGGTAAGAAGAAAGTCGTCAGCCACATGGGTCATCATATCACTTACATATCGCCACTTTTTGGCCCATCATGATCCTGCACATACCCCAATAATTATCGCCAATGAATCAAAACAGTAGTATCAATCTCAATTCAATGATAAAAAAATTGAACAATATATAAGGTATATAGAAATAAATTCCTTGTGGGCTTCGACTAGGGGTCTTTTAAATCAAATTGGCATCTAGCATGGTCATGACTTAAAATTAGCCAATATTATTATATCCTTATTCTATCCTACCCTTTATTGAACCCTAATTCAAGCCTAACCCTACCACTTACCATAGCCCTAACCTTCGCTCCAAGTTTTATTCTAGATTAAAAAATTTAATCCTAACTTAACATTAACTCTAACCCTAATTAAACAGTAATCATAACCCTAATTGGATCTTATTTGAACCTTAATCTACATGAACCCTTAACCCTAACCCTAATTGAACCATAAACTTAACTAAAATAAGCCTAATTAAACCCTAATTGTAACTTGAACTTGATCCTAATTATAACACTAATTGAACGCTAACCCTAACCCTAATTGAACCCTAATTCCAATCATAAGCCTAAATGAACCTAAACCCCAACTCTAATTAAACCTTTTTGTTGAGGTTGAATTAGAGTTCAATTAGCATTCTAGTTAAACCCTAATTGTAATATTAACCAAAATAGGCCTAACTAAACCCTAACTATAACTTGAACTTGACCCTAATCATAACCCTAACTGAATTCTATCCCTAACTAGGTAACTAAACCCTAATTCCAACCATAGACCTACTTGAACCCTAACCTTAACTCTTATTCAACCTTATTGTTACGATTCAATTAGGGTTTAATTAGCATTCTAGGATGGAGATTAAGGTTAGGTTAGGATTAGAGTTATAAATATTTTAATATTAGCTTATAAATTTTACCCTAACTATAATCATAATTGAATCCTAACCCTAACCCTAATTAAACCCTAATTCTAATACAAACTTATACAATTAGCAGTGCAAGAATTAAATCAACAACACATTTGAGATGCATGAACACCAAGATTTTATACTTGGAAACCTTGTTAGGGGAAAAAAATGGTGGATATTAGTCCACAAGATTATACCCTGTTAGAAGTATAATGAAAAATAAAAAGGGAATGCACTTGCAATTAGGCACACTATCTAGAGGACACTGCTCAAAGGGAACGATCACTGCCTTACAAACATTAATCAAATTAAATCCATTTGATGAAGTTGAATTGAGAAATTAGCTTCTATAAAAGCCACATTATAGTTTGAGTTAGGCGCACAAAAAAAATCTTTAAACTCTTCCACTCTCTGCTCAAACTCTTGCACACTATGCTCTGAATGATCTGACCTTTATTCACACATGTACATTACTTGTACACTTGAGCACTTCACACTAAATGAGGAAATCAACCTGATATATATATCTGCTATACAGATTTACAACTACTATTCATTCGGCCACAAATAAAGAATGAATTACAATTATCGGCCTTCATACATGAATAAATTACAATGTGCACCAACATAGGTCAGTCACAACATAGTGAGGACACAAAAAAACACCTCCAAACAAGCCAAACAATAAAATATATTAATCCTCATGGATCTGCAACACGCTAACATCATCATGTCAGCCAAGAACATAAAAACTTAGGCACACATCAAAATAATCTTCGATCACGAACACTTAAATGAATGTGGAAATAGAACAAGGATAGAGCATGATATACACTCATCCATGAATATCACAAGTACATGCACAAAACATGAAATTACCATAATTTACTCTGCTTCAACCAAGAACACCATCTATAAAAATTGAGTGACTATAGGCACACAAATTTTCATAACTTCCACAAATCTTTATGCAAACCTCAAAAAATTTCAAAAAACATACTAGAGAGCTTCAGCAACAAACTCGTTGAAGTACGCCTTCATATCTTCAACACATAGAGCTTTACAACATTCCGACCTTCTTAGCTCCACTAGCTACCTGTATTATATTTTTAATAATTTTCTCAATATCCTCGACATATACAACTGTAAGAATGTTCAAACCTAATAGTGTTGATATCAATGACAACCACATATCATCAACACAACCAAAACATCCAATAATATCCCCCTTTGGTATTGATGGCAACACATGATGTGAAAAGTAATACCATCAACCCAACTAACTCTTCTTCCAAAATCTCCCCTTGAGATTGTGCACTCTTTCATGTTTCCTTCATTTCTTTTCCTTTCACACATTTTTCATATTGTTTCTCTCCCCCTTTGACATCAATGGAAAAGGTACACATGATCTGATCTCAAATTTGAATCATCTGACTACTCCCCCTAGGTAGCTGTCACCACGCAACATGAATCCATAATGAGATATGGCTATGAATTCATGGAGTGATGCAAATACCTACATCTTAGTTTTGATTAGGAGGGGAAATAACCCCTAACTTGCCTCTGAGGTACTCAAAAGTATCCTTAGGCAACGACTTGGTAAAGATATTTGCAATTTTATCTTTGGTAGGTATGTACTCCAATCTAACTTCTTTGTCACTCACTTTATCTCTCAAGAAGTGATACTTGATGGATATATGCTTTGTCTTTGAATGAAAAACTAGATTTTTAGAAATGTTAATGGCACTTGAATTATCATAGAATATGGAAATAGGTTCTTCATACCCAATTCTGACATCTCTCAACATTTGCTTCATCCACAAGATTTGGGTACAACTATTTGCATCAACAATGTACTATTCCTCAGTAGTAGATAATGAAACCGAGTTCTTATTTTTTCTTAACCAAGATACTAGCTTCTTACCTAAGAAGAATCCACCACTACTAGTACTCTTTCGGTCATCTACATCTCCTACCCAATCAACATCATTAAAAGAACTTAGAGTAAGATCATTATCCTTAGAATAGAAAATACCAAGATCAAATGTCCCTTTTAGATATCTAAATATTCATTTTACAGTAGTCACGTGGGACTCTTTAGGACTAGCTTGAAATCTACCAACCATGCACACAACATTTATTATATCTGGCCTAGTCTGAGTCAAATAGATTAATCCACCAATCATTGACCTATATCTTGTCTGATTTTCTTTAGAATAATCATCTTTCTATGTGAGTTTGCATCCGATCACCATGGGTGTACCAACTGGTTTTGAATCTTCCATGCCAAACTTTTTTAGTAACTCTTTCACATACTTAGACTGACATATGAATATTTCATCATCTAGCTGAGTGATTTGTAGTCCTAAAAATAGTTTCAGCTCTCCTATCATTGACATTTCAAATTCACTTTTCATTTCATCAGAAAAATTCATACATAAATAATCATCACCTTCAAAAATAATATCATCAACAAAGACTTCAATGATTAGCTCTTTGCTCTGATCTAGCTTGAAATATAGATTTTTGTCAATAATACCTTTATTGAATCCATGTTTCAACAAGTATTTATCCAATCTATCATACCAAGCTCTAGGAGCTTGCTTTAGTCCATAAAGAGCTTTCTTCAATCTGCATACCATGTCCTTTTCATTAGTCAACTAAAATCCATCTGGTTGTTCAACATAAACTTCTTCTTCTAGTTCACCATTCAAAAATGTTGACTTTACATCTATCTAATAAAATTTGTAATTCTTGAAAGTAGCATAAGAAAGAAGCAATCTAATAGATTAAATTCTAGCAACAGGAACAAAAGTTTCTTCAAAAGCAATACCTTCCATCTGTGAGTATCCTTTGCAAACCAATCTTGCTTTGTTTCTAACCACATCACCTTATTCATTCAGCTTATTGTGGAACACCCACTTGGTTCCAATCGCATTTTTGTTCTGAGGTCTAGGAAAAAGATCCCATGTATCATTTTTCTATATCTACAATAGTTTTTCTTTCATGGCTTCCATCTAATCTTCATCCTTACATGCTTCACTAATATTTCTAGGCTCAACTTTAGTAATTAGACAATATACTTCTAGAATTCTTCTTCTAGTTTTCCCACCTTTTCTCTTGTCTTCTATGATCTAAGTATCAGAATGATTTCATCTTACATACTTAGGAATTTCGAGATTTTCTCTTCCCTCTTGTTCTTGTGTTCTTTCTTCTTCTTCTTTTTTTTTTGTCTTGATTCCCTATGTTCACCAAAAATATTTGAAGTTGATTATGTGGCTAAACATTAATTTCATTGCTAGTACCATAATTTTGATTATTTGAATCATAACCACTAGATCTACATGATTTACCAATATCTTCATCAACCTTGACATTTGCACTTTCATCCATTTTCTTCAACCTTTTACTAAAGCACTAGTAAGCTTTTCTTTTAGTGGAGTATCCTAAAAATATTCCTTCATCACTTCTAGCATCAAACTTACCTATATCATCATCACTCTTGATGTAGCATTTTCTTCCAAAGATTTTGAAATACTTGACAGTAGGCTTATAACCAAACCATAGCTCAAAAGCTGTCTTACCAAAATTACTGTTGACATTCACCCTGTTAATGGTGTACACAACAATACTTACAGCTTCTCTCTAGTAGAAATGAGGACCATTCTCTTCCAACATCATGGTTCTAGCAGTGTCTAGAATGGTTGTGTTCTTTCTTTGAACAACTTTATTCTATTGAGGGGTCCAGGGAGAAGATAGTTGTCTTTGGATTCCATGCTCTTCACAAAAATAAATGAATTCCCATGAAGTAAATTCACCACCTTTGTCTGACCTTAGAAATTTGATCCTTTGACATTTCTCATTCTCTGCCATAGCTTTAAAACTTTTGAAAATTTCTAATTCTTCATGTTTTTCTCTCAAGAAAATGACCCATATCATTATGGAATAATCATCAATGAGCAACAAAAAATACCTTTCACCTTGTAGGCTTTTGATTCTGGAAGGACCACATAGATCAGTATGTATCAAATCTAGTACTCCATTAGAGCTATACTGTTTGCTCTGAAAATAATATCTTGTTTGCTTTCCCATCTGACATTCCTTACACATAGTGTTAGTAGGCTTCACTAACTTAGGTAGATCTCTAACTTCTTGAGTAGATCTTATCTTAACAATATTATCAAAGTTCACATGACACAACCTCCAATGCCATAATCAACTTACATCAATTTGAGCAATCAAACAAATTTCACTAGCAGCACTCAATTGAAAGATATTACCTTTTGCCTTTGTTCCTGAAGCAATCATATTTCCTGAACTTCCCAATATTCTGCACTTACCATTCTTTAATTGTAGATTGTAACCTTTGTCTACCATCTGTCCAACACTCAACAAGTTATGATTTAAGCCTTCTACATAAAGAACATCATCAGTATTGTGCTTAGCACCAAAAGAAATAGTGCCTCTACCATGAATCACACCAGAAGTGTTCTCTGAACCTCACAACACCACCATCATAGTTTTCCAAGCTTACAAATTTGATTTTGTCACTAGTCGTATGATGTGAGCATCCACTATCAATTACCCACTCATCTTTCTCTTCAACTTTGGCTGCAAGAGCTTTCTCAACATTCACATAACAAGCAGATTCAGTGGACACCTGATCATTTTCTTTGATAGCAATAAATACCCATTCATCTTCATTTCCAGTTTATTTTTCAGATTCTTCATTAGTGACACCTTCTTCAACATAATAGCACTTTCTTTGAAATCTAGTGTTCTCAGGTTTGTACTTTGAAACTCTTTCAAGACATCTAGATGCAAAATGACCTATCTTACTACAAGAAAAACATTTAATAGGTAACTTTCCTTTGTAGTTACCATGACCTCTTGATTATCTTTTCAAAATCAATGCTTCTAGTTCTTCCAATTCCTTTTCTTCATATCTCAATTTTCTCTTGGAAATTTCTCCTGAATCATATCCCTGGTTGCTTTTCCCAAATATAGTAGCCTTGAAAAAAGATTCAATCTTAGGAGCAGACTCACCGAATTCACTCAATTCAAATGTAGCAAGTTTTCCAATCAACATGTCTTTTGTAATATTTGTCATTGCCTTGCATTCTTCAATACCATGATCTTTTGTCTTGTAAGAAGGGGGCACAAATCTAAGTATCTTAGCCACAATTTCATTATCATCCAAAGTTCCACTGACATATATAGTGTCCATCACCAACTCACTTATCTAATGTGCGAAGAAAAATATGTTCTCATCTTCACTCATCTTCAAGATCTCCCATTTTCCTTTTATAATTTGTAGCTTAGCACATTTCACTAATGCATCTCCTTCATCCAATGTTTCGAGCTTTTTCCAAATGTCGTATGCAGTCTTCACTACCATCACATTTGTCATCTCTCAATCTGTCAAATCACTCACCAATGTTTCTACTTCCCTGGTATTAATTTCTGCTTGCTTGATCTCATATTCAAAGGAAGGACCATTCTAAGGAATAGTTTATGCAATTTGTGTCATCTGCTAGAAAGGTTTACCAATGCACCTTAAATGACATTCCATCCTGACTTTCCATAGAGAGTAGTTTGTACCATTGAATCTAGGGCTATCCTTTTTGAATGATGTCATCTCGGATTACCTCAAGTTGTTAAGCTTCTTTCAAAGGAACTACCTATGATACCAATTGTTGGAAAAACAAGGATAGACAACTGAGAGGGGGGGTGAATTAGTCATCTCTCAATCTGTCAAATCACTCAAACTTATACAACATTAATAAACCTTATATCACATAAATGACAATTAGTAGTGCAAGCATTAAATCAACAACACATCAGAGACACATGAACAATATTTTATACATGGAAACCCTATTAGGGGGAAAACCACGATGGATGTTAGTCCACAAGATTATACCCTGTTAGAAGTATAATAAAAAATAAAAAGGGAATGCACTTGCATTAAGGCACACTGCCTATAGCACACTACTCAAAGGGAAGTCTCACTTCCTTACATAAAGTAATCAGATCAAATCCATCCGATTAAGTTGAACTAATAAATTAGCTTCTACAAAAGCCTGATTACAATTCCAGTTAGGCGCACAAAAACCTTCTTCAAACTCTTCCACCCTTTGCTCAAACTCTTCCACACTCTGCTCTGAATGATCTGACCTTTATTTGCACATGCACATCAATTTTACACTTGAGCACTTCACACTAAATGAGGAAAACAATCTCATATATATATATATATCTGCAATATAGATTTACAACCACTATTCAGTGGACCACATATAAAGAATGAATTACAATTGTCAGCCTTGATACATGAATAAATTACAATATGCACCAGCACAAGTCAGTCACAACATAGTGAGGACCCAAAAAAACACCTCCAAACATGCCAAACAATAAAATATTAGTCCTCATGGATCTGCAACACGCTAAGATCATCATGTCAGCCAAGAACATGAAAACTCGAGTACACATCAGAAGAATCTCCGATCATGAACACTTCAATCAATGTGGACGTACAACAAAGATATATCACAATCTAGAATCATCCATGAACATCACAGGTACATGCACAACACATGAAATTACCAAAATTTCATCTCCTTCAATCAAAAACACCATCTATAGAAAATAAGTAACTGTAGGCACACAAATCTTCATAACTTCCAAAAATCTTTATGTGAACCTCTAAAAATTTCATACAACATACTAGAGAGCTTCATCAAAAAACCCTTTGAAGTGCACCTTCAGATCTCAAACACATAGAAATTTACAACATTCTCACCTTCTCAGCTCCACTGGCTCCCTGTACTATATTTTTTACAATTTTCTCACTATCTTTGACATATACAACCTTAAGCAAATTAAGTGCTAATAATGTTGACATTAGTGATGACCACATATCATCAACACAACCACAACATCCAACATAACCATAATTAAATTCTCACTCTAAGCCTAACTATAATTAAATCCTATTCTTAGGGTCGAATTAGGGTTAGTTTTAGGGTTCAATTAGAGTTCTAGTATAAATCTTGGGGTTGTGGTTATTTATTTCTTGATATTAGTTTATAAATTTGACATTAATGATAAATATATTAAACAAAGAAAAATTAGTATATAGTTTTATTGGTATGTGAAATTAAGTACTATTAGGATTAGAATTATTAATGTCTTAACATTAGTTTATAAATTTAGCATTATTGAAAAATATTACAAACAAAAATCAATATTTTAACCTTGAATTCTATTTGTATGTGAAATGAAGTATTATTAGAGTTAGAATTATTAATCAAAAATAATAATTAATCAAATCATAACAATATTTGTAAAGCTTGAATTAATTATAAAATTAAACCAAATTTTAATTTCTATTATTTTTTCTTTCCATCCAAATTATTTTATTTTCTAAAATTACATTAAATTCTACTTCAAAAAAATCAGAATTTTTTTTGCATGCCTACTTTTGTATTTCAGAGTTCAATTAGGTATATTGTTCTTTAAATTTGAATGACCAATCATAGAGTAAATTATATATATATTACACAAATAAGTATGTAAATCTACAATTCTATTTCTATGTGAATGAAATGAAGTATTATTAAGGTAAGAATTATTAATCATATAAAATAAAAAATCAACAAAATATTTTTAAAGCTTATAATTAATTTTAAAAATTTAGAAACTAGTTATTATCTATTTTTAAAAATAATCAGTTAAGTTATATTAATTATTCAATACAAATAAATCAAGATACATTTTCCAAAAAAATGATAATACTAAATTTTCTTTTATTCTTACGAGAAATTTGATAGAAAAATAAATATAAAAGTAATACAGTTTAATTTCTCTTGCATGGCAGACTTATAAATTTACTTATAAGGAACTATTTTGCTAACTGTGATAATGGAGTGAAAAAATCGCAACTACGATAATGGAGCCAAGAAAATCCTCCTTATTCCTCAAAATTTTTGAGCCAATGATAGTCAAGAAAAAAAAAATTCAAAATTTAAAAAGTTAAAAAAATGGATTTAACTTTAGAAAAAAATTTCAAATATAATGTATAAAAGAAAATGATTAATTTTGACTAGTTGAAGTTGAAAACATTAATAACTAGTTAGGATCTGGTGGTACCTATAGTTCCATGGCAAGAACTAACAAGCCAAAATAACCTAAAAGATGAAATTCTACAATATATAACTAAATGTGACAAAGTGACTTTTCTACCCCCAAGAATATAAATCACATATATTTAACTACACATAACCAATTGAGGTACCATGGCTCAAAAATAAGTGAAAAATAGGTGTCCATAATTTGGCAAGAATTAGTGATGTGTTGTAACCTTGAAAAATAGGAAGCGCATTTTTCCTTTAACCCATTGGTTATAATGGGATACATGTAACTATATTGTGGCTAACACAGTGCTTAATTAAATTATATTTTCATTTATAGTTTTGTATAGGTAATTAATGTTGGTTGAGTGACATTCAAGATATATTTGTGGAATATATATGAGATAGGGTTTAGTTTATTATCAAATTTTAAATTCCATTTTTGTTAGATTCTATTAGGGATTTAGTCCCTTCAAGTGACTTATTATTATATTTTTTTATATCTATTTATATGAAATTTAATTTTATATTTTCCTCTTGTTTTATTTATTTCACTATATTATCACCCTAAGAAGGGATACTACATATTCTTAACAAATTTAGCCACACATTATGTAAGAGGCAAGTAACATAATTTACTGAAGTAATGTAAACCATTAATAGATATATACAAAGGTTATTAATAGCATTTTACGAAATATCCTAAGATTTTTTTTGGGGGTGATATATAAATGTATTGGGATATTCTATTAGGATTTAGATAAATATATGTTAAAAAATTAACCAATTTTTCATACTAGAAATAGAATTTTATTTAGATTTCATATGGGGCATCTCTTCAAGCTATCATATATTTTCTAAGGTTTTTTTGAAAGAGAGGGTGTTCGGATAGATATATGTGATTTAGTGAAAAACATAAAATAAGTACATACACGTGTAAAAGATTTGGTAGAGATAAATATGAATAAGTATAGAGTAATTGAACATCATCCCACGAAAGAAATAACTTCCTCATGTGGTGACTTTCTTAGGGTATATTTTACCTAACGAAAAGATAAATTGAAAGAAAAATTAATAGGTTAAATTTGAATAGAATTTTCCCTTGTAGACTATTATACATGATTTATAAGAATCCTTATGCCACTAAATTACTATAATTTTTATTCATCTCCTAAGTTTTTTTTCGAGATTACCTATTTTTTGTGATTTTTGGACTGTTGGAAAGATATTGAGGAACTTTACATTTCTATCCATGCAGTTTTTCTAAATTCAACCTCACATTTCTATCCATGCAGTTTTTCTAAATTCAACCTCAAATATATTTTATTCAGATTTGTGTAAATTTATATTATAGTTGATTACATAGACATACTAACACCTCAATAAGATTTTTCCTCTTACCAAGGCTTCATATTTAGTCTATATCTATAGACATGAAAATTATCTTAATCAACATCATGCATCTAATCCTACTCTAATTAACATCCAATTCCTCTATTAATCAAATAAAGCCATTTATTGATTAATTCACTAATATTCATCATGTTTGATTAAATAAATCAATTTATTTAATTAAAGCCCTCAAGGTCTTCTTATTTTATTTAATAAATCAAAATTATTTAAAACAAATATCATAAATCCCTAAAATTCCTCCAAGGTAATTAATCTAAATTAATTAACCTCTAATCATTGTTAACCATCCTCTAGGTTTTGACTCAACCTTGGTAAAACCTAATCCCTTGACTAACCCACCCACTTGCACATGAAATTCATTTTATTTAATTATCTAATTACCCCTATTTTCCCTCACAAGGTATATTCCCAAGGAATATTCCCTCATTAACTCCATTTGTTTTACTTTCTTGCCCAAAAAAATTTCCCTCCAAAATTTCTCAACCATATGCATTTAAAGCCATCTTTCAAATTTCAAATCCACCTAATTGCATTTATTTACACATTCACCAAAATGTGTTCATTCCTCCTCCACTAGCATGTTGACAGGTGGCACCATATAATTGGATATTCTTTAATCACACATTCCTCCCATCTCTCCATTCTTCAACTCTTGAATGTATAAATACAAGGGACTTCTACGCCAAATCCATCTACAGTATCAAGCATTTTCATTATCATCCACAATCTTAATATTCTCACTATACACATATTCATCTTACAAAATCTTCATCACATTTTGTTGATCACATCAAGAAGCTTATCAAGGGGGTGGGAAAGGGCATCCTTTCGTATCAAAGGAGCACCACTCCCACTACGGGATAGAGTTTGATCTTGCTTTCTCAAGATTTCAACTAGTTTATTTGGTTATTTTTATCTTGTTTGCATGGGTAGGATGATCAATTATTTCATAGGGATGCTCTATTTGGTTTGTTTAATTTTACTAACAATAATAATTTTTGTTTGTTTTTTGGAAAATGCAGAAAAGGCATCTACATGATCATATTGGTAATGTGTACATTTAGTTTGAGGATCTCATTTTAAGATATTAATGTAATTTTTCATTTTTTCTCTATCTTGGCATTGTAAATTCTAGAAAACAATTTTAGTATTGTGATCACATTACATATAAAGTGCCAAATCATATTATTGGGGGAATTATTGATTGATTGATTTGGAGGTACATATTGGTGTATTGTTTTCATACATTTTTATTTTGCTTTTCTTTTATCCACGAATCATTCTAAGCTTCATTTTCTAATGTCATATAACTATTAAAAATGGAATCAAGATACACAGAGTTCTCTAATGATTGGAGGTTTTTCCTATATGTTTAAAATAAGGTACATAAATCTACAGATGATTTCTCAAGATTTATTGTTTCAAATTGAATCATGTAAGAATTCTAAGGAGGCTTGGGAAAAAATGAAAACTTTGTATGTTACTACATATGAAGTAAAAGGATATCAAATTGATAATAAACTAATGAATCTTGACTCTAAAACCTTTGACAACATCCAAGACTCCATCACTAAGGTTAGTGATCAAAGAGAGAAATATATACTTTGTGGAATTGATAAGAAAGACAATATTTTTTTTATAGTACATTGAACAAACTTGGTTCTGATTATGCTACTTTTGTTTCTAGATTTCATACTCATAGGTTGACTATGCGGTCTACATATACTACACCTTCTTTTGTAAATTTTCTCAGATTTTAATACATAAGTAATAAGAGCTTCTATTGATGGGTTTGCTGCAACGTGATCAGCTTCATTGTCATAGATGTCAACAGTGTGCTTAAGGTTGTATATGCTTTGAAGATTGTTAGTATGTTGAGATATCTAATGATGCAAGTCAAAATTATAGTGATCTAGAAGACTAAGAGTCAATTTTATGTCTAAGTGTGATGTGGATGTGGATACACATTTCTTGATATATTCTAAAGATTCCTACATTGATATTTTGTCAGTCTTTTGTAGCACACTTAGTGATAATTTTGTAGAGGTAGTATTCTGGTTTGTAACCCTCTATAGAACAAGATTTATTCTTGTGGTTCAGATGTTAAGTTCATGGAAATGTGAAGGTGTTATATCCAAAATTTCATGTCAATAATCCTTTCATAGGGAAATTTAGAAGTGACAGAGTACCAGACTATGTCAGGGAAGTGCAAAGTGGCTCAAAAGACTATAGGAATGATCCACATTCTAGCACATGTGAAGTTTTCGTCAAGCAGTTTTGAGGACATACTAAGTGATGTCTAGAGTATAAAGAAGGGCTTTGCATTTGATGTGCAATGAATCTCTAATTTGATTTCATATATATTTTTTTCTAATGCTCATTTGAGCCTATTGGGTGATCCAAGTCTTTTGCACCATTGGAGAAGACAAGATTGTTGTCTTTTATGTGTTATTCTCTAGTTTGCATGTATTGAAGCCTTTAACTAATTTCTTATTGTGAGAGATTAAGCTGTCACAGTTAATACTGATTCAAGAGCACTTCACATCAAACTGCCATTAACTCCTCTTTGTTTGTACTATCTTTTATATTTAATAGGACGTTGATGATTCTAGGGAATGACTTTGATGTCACATTAAATGGATATTAGATGAAGAAGTACCTTGTCATTAGAATTTAACATTTCTCTTAGATTTAACACACTATCATTTATTTAACTAATATTTTTATTAGTTGTTCGTTGAATCTATCAATGTAATTGAAATTTCAAATACTTAAGGATTGGCTCATTTAAGAGCACTGACATTTTCCTTTATAATCAAAATACATTGGTTTGTTCACTTAGCTTACATATGAGGGAAACAAAAATAGAAAAAAACAATTAGTGTGGACTGTACAACATTAATGTGCACATCTAAAGCTTGTGGGAGGTCACTAGTAGCAAAGAAGTATGATGGTGGGACGTGTTTCTAGCCTAGATTTTGCATGATAGAAGTGACACTTGTGAAGATACAGCACGAAAATCATTTCAAAACATCTCTTAAAGACACAACAAGGAGGCCACTTTATAGAAGGCAACGCATTTACTTGAGCAGTACGAAGAATCAAGTAAAGAAAATATTTGACAACCCCGAAAAAACACTCCTTCCTTTCAACCACTCATATGTTCTTTATAATTAATGTTCACAATTGAATAATTAGAGAATTTAAGGCTGCATCTGGCCAACTTGGAGAAATGAAAGGTCAATAAGCATACGGTCAACAAAAGGAGTGACATCATGTCGATACCAACTATGGTGTTTTACTCTCTATTTAAAATTTCATGGTGTAGTTGGGCCTTGCATATCATTTGTCGTTATTAGTTACTATTGCTTTGCATGTTTCTTCATTCTCCATAAAGCTTTCCACCCACCTGATAGTACCTACGTTTTTTTAAGTTTTCCAATATTTTGATATTGACATTCTTGCTACCCATTCCTTTGCATTCGTTTGCAGACTTGACTGGTTTCTCTATAGAAGGGGAATTTTTGAATTCATGGGACCTACCTAGGTTAAATACATCTGGTTTCTGAAATAGCCGATCCTTATCATGGGAATCATTCTAGTCTAGATTTTGATCATTATAGTATGAACTATTCTCTTTGTCACCATCACAATAGTTGCTTTCCTTAAAATGACGCCTTTTCCTAGATTCATCTTTTGAGCATTTACTATCACATATGTCAACAGTGTACTCTTGAGATAACTTCTAATACTTCTCATCTTTTCTCTTATCATCCTTGTAACTATCAAATCTATGCTTTTCATCTTTGCACCTGTCACCCGTGGATCTGTCTTGCTTATGCTTCCCTAGATGAATGATTACTACAATGTCTTACTCAACGATTTATTCCCAATGTAGGCATTGTTCATGGATTTATGGCTTCCTAGTAATGATCATTTAGTGCTTTAACTACACTTTTAGATTTTTTCATTGATAAATTTTGACCCAATTTTCGACGAAAGGTCATCGGAATTTCGACGAACTTTCGTCAGAGGAATTTTGTCAAAAAATTGACAAAATTTGAAACATCGATTTTCTGACCTAGCCGACGATCCTGGGTCAGAAAATCGATGCTTCAAATTTCATCGATTTTTCAATGAAATATTTCTGATGAACTTTCATCGAAAATTGGGTCAAAATGTATCAGTGTGTTTATTATTGTTTAAAATTGGATATGTGGAGAGAATATTATTATTGTTGAAGCTCTCGTTAATGAATGGTTATGCATTTCAAGTGTAGATTTTGCAAAATTTATTCCACTTCCATATCTTGGAATAATCCTTTCTGATGCAATATAGGAATCCTCGTGGATTGGCCTTGCTCATTTATGACTTTCTGTGGGATGAATGAGTGAGATTCCAAATCTTAGTTAAATCACATCAAATCTTTAACTATTCAGGTTAAACTTTTTGATTTTAGTAAGGGAGACTTTGAGCTTTGTTGGAAAACTATCTATTTCAGATTAAGATTCATTTTAAAAGTCTGTGCCAAATGGATTTCTTATTAATGCTTAATTTATTAGTTCAAAATCATTAGTCTTTTCATTTGAAATCTTTTAAGTTAATGCTTAAAAATGAATTTAATTGAATAACTTGATCTTCACATGATTTGTCTTTTTATTTTGTAGGAGGTGCCATTTTGTTTGCACAAGGAATGTGCACCATTGAAGCATCAGAGACAATCTTTGAAGAATATTTGAGTTGAAGAAAATTGAGCATTAAATTAAAAAATTTGAACTCAAAAAAAGCATTTCTTAATGCTTATTGTAATAACCTAGGGCCTTCAATTCCAACTTTTGTTTTTTGTTTTAGGCCAACTAAGTCAATTTGGGTTTAAAATTAATCAGTGATTGATTTTTTTCAAAATTGGTTAAAATTGAACCTTAGACAGTTACTAGAATTTTGATTTGGTCTAAAAATTGAACAATCAACTTCACACTCAAGTTTGGTGCTTTAAAAAGAACTCAATATTGCCTTGAGGATTTAAAATGAACTTGTGCTTACTTTTTTTTTGTAATCCTCTTTACAAACTAATACCATTCAAATGCATATGCACTTCTCTCATGCTTCATGGAAATCTTGAGAATAAAAATCATTTTAGTGATATTATATTTTCTAAAAGATTGCCTCCACACTTCAAATTTGGTTTTTTTTTAAATTGGACAAATCATGCTAGTGTAAAGAAAAGGAATTGTGTGTGATCCTACCTAAGTGTGTTAGGTGGTCAAGCTACAAATGCACTTCTTTTCTATTTTTCACCTTTAGAGAGCCTACCTTGGTGGGAAAAAGCATTCATCCAAAGGGAATGACTCAAACCGGTAATAGGCTAAATGCAAAGCTACTCCCAACCTATATACAAATTTGAATGTTGAGGAAATCTCATCATTAGAAGAGCTTCTACAGACAAGCAAGTGATACTTTGCATATGAGTTTATCTTGCCTCTCGCATGGCCTTCTAAATGGGTACCTTGATTAATAACCAATCTATATAGAATCCAAAATCCCTATCTACTTGTTGGTGTCAAGGGGCCAAACCTCTAAATTAATCCCATGTACTTGTGATTCAAATTAGAGATGATGAGTTTTTCATGGGAGATTCATGACAAGTCAAAACTTGGTTGACCCGAGAAGTGTGTGCCAAGAAAGGGGGAGCTAGTGTGGTCAAGCTTCTAATCATTTGCTTTGAATAAGCATAGCTGGAGAAATCCAAGTAGGAATCTAACAAATATTGCAATTTCTATCCTAGGGTTGTGCATTGTTTTGGAATCAAAACACTTTTCTTGAAATCTCAAAATGTGCAAACAAACATTCAACAAGGTCATCAAAATTTCAAACCCTTTGGGAAGAATAAATACCTTTGAAAATTCCACGTGTTACTGCTTGTCCCAAGAGGTTCTTATCCCTAGAAGGCTTCTAAAAATTTAGACCCACATCTCATTTATTTCTTCCCAAAGTCAACATAGGAAGCTATTGACTTGATTCTCTTGATTTCCACATAGTGGACCTTGTGGGATGAAAATAAATAAAGACATAGACATTCAATATGAAAACTAAACAAGAAGTGTTGATGTGGTAAAAAGAATCCATCTAAGCAAGATTAATCAATTGAACCCCACATGTGTGCTTTTTTATCTTTGGTCTTATAGAATTTCGGGGAAACATTGATCTATTGGTTTTAAATACTCATAGGGTAAGACATGTTCTTCATTAAGTTTTTCTTGTAAACAAGTCCTTCTTAGGTTCATTTAGGATCAAATCATCCCTTTCATCCATCCCCAAAAAATCATCATTTCCATCCCACAAACAACTTTAGATATTTGGAAGCATCCTTATCTATACTTGGGTACATCCTTAAACCAAATCAAAATCACCTTGTTTAGTTGGGAGTGTTAGAATGCATCCTTTCTCATACCTCTAGTTAAATTAGCACCTCTTAGACGATTTCATCCTGAGATCACATCAAACATCTTAGGGTTTACAAGTTCATTATCCAATAAAAATAATCAAAATCAAAATCAGATCCTAAAGTCTAGCATTGATCCAAAATTCCTAAAAGTTTAAACACCCAAATCACTCACCCTTTCATCTTTCATCTCATCATTGGTCCTAAATCCCTTAAAGTTTAACTTTTGCAACAAGGTCAAAACAAAAGACAAAAATGGAATATAAGCTTGATTCATACATCATGAGTGGCATAAATCAACCAAACTATCAAATCCTTACAATTCCAAATTATTATCAAAACTTACATTTATACAATCCACACTTGGGATCATTACATCCTACAAGCCTCAATGATACAACAAATGTGAGTATGCCCAATCTAACTTTTGGAACATCTTTCCCTTTGTTAGATTTAAATCAAAGTCAAAACCTACAAATATATCAACCAAACAATCAATACACGAGTCTTCAACAAAATAACATTATCCCACCAAATCCATACATGCCAAATGTGAATATACCAAGTACAAGTTTACCAAACATGAACATTTCAAATCCACACTTGGTAAACTTTGGCATAGATATGTTTGCAAATTATAAAAATGTTGTTCAAATTCCAAACAATATGTTAATGACTCCATATGTTGATCCAAGTCAAGTTAACACCATGCAAATTCAAAGCTACCTAAATCAAGGCAATATGTTTCCAAACCACAAAAATGTTGAATTTGAACCTATAGTTCCAAATCTAAACATCACACCAAATTAGAACATTGTCTAAAATCAATTTTACCATGAACCTATGCAAACACCATAAGTATACATTCCAAATCTTCTTGAACAAAAACCAAATCAGCTATATCAAGGGTTTCAAGATCAAAATCAATATCAAATTTTGTGATATCAAATTGCTACAATTACCAAAATGGTTGATTCATTGTCCCAAGGGACATCTCCACCCCAAAATCAATACACTCTTCCATTGGTTAAACCATGTCATAAAAGCATTGATTTGTGTCCCCAACCACATCAAGAACAATATCTCCAATGTCAAGAGGTTGGATATCAAGATCAACAACATCAACAACAAACCCAATCACCACATCTCCAAGATCAATCACAACAAAAATCACCTCAACAAGCACAAATTTCAGAAGATCACAAACATGAATACACTCCTTTTGGAGTGACAATCGAAATAGTGCTAAGAAATCTACTTAATGCAAAAATAATCACTCTTCCAAAAGTAAGTGCTTTCAACTCTGTCCTAAACTTCCCTTGGAATAAGGGTGGATCTTATTGTGAGTATCATACAAATTTTTTTCATAAAATATTGAATTGTATTTGACTCAAAAATATCATCCAATACCTTATTGAACAAAGAAAAATAATTATTGAGGACAATGATCAAGATTCAACCACTACTGATAACGATGACAATATCTCAACCAAAAATGTTGATAACATTGATCAAGATCAATCCTTCAATGAGCACCTTGAAGATGTTTCTACCTCATCCAATGATAAAATCAACATATATCAAGAGTCACTTTTCAATCACGATCAAAATCCACAACAAATACCCGGAAATGATCTAATTCAATAAATGTTAACATCATTGGATCCTATGGTTGAAAACATTGAGAATCCCTCCACCATAACTATTGAGATCAATGATCAAAATCAATCCATCAATGAACACCTTGAAGATGTTTCTACCTCATCCAATGATCAAATTAGCATATATCAAGAGTCAATTTTCAATCATGATCAAAATAGACCAACAATACCCGACAATGATCCAGTTCAAGGAATATTAACACCATTTGATGCTATGGTTGAAAACAGTAACAGTCGCTCCACCCCTATTGTTGAAAACAATGGTCAAGGTCTATCCATCAATGAGCACCTTGAATATGTTTCTACCCCATCCATCAACATACATCAAGCGTCACTCTTTAGTCATGATCAAAACCTCTCAACAATATTTGACAATGACCTATTTCAAGGACTGTTAAAAATATTTGATCCTATTGACATACTCGAAGATCCATCCACCAATGATCATGTTGACAATGTCTCTACATCATCCAATAATTTAGAGGACATATCTCAAGGACTTATTACAAAGCATGATCAACATCTTTCACCAAATTCTAGCAATGGTCCTTTCCAAGACATATCGACATCCTTTGACCTCATGGTTACAGATACTAAATAGATCCTCAACTCAACATTTGATCCAATTCCACTCAAAGCTCAATAGGATATTGAGCCACTTCCCATGCCTAACGAAGATATCCAAGAACCCTCTATAAGAAATCCATCCTTTGAAACTAACCCATACCAAGAACTTGATCCAAAGCATGTTGAAAGCAATTTTGAAATCAGTCAAGATCAAGAATTCATATCTCCAATATACAATGAACTAATGGACACTCTCAAATCTATACAAGATGTTGCAAATGATGATCATATCCATATAGAACATACTCCTCCATCTACCCATAAGATGCTTTCTTTGGATGGAAATGTAGATGATATTCATTGAAAACAAGAGTCTCATACTCTTAACATCATTACCAAGGAACAAGAGTCTCCTACTCTTAACATTTGTACACACGAACAAGATGTACAAAAATCTAGAGACATATTAGAAATGGATCATGAAGAAGACTTCTATAGAAGTTGTGAATCAGAAACATCCTATGGAGACATATCAGAAATAGATCATAAAGAAGGCTTCTATAGAAGTTGTGAATCAGAAACATCATGTGAAAGAATATCAAGAATGAATCTTGAGGAAGAATTTTAAGTGGACAATGAATCATCAGCATTGCTTGAAGACGCATTAAAATCTGATATTTCGCAAGATCAGGAAAAAAATATCAATCATGGAGTTATCCCACGTATGGGGGACCTGATCACTTATAAACTTGGATCACTTACCTTTTTAAGGGAAAGCTATCTTATCAATGAATAATTTATCACCTTGAAGATCCACAACAGAGAAAAGAAGGATTAGCACCTTGTTTCCAAGGTAAATCATATCCTATCGCAAATAAAAAAATTGAGGAGATGAATTATCAAGGCAAAGGATTAGGTCTACATGAATAGGGTATCCTAGTACTAGTACAGATTATTGGCAATCCTAAATATCAAGGTCTTGGTTATGCGACAATTAAGGGATCTAAACATATCAATGCTACCTCTATAAAACCGGGGGCAACTTCATCTCAAGCAAGCATCAACATAAGGAGCATGAAGAATCCTTATGATGAAACCAATGCCAATACTACAACCAGCCACATCATGAATCTTCATCCACCCATCACCGCATCCACGAATTGGGACCAACAATGAAAGAAAGATTTGAATCAAAGCACAAAGAACATTATGAAAGAAAAAGAAGTTAAGGAGCATGATGGAAAAATTAAATACACATGGATACCAAAGAATACAAAGATAGATCATCCCTATCAAATTTCATTAGTCAAAGAAACTATGGGGAAAATAAAAAAGGGAAAATTATCCATCAAAGATTTCCACAAAGGAAAAAGTAGGCTTCTCAAGCAATATACAAAGTATATCAAGCAGTTGGTCGTAATTTAATGCACACTTCTGTATCCTCTCATCATTGCTCATGTCCCCAAGTTTGGAGAATCAAAGGTTCCAAGTTGTCAACCAATCCATACCTTGTTCCTAAACACACAACACCATCCACTCCTCTACACATGATACACAATTCTCACATTGACCATGTATTGGCAGCAACCCTTCATGATAAGGATTCAGAAGGAATTCTATCGTGATATACATACAAAGACAAAGTTAACTCTGGTATCAAAAAAGTAGATCAAGAATCTCAAAATTTGTATTCAAGTGCACAGATCTTGGAAAAACAACTTCAAGTAGGATATCGATGGAACATTATGACAGAAGCGTCAATGTCAATAGTACTAGGTGGTTCAGCCTGAGCTTAATATATTTCAACAAAACATCAAAAAATAAAAAAGAAAAAGAAAATCATGAAAATAGTAAAGATACAAAATTATCCTCTAGTGAAAACCACTATTTTGGCACTTTGGAAAGGTACTATGATGAAAACTAGGAAAATAGGTTTCATGTGTAGAATTAAGAATCTGCATGCACCAATTTAGTTTGAATCATCTCATGCCATCCATAATAAAGCCAACACTCCATCCATCGTATCCATAATAAATCAATTCATCCATGAACCATTTATCCAATCCATCTCCATTCATCCTCCAAATTATCTTGATCTTGACAAATTTTGGTGCACACTTTAGACTTTCTTATGGTAAACATCTTGACAAGGGTTATTTTCATAGATCCTATCCAATCCAACATTATCTGAGCCTTGAAGCACTATCCAAATGAGCACCCTATGTTCGGACACCTTATCTTATCACAAGATAATCATTGGAATCCTTTCCGTGCAAGTACCATATCCATCCATCCAAACATATATCCAATCATCCACCCATGGCATTCCATACATTTCTAGACACTAGGGGAAAATATTTACATCTTGCTTCGGGAATAAATCTTGATCTATATCCTCCAACTTATGTGGTGATCCGAACATTGGAAAACGTAAAATCAAATTGGTCAAAGCACTTGTGAGAAAAAAAGCCAAATCGCTAGCCCATGGCATATTTTGACAAGATGATGTTCCTTATCAAACTTTATCTTTCATCAAACATCAATCCAAAAAATCAATATCAGTTGCATCTAATGTGTATTTCAGCGTGACATCAAATCATCAAAACAATTTTGTTCCAAATCAAACATCAAAATCCTGATCAATTAAAATTCAAGAATCCATCATCATCTTAGGATATCCTTCCCAATCCTCATGTTGGTTAATACTATCCTTGCATTGTTGTGTATCCTTAATGATGTTATCATCACAAATCCATCAATCTGATCAATCAACCTTAGCTTGGTTTTCAACAAAATCCCAAACTAGAGCGTTGATATCATCACATATCCATATCTAAATCATCAAAATCATGTGAAAATCCAAAAACATCCAAAACATGTCAAAAATCCCAAAACAGGTCAAAACATCAGAAAACATAAAAAAAAAAATGGTATCCGAACTACGTCATCTTTGAGCTTAAACGTAGGAAAATTCATTATTGACATGGGACCCCGAGACACAAAATCCAAAAACATTCATAAAATCTTAGAAAACACCAAAAAACATTGAAAATTTTGAAAACCAAAACATTTGTTAAACATCTCAAAAGATACCAAAAACAACCTCAAAACATTGCAAAATACCAAAAACATTCAAAAAACTCAAAAATACGCATTTGTCCCATTTCAAAATTTACCCACAATAAACATCCACTCATAATAAATCAATTGTCAACTTCACCCTTTGGCAAAACAATTAGAAGCAAGCTTAGCAGTCCAAAGTGTACATTCTCAAATGTCAAGGTCTTAAGTCTAGGTGAGTAGGTAAAAGAGTTGATCAACTCTTGATATCACTAGCCCATCATCTAGTCAATCTCATCATCATTTGATAACATCATGTCCTAGGATGAATCCTTCCTACAATGGACATCAACATCAAGCATCACCATAGTTTAGTCTTGGCTAGTATTATGAAGAACATTAGCTTGTTTGTTTATTTGATCTTTGTATTTTGATTTATCTTATTGTGCTCATTCCAGTGACCTCTCAATGATGTCTAAACAAAAATATTTATAGAGAAAGGAATGGGGCAATGATTATTATCTTCTATCTGCTATCCTTGTTGGATGTTCTTGTAACATAACCTTAGTGAATACTTTCTTTGTTAGGTATGCATGGAAGGTTTTTTGAATATCTTGTTGACTATTGCATTGATAGGTTACACCTATCCATGCTTTGGTCTGAGATGTTGAAACTTCTGAAGTGCATCCTAGCCAAGTTTCTGTATGTCAGGTGTGAACAAGATCCTCCTATCTATTTGTTGAGTCAAAGTCCATCACACTAGGCACAATGCCATCCTGGTTTTTTATACCTTGATGCATCATACCTATGTGTTTTGTCAAACATAAGGAAATTTATGCTCTTTATTTCTCCCATCCCTGGATAAAAAATACATCATCATAATTCACTATCATATCTAATAGTTTCGATGAATCATAGACTTGTTGGACATCTAAATCTTCTTGGATTCAAGGGTTGATCATTCTCATTCTTCTACCCTCTTTCATGCTAACATAGTATCATTTCATCAATGCATCCATCCTAGATTCATAAGATATCCACAATCTCATAGGACAACATCATCTGTCTCATCCATCTCACATGCATTGCATCATCATTTAAGTTGTTTAAGATAATATAGATTTGTTATTCTAAGAATCTTAAAAACATCTCATTTGCATCATCATATATATTTCTTAGTCTAACCATCTATATGTATATCTTGAACCTCTTTGTCATGAGATCAACCCTCAAATTGAACTTTTCACTCAATCTCTCGAGGGGGCAGTGTGCCAATGTACTTCTTTCCACTGGGGCATCCGAAAGAATTAGAAAAAAATTCAATTTGATCTTGGCGGCATCATTCTTTGAACCAATACAATAGGTACATTGTCTCAAAGAAGGCGAAAATATAGACATAAAAATAATCTTAATCAACATCATGCATCTAATCCTACTCTAATTAACATCCAGTTCCTCTATTAATCAAATAAAGCCATTTATTGATTAATTCACTAATATTCATCATGTTTGATTGAATAAGTAGATTCAATTAATTAAATCCCCCAAGGTATTCTTATTTGATTTAATAAATCAAAATGATTTAAAACACATATCAATAATCCTTAAAATTCCTCCAAGTTAATAAATCTGAATTAATTAACCTTGAATCACTAGCAACCATCCTATAGGTTTTGACTTAACCTTGGTTAAACCTAAACCCTTCACTAACCTACCCACTTGCACATGAAATTCATTTTATTTTATTATCTAATTATGCCTATTTTCCCTCACAAGGCATATTCCCTCATTAACTCCATTTGTTTGACTTTCTTTCCCAAAAAAATTTCCCTCCAAAATGTCTCAACCATATGGATTTAAAGCCATCTTTCAAATTTCAAATCTACCTAATTGTATTTATTTGCAAAATTCACTAAAATGTGGTCATTCCTCATCCACTAGCATATTGACAAGTGGCACCATATCAATGGCTATTCTTTAATCCCACATTCCTCCCACCTATCCATTCTTTAACTCTTGAATCTATAAATACAAGGCACTTCTACTGCAAATCCATCTACAATCTCAATTATTTTCATTATCATGAACAATCTTAGTATTCTCACTATACACACATTCATTTTGTAGAATCTTCATCACATTTTGCTCATCACATCAATACGCTTATCAAGGGGGTGGGAAAGGGCATCCTTTCCACATCAAAGGAGCACCACTCCCCCTATGGGATAGAGTTTGATCTTCCTTTTTCAACATTTCATCTTGTTTCTTTGGTTATTTTTATCTTGTTTGCATGGGTAGCATGATCAAGTATCTCATAGGGATTCTCTATTTGATTTGTTTAATTTGAATAAAAATACTAATGATTTTTTGTTTTTGAGAAAATGTGAAAAAGGAATCTACAAGATCATATTGATAATGTGTACATTTAATTTGAGGATCTCATTTTGAGATATTAATGTAATTTTTCATTTTTGCTCTATCTTGGCATTGTAAACTATAGAAAACAATTTTGGTATTATGATCACACTGCATATAATTTGCCAAATCATATTATTGGGGGAATTATTGATTGATTTATTTTGAGGTACATATTGGTGTATTGTTTTAATATGTTTTTCTTTTTCTTTTCTTTTATCAACGAATAATTTCAAGGTTCCTTTTCTAATGTCATATAAATATTAAACATGGAATCAAGATACATGGAGTTCTCTAATGATTGGAGGTTTGTTCTATATGTTTAAAATAAGGTACATAAATCTACAGATGATTTCTCAAGATTTATTGTTTCAAATTGAATCATGTAAGAATTCTAAGGAGGCTTGGGAAAAAATAAAAACTTTGTATGAAATACTACATATGAAGGAAAAGGATATCAAATTGATGATAAACTGATGACTCTTGATTCTAAAAAACTTTGAAAACATCCAAGACTCCATCACTAAGGTTAGTGATCTAAGAGAGCAATATAAACTGTGTGGAATTGATAAGAAAGACAATAATTTTTTCTATAGCACATTGAACAAACTTGGTCCTGATTATGCTACTTTTATTTCTAGATTTCATACTCATAGCTTGACTATGAGGTCTACATATACTACATCTTCTTTTGTTAATTTTATAATATGTTAATACATAACTAATAAGAGCTTCTACTGATGGGTTTGCTACAGCTTGATAAGCTTGATTGTAATAGATGTCAAAAGTGTGATTAAGGTTGTATATTCTTTGGAGATTGTTAGTGTGTTGAGATATCTAATGATGTAAGTCAAAATTATAGTGATCTAGAAGACTAAGATTCAATTTTATGTCTAATTATGATGTGGGCGTGCATACACATTTCTTGATATATTCTCAAGATTCCTACATTGATATTTTGTTAGTCTTTTGTAGCACACTCAGTGAGAAGTTGTAGAAGTTTAGTCTAATGCTTTCATAGTTTATACTCTAAGGTAGAGATAGTATTTTGGTTTATAACCTTCTATAGAACAACACTTATTCTTGTGGTTCAGATGTTAAGTTCATGGAAATGTGAAGGTGTTATATCCAAATTTTCATGTCAATAATCCTTTCACAGGGAAAGTTAGAAGTGATAGAGTACCACACTATGTGAGGGAAGTGCAAAGTGGTTCAAAAGACTTGTTCGAATGATCTAAATTCTGGCAAATGTGATGTTTTGGTCAAGCGTTTTTGAGGACAGACTAAGTGATGTCTAGATTATGTTATATTAAAGTTTCAAGTGATCTAGTGCTCCACAAGTTCCGTTTCCAAAGTGTCAAAATGATATAGTTAGTTATGGATCCTTAATTTTCATTAGAACAAGTGTTTGAATACTTGCACCAATAGAATTTTATGGATTTCAATTGTATGATTTTTTGTGGACACTTTTTTTGTCTCATACTATCTAAGGTATGAAGCTCTTGAAGATATTTCTTTCTTCTAGTATCACATTGTTGTTCCAAGATATTTTTTGAAGTTATGCTTTTTGATGAGCCTTACTAAGGTATGATGATGGTGTGCACCACTATTTCAATATTGACAAGATTTTTAAGGAGTTATTGAATATATTGTATGGGTGATTCTAGCTCATTTTGAAGAAATGAAAATGATGTTTTACCACTCTTGTGTACCACAAATTGATATGAAGGTCGACATGCTACAAGTTACACATTTTTGTGTTTATGGGTAACTTAATTTTCATTTACAAAACATGTGGATGATATATCTAGAAGATCAAAGATGAGAAGAGATGTAAGTATATGTTCAAGGATGTGTAAGTGTATGGGAATATTGTGGTAAGGTCATCAATAGAGATACTATAAAAAAATGATGATAATTTGTCGGTTGAAGTCATAAGCTAGTAATATCTCAATTATTTTAAATCAAGAAGTTGTAGCTTCCTTGGGTGTAACCCTAAAACTATAATTAGGGAGTTATAGCTGTAGACATGCAAAATTGACATCATGCATCTAATATTAAATAAATCAAATTTTTTTAATTAAATGACTAATGCATCGATTTACTCCCATTTGATTTAAATAAATCCAAGTAGCTAAGTCAAAAGTCAAAATCAACTAATCTTCATCTTAATTAATCAAATCATGATTAATGCTAATCATAATAGCTCTAATTCTCTAGATTCTTCCACTTGCACAATAAATCAATTTATTTGACTTATTATTTCTTCTAATTACTTTCAAAAGGGTGTCAAGATGGAATATTCTTCCAAATTTGAAAATACCTCCGAATGACTTATCCCCTCCAACTTGGCATTAACTCGTCTTACATTGTCTCTTACATGTATCCCACTTGGCATTTAAGACTTTTTCTTCTCCCTCAAACAAGCCAACTTTCAAAATTTAAAAATCCACCTAATATCATTTATTGTGCACATTCATCAAAATATGCTCAAGATTCCTCCATTTAGATCTTGACAAGTGGCACCTGGCCATTGGATGTTGAATGATCCCACATTCATCCATTTGGCCTCTTCTTCTCTCAATCCCATCTATAAATAAGAGGCTTTTCTTCTCATTTTAGACACAACTTGATACAAATTCATCTTGCACTTCATCTTGATCATCATCTTAGATCTTGTTCATCATATCACATAGCATCTTCAAGGCATTTCATCCATCATCCAAGAGGTTATCAAAAAGGGGGTGGGAAAGGGCTAATTTTCATATCAAAGTAACACCCATCCCACTATGAGATGTGGTCTGATCAATTTTAGATAGGTTTACATGCTTATATTATTTTTTTGTATGCTCGTTATCATGTTTACTTGTCTTAATATGATTAAGAATTTCATAGGGAGCTCAATTATTGATTTTTCTAACTTGGCTAATTCTCTTTTGTGTTGATCATGTTAGCATAGGCAAGAATTTGGCTCACATTCTGGTGCTCACCGTGGGGCAGAAATATAAAATCTTTGTTTATGTTCACCTCCGATTCATGCATTATATAGGACTATAAAAATATCTGTTTCAGTTCATATGTAACATTCGATCATTTTAATTCTAAAATCCTATTCCTACTTAATTTTTATTGCGAGTTGTTGCATTTTTTATTCTAGTGAGGCAACTTCTATCTTGAGCTGCATTATTGAAGATTTGGCAATTCATTTGTAGATTTACTCTAAGCCTCTCATTTTATTCATAAACATTTGCGACATCATTTTTTCTAGAATAGGTTGAACTCCAACAATGCGTCCATTCACCACTTGACCTTTCTATTCATTTCATATGCATCTGTACCTGATCATTATTCATACTTACAGGAGGCTTGGAAATTTTGCTGAAGATGATGGAAAACCTTTTGCATCTTGATTTATTCCATTTGTCATAATGCCAACCGCAGAAATATCATGTTCCTATTGCCTTGCACTATAGTTGTTTTTTGCATTAGGAACTGGTATGTTAGCACCAGTAACATGCCCTCTGTAGTTTCTATTGGATTTATTGATGAAACTTCTTGATTGCCTGGACGAAGCCAAACTGCTGAAATGGCTCAAGGCTCTTCCTTAAATCCATGAGCATCTATTTTTCTCATCACTAGCTAATTCTCTCCCATCATGTTCATCAACCCCAATATGAAAACCTCTCTCTCTTTGGAGCGACAAAGAGACAATTGATGGGTTTACAGATTCTGTATAACCTGCAAAGTTGATGTCAGCTTCACCAAGATAGCCATAATGAGATGACCCCATTGAAAATGCAAGCTTGCATTTAGCCCCACCATGCATTCTACCCTGCACACCCTATGTCTACCCTATTGCAATCCCAGTCCCTCAATTGTAGTTCATTAAAGCACCTCAAGAAAATTATTGACCTGCACGCATCCCCTTGATGGCCATAAATGTGAGTTAATTCGTGCATCTCCCTCTACTATTTGATTTCTATAGCCAGCAGAGTGTAGGAGTTTCCCACTCCATGTTTAATTACTTTCTGGAAACCTACCACCTATCGTAGAAGTCTTGCTTACTATTAGAAATATTGGTAAATGTGACGCTTGTGCAGCCTTAATGAAAACCATTAAATAGAAGAATGGTTAGATCTTTGGCAATCTAGAGGTGGATTCGATTAGATCAGTATAATTTTACGTTGGACAACATTACACCATCCATTTCTAATATCGAAGACCTCCTTGAGATTCTTGAAACCCATCTGATGGAATTGGTGGGATTGCGCCTAAACCCCCGTGTAAGAAACACCCAAGATCAGATTGCATTTGTCTATACTCTTTTAATGTCTATCTATTTGCATCGTGAAATATATCTTTGCATCTCAGTATAGAAAAATTTATGTTCTTTCATTAGATTAATGGGCATCGTCAATCTTCTATCACACATTACTGTATATCTATTGCACTGTGTATCTATCATTTTAATTCACATTTGGCTAGAGCTTTGAAAAAAAATGTAGGTTTGTTTTGACAAATGGTAACATTGGAGGGTAAATGATCACGTGCTTTGTCTAGGCTGCTCTCATTAATATCAATTTTTGTGTTATTATTCATTTTGTTGTTCTAATCATTAAAGATTGACTGCGCAATATGGGAAGGTCTTTCTATCACTAATATAATTGTTTTTATTTCATTAATATTTCTATTTTTGCATTGATCACTGCACTTTCTTTGGCAGGAAACTAGTATTGATCTCTTTCACAGCCCACTTTCTTTGTTAGAAAACTTTGTTGATCTATTTTGCGGCGAACTTGTGTTGTCCATGCCTGCCTCTGACTCGAGTTTTAATGATTCTTTCAAAATTTGTATTGCAATCATTTATGTTTTGATCTGCCAACCGAATTCTTCATTTCCCCACGCAAAGTCATTCTTGTATGAAAAATTGTACCAAAGTATATCATTAATGGCTTGTCATTCGGGTGAGGCAAATTCTTCAAGGTAATTCGATGTTCTCGAAACCATCTATTTGGTTGTAAATGCTCTGGGCCTTTTAACAGCCGTACATCGAATACGGTTGTATTTGTTAAGATATTCTTAATATTCATATGATTAAGTCTACGAAGATAGAACCGTGGCATATGGTTCATTGTTAAGGGTTCTCATCGCATAATGGGATCATTTCTCTCAAAAATTGGTGCCTTATGCATCTTTCTACCAATTTGCTGACAAGAGTCTTTTACATCTCCATTGAGAACAATATTTTTTATTATTGTGTACTAGGGAAGAGTGGAATTATCTCATATCAAGCTTTGTACGTCCATGCTCTAAATCTATTCTATGTTTAAAATCAATCTTTGTATGCAGCCATTATCTATGCCTCTTTTGTCCGCTCATTCTCATGTGATGATTTTGTACCTGTTTAGGTACAACCTTTAGCTGATCTTGATAAGACCGAATCATCAATAGCCATGAATGGTTTGTCTCACTCGATTCATAGAGGTCGATTCTCATCTCAAGGAATGATTTTACCCTAATGTGATCATTATTTTTGTCTTGGACCATGAGATTTTATTTTACAAGATATCTTTTTTGGATTCAATCTCTAAATTTTTTTTTACAGTGTGGATCAAGTGCGGATTAATGTGTTCAAAAGGACTGCAAAGTTATTTCACACAAAATCTTAGAATTGAATGGCCTCCTCGAAGTGACGTTTCTCATAATTTTAAAATCATTTTGCATTATGATTTATGAAGAGTAAATGATATTTTCCTTCATGAGATCTTTCAGCTCAATATTCTACTTTATATCTTTCTGACATATATTGAATAAAGTCGAACTGACTCAAAAGGTCTTTTGGAGGTGACCTTTTTTTTCGAAAACCAAGGGTATCATTGATAAATGTAACAATATGGTAATTTATTGGAACTCTAATATACTTTCACATATCCTTTGGCGTGAAGAACTATATTCTAATTTGTATTTTGGTGACAAGCTAAAAGTCATTCTTGTGTAGCAACCAACAATATGAATACAGTGAACGATTGATATTTGAGATTGAAAGAGTCTGTATCTTTCTAGGGAAGACAAGTGTAGTGCTTTCTTTCTTGTTGATGGAAAACCACTTCTCAACTGAAGAAACTACCAAAACTTTTGTGCTTACAATATGCAAGTGGTGATTACAAACAATGGCATATGACTGGAACTTCAAAATTTGCATCAAGAAACAATGGTGATCTCTCTCATATGAGAATCAAAACACAAGCAGATTTGAGTTCAAGTATTGGGCATTGAACTTGAAAAAGAGTTTTTAAATGCTTATTGTAATAGCCTAGGGCTTTCATTCCTGATTTTGTTTTCTATTTTAGGCCAAGTAGATCAATTTGGGTTTAAAATAATCATTGTTTTTATTTTTTTTAAAGTTGGGCTAAAACTGAACCTTAGAAACACACTAGATTTTCATTTGGTCTAAAACTAATCAAACAACTTCACACTTCATCTTGGTGCTCTAAAATGAACTCATTATTGCTTTGAGGTTTAAAACAAACTTGTGTTTTCATTTTTTTGTAATCTTTTTTGCAATTAGCATCACTCAAATGTGTATGCACTTCTTTCGCACTTCACAACAATCTTGAGAACCAAAAGCATCCTAGTGACACTGATTGCCTAAAAAATTACCTACACACTTCAAGTTTGGGTTTAAAATTGAACAAAATCTTGTGAGTGTGAGTGGAGTTCATCGTGAGTGTTCTCTCTTTGTTTTTCAACGAATATTGATCAAACTACGGATATACTTGCTCGCTTTTGTTTATCCATAGAGGTCCTACCTGGTGGGAAAAATTAATCACCTAAGGGAATGACCCAACCGCTAACACACTAAAGCTAAACAACTTCCAGTTGGTATACAAGTGTGGGTACTCTAGGAAAGTTTGAGTATCATGAGGATCATTCTGACAATAAGGGAAGCAATGGTCTCTTGCGGCATGGATGGTCCCCCACGAATGGAATTCCCACATTAAAAACTCTTGTTTAGAAAGGCCAAAATCCTAATCTATTTGTTGGTGCAAGAATGGTCATTCTGAAGCCACCCCACATTCTTATGAATTTTAGTAGATAGGAGAAGTATGTCATGGTAGTTTTATGGGTACTAATGCTTGACTAACCCAATAAGTGAGTGCACTATAAGGGGGAGCCTGTGTGGTCAATTATCTAATCATCTGCTAAGAGTAAGCATGGCTGGATTTGTCCAAGTGGGAACCCAATAAATATTGTCTCTTCATCCTAGGATTGTGCATATTCCTGGAATCAAAAACACTTTGCTTAGATCATAAACATTGGAAAAACAAACATTCAACATGATTATCAAATTTCAAACCCTTTAGGGGAAGCAAATACCTTTCACTAATTCAATTTATCATGCTTGCCCTAGGGATTTCATCCTTAGAGGCTTCTAAGTATTTGGAATTAATCACAATTTTATCTTTAAAGTCAACATCAGAAACTATGCCCTTGAATCCTTGATTTCCACATATAGACTTTGTGGGATGAAAAGGAATTCCGACATAGACATTTAGTTTGAAAATCCAATCAAGAGAGTTTTTGTGGTAACAAATAACTCATTAAGGAAAGTTAAGAACAATTGGACCCCACACATGTGCTTGGTATCTTGTGGTCATATGGTTTTCCATGCAAATATTGGTCTTTTGGTTTGAACTACTCTTAGGGAAAGGAATGTTCTTCAATATATTGGTCTAGTAAACAAAGTCCTTCTTAGGTTCATCTAGGATCAAAACCAAACACTTCATCCATTCAAAACATTTATCATCCCATCCCACCAAACAACTTTTGGAGCTTTCGAACATCATTATCTAGACTTCAGTACGTTGTTAAACCAAATCAAAATAATTTTTTTAGTTAGGTGTGTGTGGATGAATCCTTCCTCAAACACTTAGTTAAATTATCACCCTTTTGAATGAGTTCATCCTAATATAACATCTAACATCTTGGGATCTATAGATTCATTATCCAAATCAATCAATCAAAATAAGAACCTAAAGTCTATCATTGATCCAAAATTCCTAAAAGTTCAAACACCCATATCACTCTCCCTTTCATCTTTCATCTCATCATTGGTCCTAAACACCTCAGAGGTTCAGTTTTGCAACAATTTCAAAACACAAGAAAAACATGGAGTATAAACTTGATTCATTCTTCATGAGTGATCCAATTCAACTAAACTATCAAGGCCTCACAATACCAATTGATTTTCAAAACTCACATTTATACAATCCACACATGGGATCATTATCTCCTACGAATCTCAATGATACAACAAATGTGATTTTTCCCAATCTAAATTTTGGAACACCTTTTTTCTATGGTTGATTTAAATCAAAGTCAAAAATTACAAATCTATCAACCAAACATTCAATTCATGAGCCTTCTTCCAAAGAAGATTATCCCACCTAATCCATACATGGCAAATGTGACTATACCAAATCCTATTTTACCAAACATGAGAATTTCAAATTCACACTTGGTGAACTTTGGGATAGATATGTTTATAAACCAAACTAATGTTGTTCAAAGTCCAAGCAATATGTTAACGACTCCAAGCATTTATCCAATTCAAGGTACCACCATGCAAAATTAAAGTTACCTAAATCAATGGAATATGAGTCCCAACCACAACAATGTTCATAGTCAACCTATAATGCCAAATCTAAACATCACACCAAATCAAAAAATTATCCAGAATCAACTTGTCCATGATCCCAGGAAAACACCACCAGGATGCATTCCAAATCTACTTGCTCAACAACCAAGTCAACCATATCAACAATGTCAAGGTCAAATCTTTTGAAACAAAATTGCTACACTAAAAAAACTCGTTGATTCATATCACCAAGAGACATCCCCACCCCAAAATCAATACACTCTTCCATTGGTTGAACTGTGTCATCAAAGCATTGAGTTGTCTCCACAACCACATCAAGAACAATATCTCCAATGTCGAGAATTTGGATATCAAGATCAATAACATCAACAACAAACTCAATCACCACATCTCGAAGATCAATCACCACATCTCAAAGATCAATCACCACATCTCCAAAATCAATCGTCACCAGGTCAATTTAAAGTAAAAATCTCACAAGGTAACAAACGAGAATACACACCACTTGGGAAACCAATCGAATAAGCCATACGATGGTTGATACAATAAAATATCTTTGAAATCCCCATTTATGTGAATTATCAAGAGCCCATGGTGAAACCACTAGGGTATAATGACAAGCACCTTTGTGATTTTAACAAAATAAAGGGACACACAACATCAAAATTGTATTCAACTTAAAAATATCATCCAAGACCTTATTGATCAAAATATAATAACTATTGGGGACAATGATTATGATTTAACCATTAACAATAATAGTGACAATCTCCCCTCCACAATTGTTGAAAATGATGATCGAGATCAATCCACCAATGAACACCTTGAAGATGTCTCCACCACATCAAATGATCAAATTAACATACACCAAGAGCCACTTTTCAATCATGATCAAAATCCAACAAGAATACCCAACAAAGATCCAATTCAAGAAGTGTTAACATCATTTGATCCTATGGTTGAAAACATTGACAATCTCTCCACCATAATTTTTGATAATGATAATCAAAATCTACCCATCAATAAGAACCTTGAAGATGTTTTCACATCACCCAAAGATCAAATTAACATACATCAAGAGTCAATTTTTTATCATGATAAATACCCCTCAACAGTATCCAACAATGATCTATTCAAAGGAGTGTTAACATTATTTGATCCTATAATTGGTGATCCTTTCACCAATGATCATGTTGAAAGTGTCCGTACATCAGCTAATGAGTTAGAGGACATATCTCAAGATTTTACCCCAAAGCATTATCGACATCTTTCACCAAAGTATAGAAATGGTCCTTTCTAAGATATATTGACATCCTTTAACCTCATGGTTGTAGATATTGAAGAAATCCTCAACTCAACATTTGATCCAAGTCAACTAAAAGATCAAGAGGATATTGAGCCACTTCCCATACCTAATGAAGATATCCAAGAACCCTTTGAAACTGAACCATGTCAAGAATGTGATCCAAAGCATGTCAAAAGCAATTCTAAAATTAATCAAGATCAAGAATTCATATCTCTGAGATACTAAAATGAGGTAATGGACACTCTCCTATCTATACAAGATGTCGCAAATAATGATCATATCCATATAGAACATACTCTACCATCTACCCATGAGGTGATTTCTTTGGATGGACACGTAGATGATCTCCATTCATGACAAGATTCCTTTACTCCTAACATAGTTACAGAAAAGGGTAGGTTATTGATTCCTATAGTCAAACTAATTTGTCAACATCGGGATCAGATGTATCCCAAATTCAGATTGAGGACATCATGTATGAAGATATCCAACATTATCCACTCAAAGAAACAAGTTAGGCCAAACATGATATTCTGGAGTTAGCAGAGCAACAAACTGAAATAACATCATCTATAGCAGTCATTTATCAGAGAATGCTTGCTAAACAGGAACTCTCAAAATAGGTAGAATCAAAGCATGAAGGTACTACTTCCACCATATTGGGGGTAACTCCATCTCAAGAAAATGTCAACATAGGGAGCACAAAGGATCCTTATGATGAAACTCATGCCAATACTACAACCAGCCATGTCACGAATCTTGATCCACCCATCACCCCATCCATGAATTGGGACCAACATCAAAATAAAGATGTGAACACAAAGAACATTATCAAAGAAAAAGAAGCTAAGAAGAATGAAGGATAAATCAAATACAAGAGGATACCAAAGAATACAAAGAATGATTATCCTTATCAAACTCCATTAGTCAAAGAAACTATGGGGAAAAATCAAAAAGGGAAAACTATCCATCAAAGATGTCCACAAAGGCATAAGAAGGCTTCCCAAGTGACATAAAAAGTATAACAAGTTGTTGGTCTTAATTCCATGCACACTTTTGTATCCACCCATTATTGCTCATCTTCCTAAGTTTGGAGAGTCAAAGATTCCAAACTATCAACCAATCCATCTTTTATTCCTAAAAACACTCCACCATCTATGCCTCCACACATGATATCCAATTATCACATTGACCATGTGTTGGCAACGACCCTTTATCATAAGTTTCATAGGGCATTCTATTGCGATGCGCACATAAAGACAAAGTTAACTCTGGTACCAATAAAGAAGATCAGGAATCTCAAAAGTTGCATCCAAGTACACAGATCTTGGTAAAACAACTTCTTCAGGTAGGATATCAATGGCACATTATGAAAGAAGCATCTACATCAACCCCACCAGGTGGTTCAGCATGAGCTTAAAATATTTTATAAAAATTTAAAAAAATATATATATAAAAATCCAAACAAATCAGGAAAAGGATTGAAAATATTAAAGATAAAAATCGTCCTCTAGTGAAAACTGCATGGGTGGCACTTTGGGCAAGTACCATGATGAAAATTTGGCAACCAGGCGTCATGTGTAGAATCGAGCATCTACGTGCATCAGTTTAGGAGAAAGCATCTTATCACCATCCATAATAAAGCCAAGATTCCCTCCATCTTAGCCATAATAAATCCATTCATTCATGAACCATTTATCCAATCCATTTTGATATATCTACATCCATCTTCCAAATTATCTTGATCTTGATAAAAGTTTGGTGCACACTTTACACTTGCTTATGGTAAGCATCTTGGCATGGGTCATTTTCATTGATCTTATCCTATCCAATATTATCTAAGCCATGAAGCATTATCCAAATGAGCATCCTCTATTTGAACACCTTATCTTATCACAAGATAATCCTTGGAATCCTTTGCATGCTTACCATATCCATCCATCCATAACCTATCCAAGAATCCACCCATGGCCTTTCAAACACTGCTAGACATTGGGGGAAAATATATGCATCTTGCTTCGAGAATAAATCTTGATATATATCCTCCAACTTATCTAGTGATCCGAACATTCGCAAACATAAAATCAAATTGGTCAAGCATTTGTGAGCAAAAAATCCAAGTCACTACCCATGGCATATTTTGATGAAAATATGTTCCTTATCAAGCTTTATCTTTCATCGAACATCAATCCAAACAATCAATATCAGTCGAATTTAACTTACATGTCAGTGTCACATCAAATCATTGAAACAACTTTTTTTCCAAATCAAGCTTCAAAATCCCAATCAATCAAAATTCAATCAATCCATCATCATCTTGGGATATCCTTCCCAATCCTTGAGTTTCTTAACACTATCCTTGCATTATTGTGTATCCTTGAAAATTTTATTATCATCAATCCCGATCAATCAAAATCCAATCAATCCATCATCATCTCGGGATATCGTTCCCAATCCTTGTATTGCTTAACACTATCCTTGCATTGTTGTGTATCCTCAACAATGTTATTATGATCAATCCTGATGAATCAAAATCCAATCAATCCATCATCATCTCAGGATATCCTCCCCAATCCTCGTGTTTCTTAACACTATCCTTGCATTGTTGTGTATCATCAACAATGTTATCATCATCAAACACAACAATCTGATCAGTAAACCTTAGATTGGGTTTTAACAAAAATCTTAAAGAAGATCACTAATATCCTCATGCATATCCATATCCAAATCGTCAAAACACAAAATCCAAAAACATTCAAAAAACATAAAAATCCAAAAACATTCATAAAATCTCGAAAATACCAAAAAAATTGTAAAATCTCAAAATCCAAAAAACAACCTCAAAACATTTCAAAATACCAAAAACATCCAAATATTTGAAAAAAAACCAAATTATGCACCTGTCTCATCACGCTTTCACCTGAATAATCATCATTCATAATAAATCAATCATTACTTTCATCCTTTGGCAAAGCAATCAGAAGCGATTCTAGCAAGTTTAAAAGTGAAAGATCAATCGTCAAAGTCTCAAGTCTAGGCCAGTAAGTTAGCAAGTTGGTCAACTCTTGGTATCAATAGCTTATCATCTATTTAATCTCATCATCATCTAATAACAACATTTTGTAGGATGCATCCTTCCTACAATGGACATCAACATTAGGCATCATTGTAGTTTAGTCTTGGCTAGCAGTATGAAGAACATTAGCTTGTTTGTTTACTTTATCTTGATCTTTTTGACTTATCTTATTTTGTGCTCATTCCAATTACCTCTTGATGATGCCTAATTAGAATGGTTTAGAGAGAAATTAATGGGGTAACGATCATTATCTTTTTATCTGTTGTGCTTGTTGGATATTCTTGTAATATAACATGGTCATGTGTACTTTGCTTGGTTTTGGGGAGGGTGTTTTAGGTGTCTTGTTGACCACATAGGAAGGCTTTGTTTTCTATTTTTTGGTCTAAGGTGTTTAGAATATCTTAACTGCATTCTGCTTAAGGTTTCGTACTCCAGATGTGAACAAGAGTAATCCAATATGATTTCCGAGTCAAAGACCATCACACTAGGTGCAATGCCATCTTGGTTCTTTATACCTTGATGCACCGTGCCTATGTGTGTTATCAAACGTAAGGTAAGTATCCCTTTTAAAATCCCAATTCCTGATAAGAAAATCATCCATCTCTAATAAATTTGGCTTGTTGAATCTTCTTGTCATGATCTCATTTCTTCTTTTTTGCGCTAACATCATACCGGGACAATTAATCATCATCGTTTTTGCATCCATCCTACATCCAAAAACTATCAACATATTTCATATCATATCATATCATATAAGAAACATTGATCATCTCACATGCATTTTCATCATCGCATAATATAGATCTGTTAGTCTAAGCATCTCATAAATCATACATTTACATAAAACATCCATTGCATAAGCCAATAGGAATCATCACATCATCCATGTCATCCATTTCACATGCATTACATAATAATGTGAAGTTATTTAATATAATATAGATTGGTTATTCTAAGCATCTTGAAACCATCTCATTTGCATCATCATCATAACCATCCATACGTCCACCTTGAACCTCTTTGTCACGAGATTAACCTTCAAATCAAAAAAATTTCTCGATCTCTCGAGGGGCCAATGTACCAGTATACTTCTTTCTGTTGGGGTATCCAAAAAAATCATAATTTTTTTTGAAATTTGATCACGGAAAGTATATTCTTTAAACCAACCCAACAGGTACATTGCTTCAAAGAGGGGAAAAATGTAAACATGAAAAATTGACATCATGCACCTGATATTAAACAAATAAAATTTATTTAATTAAATTACTAATGCATCAATTTCCTCCCATTTGATTTAAATAAAGCCAAGTATCTAAGTCAAAAGACCAATTCAGCTAATCTTAATCTTAATTAATCAAATCATGATTACTGCTAATTATAATCACTCCAATTCTCTAGATTTTGCCACTTGCACAATAAATCAATTTATTTGATTTATTATTTCTTCTAATTACTTTCAAAAGGGCATCAAGATGGAATATTCTTCCAAATTTGAAAATCCCTCCAAATGACTTGTCCCCTCCAACTTGACATTATCTCCTCTTACATTGTATCTTACATGTCTCCCACTTATAATTTAAGACTCTTTCTTCTCCCTCCAACAAGCCAACTTTCAAAATTTCAAAATCCACCTAAAATAATTTAGTGTGCACATTCATCAAAATGTGCTCAAGCTTCCACCATTCACATCTTGACAAGTGGCACTTGGCCATTGGATGTTGAATGATCCCACATTCATCCATTTTTCCTCTTCTTCTCTCAATCTCATCTATAACTAAGAGGTTTTTCTTCTCATTTTAAACTCAACTTGATACACATTCATCTTGCACTTCATCTTGATCATCATCTTGCATCTTGTTCATTGTATCACATAGCATCTTCAAGGGATTTCATCCATCATCCAAGAACTAATCAAAAAGGGGTTTGGAAAGGGCTACTTTTCATATCAAAGTAGCATTAATCCCCCTATGAGATGTGGTTTGATGCATTTTAGATAGGTTTACATGCTTATATGCTTTCTTTGTATGCTCTTTATCACGTTTCCTTATTTTAATGTGATTACGAATTTCATAGGGAGCTCGATTATTGTTTCTTCTAACTTGGCCAATTCTCTTTTGTGTTGATCATGTTATCATAGGAAACAATGTGGCTCATAGTAGCTTCCTTGGGTGGTATCCCTAAATAAATTTTGTAACTATTATTATTTTTTTAGGCTAGATTTGGATAGTAGATCAAAGAAAATTTTCTCACCATTTTTTTTCCCTTATGGGGTTTTCCACTTATATCTGGTGTCAACTATTTCATGTGTGGATTCTTATCTTCTTTCCTATTTGCATTAAGTAGATGAATACTTTAATGGTATAACTTAGCTTCAATAGTTAAATATTTAAATTTAAATTTAAGTAATATCAATTCACCTCCCCCTCTTAGTATATTGTGTTCCCAAAATTGGGTATCAAAGCTAAGGTTCCTTGATATAGCCTAAAAGCTAAGGGAGATCCTATCTTTGGAACACTTGAGGAATGAATAAGTTCCCAAGAAGAAGAGCTCTAAGAAATAAGCCATACTCCATAAGGAGGAGGATGTATTTTATTTCAATAAAGAATATTTTCTAGTAGATTACAAAACAAAACTAATTTCTTCTCTTAATGATCTAGATGAATAAAGAGGAAAAAAGGAAGAACTCCAATTCAAACTTGGAAAAAGAAAAAAAATTAAAATTGTCAAGTTGAAAGTTCAAATTGAAGAAGGTAAAATAACTACAAATTTCCCAAATTCCAATATCAATAATAAATATGCTAAATTATCAAAGGTTGAAGAAGAGATTGTCTCCTTGAGGAAAGAACTTGATAAAAAAATGAACAAATTGACAAGGGTCTAAAGCTAAAGGGGGGTTCTTACATTCTTTATGAGATAATCAACACTCAAAATCCATCAAAAGAAAAATTTGGTCTGGGTTTTGAGAAAGGTAAAATTCCAATGAATAGTGCATATTTAGACCTATATATGAGGCTTTTAAAGTAGAAGGAAAGTCTAAAATAAAGGAGGAAAAATATTGCACTGAAGAATCTAAGAAGACAACCTCTAAAAATTTAAAATTCGATAAAATCAAGAAGATAGATGGTAGCAAGAAGAAAGAAGGTGGATTTATCCTATTTTCTAAACAAAGGAGATTAAAAGGTCCTCTACTTGCTTGTTCGCATGCCCGTACTAGGTTCACTCAATATTTTCATAGTTATTGGTATTCTTGAAACAAATTTGGGCATAAGGTTGTTAATTATAGGTCAATGGAAACAAGAAATGACTACATGGGTAGAAAACCATTTGTGCCTTCAATATATAATGCTATGGTGTCTCATTATTTTCATGGATATTTCTATGGATGCAATAATTTTGGTAATAATGCTATAGAATGTAGAAATAAATTTAGGAGAAATAACTTTGTTTTGAAATATAAAATTATTTGCTAAAAATGTAATATTTTTTGGCATAAACAAAAAAATTGTAGGATTGGTTCTATGAAGCCACGTGTTCAGAATGGGAAGAAGCAAGAAACCTTGATTAAGTAAAAGAATAAAAATACCAAAAATTTGAAAGAGAAGAAAGGTCAAGAGAATGTCGAGGATGATACCATGCTTGACCATTCTACACAAGATCCTATGACAAACTAATATAGAACATTATATCAACGGGAGCTATGATTTTCAAATCTTCAAGCCCCGAGAAAGGATAAAATATTGAAAGTTTTTGCATGAAATCTGAATTGGGACAAATCCTTTGAAGTGTAAGTCCACTAAGCAAGATTAAACCTGTTGATCAAGGTCTCAGAGTAAGAGAATGCTATGTGGAGGTTCTTTGAGTTTTTTTGTATCCCTACGATTATATCTAGAGTATTATAGAAAAAATTATCCACCTATTATGCATGCATTAATGACAAAAAAGTTATGGAAAATGAAAGGATTTTTATGATTCATTTGCATGATTTATTCTCATTTGCAATCAAAAGAATTTTTGTTTGGAAGCAGACAAGAGTGAAATTTTTTTTAAGATATCTTTTAATTTTGTTTAAAACCTACTGATAATGTTTAAAGACTTCAAAACAATATAAGTGGAAACACCATAATTGGTAGATTTTTTTGAGAAACCCAGGCCAAAGTATGTGGAATTTTCTTTCAAGGTGATGGAGATCGACAAAGATGGTGTATTTTTTAAGATTCTTGTGGATGTGGTGTATATTGAAGATGTAAGAATATATATTCATGTTGTGCTCAATGAGATTGATCAAACATAATTTAAATATCTCTAACATGATCTATTGGATGATCATGGTGTATACAAGCCTGAATATGCAAATTTGGTAGCAAAAGGGTTAGATGTTTGAAAATATTTCCCAAAATTATGTGACTACCAAAAATTGGTAAGGATTATCTTAAGCTACATTTATGATGAATTTATATATATTTGTATAATTTATACAAGATAAAAATAGAGGAAATTAGGGTTGTTACTAGTGTTTGTGCTACCAAACCAGACCCAATGCTAAATTCAATCAAGAATGAGATGGTTAGTAAGCTTATTAGAGATAAATTCAGCAAAAGAACCATAATAGTGAAAGATATCACTGATCCCAAAGATTGTTATGCCACAATGGGTATTGCCTACAAAATCTACTACACCAATAGAGAAGGATATTACATAGCTACACCAATCCACACTTCATATTAGATGGTGAAGTAAGGTACCAACTTTGATCTTCATGAATTATTAAGACAAAAGCCGATGAAAAATTTGAGGAGAACAAAAGAAACTAGATATAATTTTAGGTTTGGTTCATTGATTATTTTCTTACATTCTTTTTGAATGAACTACTTGGATCTAAAAGATAAGTATGGGATAAGTTATTTTTAGTAGCTAATCAAATCATAAATCACACAAGAGGTTTTTATGGTAAGAAATAATACAATACTATATATAATGGATTCTTTAAGAATCTACAAAAAAATATGTGGGATAAAGAGATAATTGCATCTGATTTTTTTTAGAGATATAAGGAGTAGATAAAAAAATTTGTGGATAAGGATCATTGATATATTGAAGAAATCAAGCCCAAAACCTCATATATTCCTAGGTTTCCTTATCAATTTCCATCTAAAGAAGTCAAGACATATGTGGATATCCTGTTGAATAAGCCAAAAGATACATCTACAAAGAGATTTAGTACATATGGAGAGATAATGGATAAGATGCAAAATAAGAATACAGAGGAGCATACGTCTAAGCATAGAGAGGGTCTACACATGAAATGGGGTGTTCCTCCAAAGTATACATTTTATTCCCCTATAGAGGACCAAAAGATAAATTTGTTCCTTTGAAAGTGATTCAAGAGCCAAGAAGGTCCTATAGATCCACTTCTATTGTTGCATTTACTCCATAACCCTCTAGATCTAAGAAAATAGCTAGTACAAAGAGAAGAGTTGTATTAGAGACTCCACCATAGAAGAAGGCCACAAAATACATGCATGATAGGCCTAAGCAACAAGAAAAGAGGAAGAAGATAGATGTAGGGGAATCTAAAGAGGAGAAAGAAGTTGGAGAAGAAGTTATCTCTTAGCTGAAGATGAAAGAGAAGAAAAATAAAAAGAAATCTCCTCTGGTAACAATTCCACATGAGCCCATAAAGCTTGATACCATATTAAATATAATTATTCATCATGGTCTATTGGATAAAACCATATATCTACATTTTAAAGTACCTCTGGAAGATCAAAAGACCATAGAAAAGGCCATGATGAATAAGGGGGAGCTTATAAGCTTTGTATGCATAGAGAGATATTAGCTTCCATTTTCCCTTGATGTTAAAGGGGGAGATAATATGGATCAAAGGGGGAGAGTTTGTGCAAATTTATAAGCTTTATTTTCACTAATGTCAAAAGTGCACTTAAGGTTGTACTTGCTTTCGATATTGTTACCGTGTGGAGATATCTAACAATGTAGGTTAGCATTATAGTGATCTATAATACTAAGAATCACTTTGATGTCTAAGTATAATGTGGATGTGGATACCCATGTCTTGATGTGTTTTCAAGCTTCCTACAATGATATTTTTTCATTTTGGTGTAATACACTCAATGAAAAGTTGTAGAAGTTTATTCTAAGTCTTTCATAATATAAACTCTAAGGAAGAGACAATATTTTTGTCTACATCCTTCCACAAAGAAAGATCTATTCTTGTAGTTTAGATGTTAACTTGATGGAGATGTGAAGGTTTTATATCTAAAGTTTCATTTCAATAATCCTTTAATATAGAAAGCTAGAAGTGAAAAAGTATGAGATTGTATGAGGGTAGTGTAAAGTGGTTCATAAGACATGTTGGAATGATCCACATTTCATCATATCTAAAGTTTCAGCCAAGTGGTTTTGAGAACGTACTCAATATGTATAAAGTATATTATATTGAATTTTCAAGCGACATGGTGCTTCACAAGTTTAATTTTCCAAATGTTAGAGTGATGTAGTTAGTTTTGGATGCTTAATTTTCATCAAAATAAGTGTTTGAATACTTGCACCAACAAATGGTTGTGAAGTTCAGTTCTATGAGTTTGTGTGGACACTTCACATGTCCTATAGTGTGTAAGGTATAAATTGCATGAAGATATTTCTTCCTTCCAATACTAAATAGTTGTTTGAAGTCATTTTGTGAAGTTATGCTTTTTGTTGATGTCAACTAAGGTATGTTGATGTTATGTGCCACTAATTCAAGATTGAGTAGAGTTTTAAGGAGTAATTGAAGATATTGTATGGGTCATGCCGACTCATTTGTATGAAATGAAAATAATGTTTTATAACTCATATATACCACAAATGGATATAAAATCCAACATGCTACAAGTGACATATTTTCTTGTTTATGGTCGACTTAGTTTGTAATTTGAAAGCATGCACATGATATATATAGAATATGAAAGATGACAAGACATGTAAGTATATGTGTGAGGATGTGTAAGTGTATGGAAATATTGTGTTAAGGTACACCATAGACCTAATGTGTAAAATTGATCACTATCAGTGGGTTAAAGCAATAAATTTATTCATATTTCAATTATTTCAAATCAAGAAGATGTAGCTTCCTTTGTTGTAACCCTAAAAATATTATCAGGGAATTGTAGCTTCCTTTGGTTGTAGCCCTAAATCAAAGTTTTAAATGTTGTTTATTTATGAGAATGGATTTCGACAATAGATCCAAGCAAATTTTGTCACTATAGTTTTTCCCTTGTGGGGTTTTCCATGTATAGCTAGTGTCTATTATGTTCATGTGTGGATACCTATATCTTATATATTTTTTTGATTAAGTAGATGAATTCTTTAATGGTATAACTTAGCTTCAACAATTAAGGACTGAAATTGAAATTGGAGTATATTGATTAACCCACCTCTTAGTATATTGTGTTCCTAATAGGGTCTCATCAATTCATCTAAATCTCACACATTGTTGATTATTTAGGTGAAATAATAAAAATATTATGATAATAAATTGAAGAAATCTAAAAATAATGCACATCTAGATCAGCTAAAGAATAAATCTTCCATAGAGAAACCATATAAGAAGGAGAATCCTACTTTTTTATATTACAAGAATGTTGGGCATGGAAAATATTCTTGTTATAAGAAGGATATTGATGAGTGGAAACATATTCTCAAAAAGAATCATATTTATTTTCCTTCTAGAATGTCTGAGTCAACTTATTATTCAAAATAGTCTAATAAGGAAAATGTCATGCTTGTTCGATTACTACATTAGGAAGAAAAAGAACAATTATTTTTGCATTTTAAAGTTGGATCAGGGAGATGGCTTCTAGATTTAGTAGAATCTCATCATATGGCATATTCGTAGCATATTTTCTCTTCTTTTGAGCCTTGTTCTATGTTTGCTATTTTTATGGGAATCAATAAATACATGAGTTTAAATGGGAAGGGAGCTATTGTTATTGTAGAGGGCATTTTCAATGATGTTTTGTGTGTGCCTCATTTGGGAGACAATATATTTTTTCATCTAAAAAATTGCACTTGGTGGATATGGGAGGATTATGAAATTCACTCCTGATTCTATTGTCATTAGAGACATGGGGAGTAGAGAGATTATTTTTTAATGGGGTGCTTGATCATTCATTAGGTTGTACGCATTTAAAATTTTTTCTTCTGATGATGATTTTTTTCCTTTGACTATTTATCACACTTCTAATATGGACTAGGATTTTTAGGAGACTTTTGGCTACTTGAATTTGGGTTTTCTCAAATTGGATCTTATTCTTAAGATTTACATTTCATCTACTCCATCTTCTGTTGCATTTCCTGATTCTCATGTTGTCACAATTTTGGTGTCTTATGATTCAGTTCAACATGATCTACATTATACTTTTTGTCCATCTAATTGGGATGCATACTTGACACACATTTTTTATTTGTTTTTTTGGCCCTAAATTTTAGATTTGGAAGACATAATTGACTACATTCATCTTTCCTTTGATGGAGATGATCCCTCTTCAGTTGTTGTGAGGGAACACTCTGACCCTCTTGTTCATTCTCTATATGATCATTGTTTGTCATTTTATATGAGTGTGGATAATTTTAGATAGAATTTGGAGGTGGCTTATTTGTCTCCAGAGGAGGTATCTCTATCTTTGGATTATGTTATACATATCTCTAGGGTATTCTAGATAGTCCTCTTTAGTTTTGTGGCCTAAAGTGCTTGTTTTGAGTGTGTCAACTTTCAATGTCAACATGGAGACACTTGAGCATAGTTTCTTCTTAGGCAGAGGAATGTTGCTCAATGAGATCATATCATCTTCAAGATAAAATTTTAGATTCTACCATTACAAGAGATTTGTCATTTAGGAGGTTTGTATGGTCCCTCTTCTTCTCTCTCATGAGCTGTCCTTTCCCTCATATGGGGTTTTATCCATGTCATTCCTCATTGAGATCACATTGTATTTCATCTCTCTTTTGGGGAGGAATTTTTCTCCTGTTGGTGTTTTCTCTAGCTAAGCTTTGAAATTCCCTAAAGGATTGCCAACACTTGTACTCAAGAACTAAAAAATATAGTGGCCAACTAATGGGTAAATATTCTCAGGCCTTTACCCCTACTACTTAGGCTCTATGGGACCAAGGAGGGTATTCCTTATTGTGTTAATTGGATATTTAATGCCTCAATAACACTAAAACACACATATTTTTTCCTACTAATTGTAATAAAACATCATTCATTAAATTTTTGGCTAACCTTAACACAAATATCCATTCACTTGCTAGGAACAAGAGTATATACGAGACTTACATCTTAGAATGAACAATATTTGCATATGTAATGTTATAACATTGAATCTATGGCTAGGAATTTCGCTATTCATCAGATTACATGAATACCTAAACAATAGGCTAGTGCCTCATCAATTGGGAAATAAAATCAAACATGAAATACTCTGTAATACACAAAACATTTAACCCTAAAATGAATGGACTATTTCCATAATGTATTACATAAAAAAAACTCATGTTATTTAAAGTATTACTTCTCACTGAATCCTTTGCAAATTATCACAAACCTATGATTCTCTTCAAGTATTTAATTAACTCTTTGAGCTAAAACATGGAACAAAATCATACAAAAAACTAAACCATTAAAGATAAATGAAAAGATACTTGATATTTTCATTTATGATCTACAACAACTGTACACAAGAGATAAAATACTTTAATTTTACAGATTTTTTTTGATATCAATCATTTGCATAAAACTATTTTGGACTATTTTATACAAAACCCACACAAAGACAATTAGCTAGTAGATTCATCAGGAATTCTACATTATATTAGCTCACTGTACATACATATTACCTAGACCCTTTTTTACTCAAAATATCAACCCCTATAATGAGCCTTGAAATCCCTTTTATAAACCAAGGGAGTAACATGCATAGGGATCATTATAGTTACATTTCAAAATATTTTATTTCAACACAAAATTGGATTTCATCTCAAAACTTTCCCGAAAGTGACATGCAACTATTTACTGCACAGGGGAAACCATAATCATAAAAACCATCAAGAGGGGTCACCAACCACTAATAGACTTTTCCCTTCATATCTAACGAGAAATAGAAAGACTGTTAACATAACCAAAATTCAAGACCCAGAAACACCTTCCATCACCCAAACCTAACACCAACATCAACACCATGGTACATGCACCCACTTCACATCCTTACGACAATGGGAGGAGAACTCACTGCCGTTTCATAATCTTTATCTCTACCAAGTGCCAAACATTCATGTCCACTAGGGGTTTTCATAAACATGGGAGGCACATCAAGTGCTTCTAACCCTAGGGGAGGCAATTGATTCAGAAGCACGAGGTATTTCCTATACCCAATTTTTATCTCGATCTCACTGGTAGATGACCTATCAGTTATAGCAATATGCGATTGTTTCCACCCATAAGAAACTCGATCATATCTAAGCTTCCTTCATACTCCCTACATGAACCCTGCAAGATCCTTTCCTTTTGCATCCATCATTGTAGTGTGAGCTCCAAACACATGCCCACCTCGAGCATTAACTGATATAGGATCATTTATATGGGCATGATTTTTGCATTCATCTTTCAAAGTTGACACATCCCCATGAGTGCATTTCCTATGCACCATGATATCGCCATGAGGCTTTTGCAATTATAAATTTAGAGACCTTCATACTTGCAGCGAGGGAGCAGTTGCCTCACCCATCCTTTCAAGAGATGCAAATTTATAGCTCTTACCAGAATGATTACCAAAATCAACACAGACACATAGAATTTTGATTTCCAATTGAAATGACGACAATGGAAGCCTTCAATCTAGATTTATTTAGTGAATTAGTGATCTCAATCATCCATATTCAGTAAAGATTCACATGTGTGAACAAGCAATCGTTGGTTGGTGTCCAGTTCATCACCATTAATTTTTTAGGTGCATAGGAGTTCGCACATTATGCTTCATGATTACCAGTAGTTAATTCCTCACACACACACAAATCAACTTGATTCCTCCTAAAGGATATATGCCATTAATGCCTACTCTTTGCATAAAACCAATGACCATCACATGCGTGTTTTTGATTTAAGAATATTAGGCATCGATCTATTGATGAGCTGGTAGATATAATAGTCCTCATCAAATTGAATGTGTCTGAATTCTCAATCATCCATTTCAGCCAATAGGAATCCTACCATCTTGGAACCCACTACGTTAGATGGGTTCCACCCATGATTTATCGCAGCTAAGAGTGGGTAGCCACATGTCAATTTTTTGATAACCCCATTGGGTTTTTCAAGATATTATTCATCTTGGGCGGGGTTAGCAAGGGACGGTGGAGATTAACAATCAACAATGATCCTCATTCATTGATCAAACCATGAGGTGATAAGCTGCATAGTGGAGACTGGGCCCCACACTCGTAAGACACACATCATCTATCAACGAACCTCGTGCCATTTAATCGATCGACATGTGAAATGAGCGGGGTTAGTGGGGAACAATGCAGATTCATTGCCACAATCAACAGATCTCAAAAATTGCACATGCATCAAAGTTACTTTTTAAAAGGGGGTCCAAACTAGGCCGATGATAAAATGACCCTTGGGAGAGCACGACATATACCCAAGTCAATTAGGAAATTAATTTTTGCTCGGCCTTGGAAATATTTGAGACGAGCAATATGATAGGTGACTGTCACTCCTAGACAAATGGGATGGTAAAATAATGCATATGAAGTCTCAAGTCATGACTTAAATAACTAGTAACAAGCTAAGAAAGTCAACTCAAAAGTAAAATGAATGAGGATTTAGGAGACAAATGGTGAAATGAGGGTTTTAGGCCTAAAACCCCTCCCCATTCTAGAAGACAAAAACTTCAAAACTCAACCCAAACCAGAAGTCATTCAACAAAATGGAAAAAAATTGGGAGCTCCATCAGAAGCTCATGCTTGAGGACATATACCCCCAACGAGTATGGAAAGAATCTAGATCTCAGGTAAAATCAGACCAACCCAAAACAAACTAGGAGCTTGTCCAGACAAGAAAAGAAGACAAAATAGAAAAGAAACACACTAAATCTATATACATAATTTACATGACTTTACAAAGTCGCCCCTATTAAGAAAGATCATCCAATCCAACTTGCATCAATTTTCAAACCTAATGTTTCAAGATCTTCCAAGATTTGGAACCCATCCTTCCTTCTATCAAAGATCTTTCTTTCACATACCTTCATTAGATGAATACTCATATCATGTAATTCCAAACAATCTACATCACTATGATGGGTGCCAATGATCCCATAAGGCTCAAAATTTCCTTGTTTAACAATCTCAATCTTATCAAGTGGAAGTTAAAAAAGGATTCATGCATATTCCACTTGATTACAATCACTCGACATATCAAATTGAAAACACATAAACAGATTCAAAAAGGCCTTCACCCTTGTTTACACAAATGCCATCCCTACTAGGTGGAAACAGACCCATGATGATATTCCAAAGGTGAGGAGCATCAACAAAGAATCCAACAATGCAATCATGCTCAGGATAATATCATATTCCTCATTACTCGGTGGCCCCAAACATGAACCCAATTGTCATTCACAGTTGGTGAGTCCTAATGCCAATCCACATTCTAGATATGCATCAAAATATGTAACTCAATCCTTAAATATTAAGACTCTTCCCTTATCAATACACATATCATCCTCCAATAATTTGATACTAGACTCAACATTTACACATTGAAACATGACACTTTTGTCCCTATACCCTTCATCACTTTCAATTTCAAAGTGTTCTTCCTCAAGAAAATGAAATATTTTCAGGTCACCTTCATAGAAACTATTATATTTCTAGGAAAAAAACTCAAGGGTTTTTCTCTCCCTCTGACCCTTAGTTTCATCACCCATAGTAGTACAAAAATTTAAAGCTTCATGAGCATTCTCATCAAAAATATTGGTAGTGCATTATTCTACATGCTCATAATCATATCTTGACCATACATTCAAAGCGTCATCTAAATCATCAAAGAGTGTATTATCCCTGCACTAGTAAGGGGACTCATCGTTAATAACTAATATGGGTGAAGATGTATCAAAAAGGGGATTATCCACTACAATCATCTTCATCAGGGGATTTTCTACTCCCTTTGTATGAGGATGCAAACCTTGTAGCCTATCCTCACATTCCAAATCCTTGGGAACTTCTGAGAAAAGTCCCCTCTTCACTTGGTAGGGGTAGTTATATTCAACAAATAAAAAACATGACTTTGTATCCTCATAACTACCACAACATGGGAATTCATCAATAGTAAGACTGCATTCAGACCCCTTAGACTAAATTTCATAAGTTTCATTGTCAATATCTTGATCATTGGAAAAAGACTAAGTATTTTCGACATTAGAATCATAGCTACTAATGAAACCCCTCAATGGGGCATTCATCTACACCTCATCCAACTCTTCATCCTTCAGTACCTCCCAGGAACTTGAATCAGACACATTAGATCCTTTGTTATAGCTTGGCTCATCATCTCCATCACTATCATAATGACTTGTCCATGTATCACTAGCGAATAAGTTGCAGTCATTGTATTCTAATTCATCTTCTTCATCCCTTTGTATTACCTCTTGATCTGCCTCAACAGGACTATAGCCATCATTATTCAGGGGCATCTAGTATTGTGCACGATTTCTCCCAATTCCTTCTGCTATTTTATCCAATCAATAATTTGGCTTAAACTTTTTGGATTCAATTATTTTGGCAACATACTCATACCTGATTAGTATACCTCACATAACAAGTCAATACATATTGACTCTTTAGGCCTAACAGTTTTTGGTATTTCTAATAAAACATCCATAAACCTCTAGAACAAGTCATAGGATAATTCACCTTGACCTCTTTTTATTTCACATAGTCTTTTAGAGTAAGAGACATGATCAACTTTACTTGAATCTTATGGACATCCCACATGGGGCTCACTATGATTGGCATACTACGGTGATGGGGAACATGAAATAGTAGAAGTTTCATCTTCTAGGCATGGTTCCTTACTAGTTGATTCATTTACTAAATTTTCACAAGATGTACCGAGTTGACCAGAATTAGTAGCTAAGCATCCCTTCATCATTGAATACTTCAAATTATTTTCGATGTCTATAAAAACTTGGTAAGCTTGGTGTAGTGTTGTGGTCTATTTGTCTCTCAACAGATAGCTCATATTTCTATCTAATGAACCTAAATACACAACCAAACACTCAACATGATTTGGTAGTATATTCTTAGGCATATCCTTTATGATCTTTAAAAATATGAGGTTAAAAGAAGGGACTAACTCATCCCCCTATTTGTGGATGTCCATAAAACATTTTCTCACAAGGCTTGGGTTCACTCTCTCACCAAATTGTTCCATGAATGCTAGCTTAAATTCATACCAGGAATGTATTGAAGTCGCTCATAAGAAAAGAGAACCAGTCCCTTGCATCTCCCTTCATAGATTGAACAAACAACTTCATGAAAACATCTTCAAAATTTGAATTCATAATCTCCCATCATAACAACAAACTCTTGCAAATGCTTGCTTGCCAACTCATCCTTTGCACCATTAAACTTAGGTACCTTTTCTCTGATTTTAGGCAATACCTCATTTGGATAACCATGAATATTACTGAAATCTATAGCACTATATCTTTTAGTACTAAAATTTCCTTGGCATGAAAAAAGTTGTCTATTATGTACTATTGCACTCATTTATATCAAGATATACCATTTGAGAAGATAATTTTAACTATCCTTAGCAAGCCTCACAAAAAAATTACAAAGAGTAATTCAAATTCTCTTTGTACCTAAGCTCTCAAATTTTTGCAGTACAATCTTTTATTTATTTTTCTTAGGATTCAAAAACATGACATGCTTCTCTATTACAATTCATAAATTTTTCATTATATTCTAGAAACATGCAACATTCAACTAGAATTTCCCTCTATTAATGCTTGATCACTCAATTAGGAAACAATTACATTTCTATTCTTGAAGATTTTTGTTACACTATTTGTTGAACCATGAAATATTTCTATGAGAATACCTAGAGACTTATAGCACCTACTGAACTTTTTTGTGACCACAACCTTGTAGATCTAGAACTTCTACACATTCTTTATCAGGCTCTCAAGCTAGAGTCGCCACCTCCTTCATAGAGGATTGATTTTCAAATAATTATGAAGTTCTTTCAAAAATAAATTTCGTTCTAGGTTGTCTTCACCAGTGGAGTTATTAATAAATTATTTGGATTTGCTGCAACAAAAATTGTTCCAAGTTCAAAACTCCTCAATATTTGAACAAGATGTTTAGATCCACCAAATGATTGACTCTGCGATGTTTCAATCTGTGACTAGAATTCTTTCTTTTCTAAAACTTTTAGAGTTCTCCCCAGTAGAGTTCCCATTCTATTGGTTTTTTTTTCCAACTGAGCTTTGAAATTCAATAAAGGATTGCGAGACCTTATATTCAAGAACTACAAAATCTAGTGGCCAACTAACAGGTAAAGATTCTCAAGCCTTTACCCCTACTCGTTAGGCTCTATGGGACCATCGAGGGTATTCCTTATTGTGTTCATTGGATATTTAATGCCTCAAGAACACTTCAACATAATGATCTATTCCTACTAATTTAAAACAAACATCGTTCATTAAAGGATTGGCTGACCTTTACACAAATAACCATTCACTTGCTAGGAATGGGATTATATATGACACTTACATCTCATAATGAACAATATTTTCTTAAGTAATGTTCTAAATTTGAATCCATGGCTAGGCATTTCACTAATTCATCAAATTAAATGAATTCCTAAGAAATAGGCCAGTGCCTCATCAATTGGGCAATGAAATCAAACATGAAATACTTTGTAATACATGAAATATTTAACCTTGAAATGAATGGACTATTTTCAAAATGCATTACATCACAAAAACTCACGGTATTTAAAGCATTACTTCTTACTGAATCCTTTCAAAATTATCACAGACCTATGATCATCTTCAAGTATTTAATTAACTCTTTGAGCTAAAACATGGAACAAAATCATGCATTCAACTAAACCATTAAAGATAAATAAAAAGATACTTCATATTTTCATTTATGATCTACAACAACTATACATAGGAGAGGACATACTTTAATTTTATAGATTTTTTTTTATATCTGTCATTTTCATAAAACTATTTAACACTATTTCATACAAAACCCATGCCCAAGATAATTAGCTAGCAGATTCATCGAAAAAATTGCATTATATTAGTTCATTGTACATATATATTACCTAGACGATTCTAGACAAAATCTAGACCCTTGTAATGAGCCTTGAAATCCCTTTTATAAACCAAGGGAGCAACAAGCATCGGGCTCATTATAGTTACATTTTGAAAAAAAATCATTTCAACACAAAATTGGATTTCATCTAAAAACTTCCCCAAAAGTGACTTGCAACTATTTACTGCATAGGGGAAACCATAATCGTCACAATCGTCAAGAGGGGTTTCCAACCACTAAGAGACTTCACCCCTCACATCCATCTAGAACATAGAAAAACCATTACCACAACCAAAATTTAGGACCCAGATGTACACCTTCCATCACCTAGACCTAACATTAGCATCAACACCATGGTACACACACCTACTTCACATCCTTTTGAAAACTAGAGGAGAACTCAATGCCCTACCATCATCTTAGTCTCTACCAGCCACCAAATAGTCACGTTCACTGGTGGTTTTCATAGACATGAGAGGCACCTTAAGTGCTTCCACCCCTGGGGGGAGGAAATTGATTCAGAAGCATGAGGTATTTCCTATACCCAGAATCTGTCTCAGTCTCACTCGTAGATGAGTTGTCAGTTATAGTAATAGGAGATTGTTGCCACTCATAAGAAGCTAGAACATACCTAAGCATCCTTTGCACTGCCCAAACGAACCCTGTGAGCTCCTTTCCTTTCGCATCCATCGGTGTAGTTTGAGATCCCAACACATGCCCACCTCTAGCATCAACTGATACATGATCCTTGCCATAGGCATCATTTCTACATTCATCTTTCAAATTTGACACATTTTCATGAGTGCATTGCATGTGCACCATGATATATCCATAAGGCTTCTACAATTATAACCTCAGAGACCTTCATTGTATTATAAGGTGAAAATCTTATTGAGACTTGAACTTGCTACACAAAGAAATTTCTATCATTTCAAACATTACTTTGTTGTATTAAAAATTTAGATATGTATCATATTTTAAATCATCTTCACTTATTATTTTAAATCTAAATGCTCTTGTTTAGTATATTTATGTGTTTAATAATGTTTCCTTATTCAATTCAACTAAATATTTAATGAAAGGAGTATTCATATCCTTACCTTTTAGTGAATCCTAGAGTCTTACATGAGTTAAGTTTTATTCTTCTCTATGAGTTTTTTCAACTTTGATTTTCTTGATATATATATTTTATATGAAAATAAGTAATTTGTATAGCTTCATTGCCAGTCGAATTCTCCACCCATCATCATTTATGAACTTTTATTGTTAGATCTATATTAATGATATTTTTTCCCCTTCCTTACCAATCTCATTTGTTTGTTAAGTTAAAATTTACGATGATACTTTTCATGTGACTTATTAATGACTTGCCAATCTTATCTATAGATTTTAACACTAATCATTTAAATTTAAAACATAAAATTTCTACATTATCAATAATTTTACTAGTAGGTATGATATGAACTAGCACATATTTCCATTTATTTGAGTGTTATATTGCATCTAAATACTTTCACACATTAATTTAAAAATAATGTTCGAGATCTCCTAACAAATTATTAACCATATCAAGAATATGTATTTCATAGAAATTCAAATTAATCTAGCTATCTCAATAGAGAATTATATGAGGAAACATCATTAGATGTTTATTGTATGCATTCTTATTTTTGAAAAATCTTCATTGTAGGGCTATTGATTTTGACAAAGAAAGGGTCAAAATACCAACAACATTACCCACAAAATTCAATGCATTCTCATCCGTGACCCTAAAATATATTACTTCTAGAACACTTAGATATTAGGAGATCAAAGCATGAGAATTCCAGGTCAACTATATGCCTGATCAATTTTGTATGTATAGCTTGAATTTTTGGTGCTAGTTTAGTGCCACAAATTAAAAAAAGAGGTTTACAATCATGTATCCAAAACCAATTACATTATGATCAATGTATAAATGATAAGGTGAAAACCTTATTGACACCTGAATTTCCTACACCAAGGAAGTTCTATCATTTCAAACATTACTTTGTTGTATTTAAAATTTAGGTATGTATCACATTTCAAATCATCTCCATTTAATATTTTGAATCCAAATGATTATATTTAGTTTATTTATGTGTTTAATAATGTTTCCTTATCCAATTCAACTAAATATTTAATGCAAGGAGTATTTGTATCCTTACCTTTTAGTGAATCCTAGAATCTTACATGAGTTACTTTTTAATCTCTTTATGAGTTTTTTCAACTTTGATTTCCTTGATATATATATTTTATATCAAAATAAACAATTTTTATAGCTTGGAATTGGCCACCCATCATCTCATATGAACTTTTATTGTTAGATCTATATTAATGTTATCTTTTTCCCTTCCTTACTGATCTCATTTGTTTGTTAAGTTAAACTTTACGATGATACTTTTCATGAGACTTATTAATGACTTACCCACTAATTTAACTTTATTTTATTATAATACATCTATAAATCATGATTAATGTTCAATTTTATATGATATATAGTACTTTTATTTCTACAGATTTTCTTCCATTTGTCTTCTTCATTAACTTCTTTAAAGAGCCTAAGGATGCAAATACACATGTTCTACCCTTACATTAGGTGGCTAGTGCTGCTTCACTATCTTTTCTAAATGTTTTATGTTGTACTTAATGAGGTTTTAGGGTCATCTTTTAATTATGATGTTAACAACTTTTTCCATGTTTAATAAATTAATTTATGATAAATATAAGTTTAATATCTGAAAAAATAGTATATTAGATCATTCCAATCTTAATATACTGTTTTCTTAGAATGAAAGAACTTAAACCAGCGGGATATTGTTTATTATTTAAAGCTTTCAATGGAGAAGATCAATCTCATTAATAAGATGAATCCTCTTTTCGTTGACAATGTTTTTAAAATTTTCATTTTTTCCATTTACTGCAAATATAAGACCATTCTTATGTGGGACACGCTTTCCACATTTTGGATTTTAAAGGGATTGATAGCTGTAGTTTTTGGAGAAGGCGTCAGGTCTAAATTATGTTTTCTATAGATATGCTCAACGTGAAAAGTACTCCCCTGTAACCACATTGGAACTGTATGCAAGATGTATAAATATTTAAACCACCAGGTCTTAAACCTGGTATTTATTGTAGTTACTTTACAAACGGAATGGTTTAAATCCTCTGAAGGTTTATATTTCTAATTCTTTACTTCAAGTCTTTCTATTTACTGTGTCGTCTTAACATAGTTATGCGTGTATACTAACCTTCTAGAAAGACTATTAGAGATAAACTAGAAACGTAAAACGAGCTGGTCTGTGAAAAGTTCTGATTTGCGAGATGACCGAATCGAATTTTTCGACCTTTTTTAATTCATATATGATAAAGATCTGCATGTGCACCAAAGACTTGCTCCAAATAAATTATCTATTTAATAGATTGCAAGCATCTAGAAATTAGTTGGCATTATACAAGCGTTGTTAACAAGAGGTTGGCTCCAACCAATGTTAGTTACGTATCTGTAATGATTATTATTTTTATTAATGTCAATTCTGCCAAGAGGCTTCGTTCGCAGTTTTGATTTGCGTCTACGTTCGAATTAAGTTTTCTAGTCGCTTGTAGTCTAAGAGAAACTGAATAATTTTCAATGCGTATTGCAATGGTAATGTTTGTATGTTGATGCACTTTTTAATTTACTTCAATTTTAATTTGGGAAAAATATTTTGATTGACAATTTTTTGTAATTTCTCCGAGGTTTGCTTTATTTCTTTATTGTTTTAATCTTTTACATATATACATCTTCATATTTTTCTTACATCCATATTTTTATGTATTTAATTTATTTGTATTTATTTTTTTCACTAGTGTATCATTTTCTGTACAATCATTAGTCATTTAGATTTCATTATTTGTTTTGATTATTGTAAGTTCGGAAAGGGCCCGTCCCTATAACAAAACAGTTGTAAAGGCAAAGAGAAAACAAAACTCGCGAGAGGTAAAACAAAGGCAAAATCACAAAGAGAACAAAAAGACTAGCAAAGTTGTTGACGAGAGAGAAGAACTGGGAATAAGTTTTGGAAGGACCCAAAATCAACAAAAGCCAATCAATGAGGTTTGAATCCAAATTTCAACAAAGGCCTCAGAGTAGGAGCTGAGCAGGATTAAAGACTCCAATCAATAGACGAGTTACCAATCTTCTCAACAAAATTTATCTTGCAAGAAGAACCATCCAACAACTTCTCTTTACCAATGATTGTGGGATGCAAGTCAATAGAAGTACCAAGCCCGACATCCAACTTCATTTTTATCCCTAACATGGAACCTTCACTAACATTATTGTGGGAGGCCAAAGTCATAGTAAACTAGAGAGTTTCACCACTTTGGGTGCTCAATGAAGTATTCTAGTATTTAACATGAAGAAGTTGACTCTAAACAATAGGGTGATGTAGTCGAGTAGGTTCATATTGAAGTTCTTGCACCCAAGACCCAAGCTTGGAATAAAGATTTACACTTTTGTCCAGCATAGACCCAAACTTAACTAAGACACAAAATCTTGGAAATAGAAAGTTGGATCTATTTTAAGTGGCCTTATCTAAGGTAATAAAATGACCAACAACATTAGCTATATCTTGAAGAATATCTTCATCCCAAAGTTCCAATGCAAGTTAAGGGAGACGAAACCAAATAGGTTACAAGTCAAGCTTAGTAATGTCAAAGGCAATATTCCATCTTTGGAGGTGAACAAATGCCTTACCAAAAAACAAGGGGCCATCATGATGAATGTGATTGCAATCCTCCAATGAATGAAAAGAGAATAGAAAAAAAACATTCATTAAAGCCCTAATGTGAAGACCAAGATCCATCCAACAATTAAAAGCCCAACTACAGATGATGTTAATATTTGGTTGATAACCAAAAAAATCTTCTAATAAGAGTTGAATGCAACCCCTCCATAGATTTGTTGATCCACCCATTAGAAATAGTGAGAGAGAAATAAGAAGAAGGGGCACAAGGAATGTCAACAAAGCTAAGTTCATGTCAAAAATCCTCTGAAGAAGCAAGTCTAGAGGTGCGTATGTGCAGGATCATCATGGAAAAAATAGGCCGTTAAGTGGCGATGAAAATTCAAAAAATCGGAATTAGGCAACTTGATGTAAAAATTTGAATAAGTTATCTATATTATTTCAAAAATATGTAAGTATAGAATCTATAGAAAATTGAATTTAGTTTCTAAACTACTAGGTTTATTTAAAATTAAATAGATCTATTTGGTGAAAATTTGAAATTTCAATGCAGTAGTACTTAAATTTTAGGGAAAAAATAAGAAGTAGGTGTCTGTTTGACCACCCTAACCACAATAACATGATAATATTTTTTATAAGATTTTAGATATAAGTAGAGGACTCATGCCTCGATGTGATGCATATTTTTTTGTAATATTTTTCCGAGTAAATAATTAATTATGAATTTTTTATTACAACTTTTAAAAAATATAAAAGCCCATATGTCTAACCACCTTAACTTGGTCAAAACTTCATGAAACTCATTTTTTTGTTAATCCTATAGTATGTGAGGCATAGAATGTGACACATATTTCAGATTCAAAAATGTGATACCGTTTGAAAGCTATAGATGTTTTTCAATCAACCTATCAGTCAAGACTTTAGTTGTAATTCAAATTGAAAATGAATAATATTTTTTGATTAAATTCAATGTAAAACATAATTTATATTGGTGGAAAGATGAGAATCTCCTTTAAAAATCCTTTTTTTTTCATCAATCTTAGGTAAAAGAAAATTCGTTAGCCACATGGGCCGTCATATCACTTACATTTCGCCACTTTTTGGCCCATCATGATCCTGCACATACCCAGCTAGCAACACCCTAATAAACACGTAGATCAAAAAAATAGAATGGGAAACCCGCAAAACCCTACTATCCTACAACCCATTCTAAAAAAGAGTAGTAGGAGAGGAAGCCATCACCCAGGAAAAGGTGCAGAACCCACATCAAACCTAACCGTAACAGGGGAAATCAGTTTAGAAAGAGATAAAGGCTACAAATTCACTAGAGGTAGGGGAGGAACCTTAGGAGGGGGCAACATAAATCTATTCTTCAAAAAATTGCACAAGCTTGACCCATCATGAATGAGACTATTAGAAACCATATCTAGTGTCTTCTAAGATTAATGTTGGGCATCCAACTAGAGAGAAAGAAGTGGAATATCCTCCTCTGAATTGGTTGGTAACACTTTTCTACTGAAAACATAGGTTTCTCACTCTTCTTAGCCTTCAACTTGACTTATAGAAGAATTTAAAAGAGAGTTTTATCCTCTTCCATGCACCAATAAATTTTTGAGGAACTAGCAAAGTCATCCTTAGAAACTGAAATATCAATTGCATCTGAACCAAAGAAAGAAGATGCAACCACAACAAGGGAGCAAGGAACCCCTATGCAGGCACAACACTACAACCTCAACATCGTCGCCCCCTCCTTCAGCATCACCATCCTTTCCTCCTCTTTCTTTGTAGCTTCTCATTCTTGTTGAAGCCCTACACCTACTCCCACAGAGATTCTCACTCCTGCTTAGATGCCCGCTCCTTCTCCAACACATTTTTTAATAGATCTAGCTTTTTGTTAACTCTAAGAGATGTATATGGTTATACAGACAATAGCATCATCAAGGACTAATCTCCTTCCTATGAAAACTTGAAAGTTTAAATTTGGCCCACTAACGCCCTTTTATTTTTCTACCTTTAGTTAACCAAACATACATTTCACACAACTTGATGTTTTGTGCTAGTATCTAAAAAAGTTCAATGTATTCATTCTAGCATCACATGGAATAAATATTTTCTCTATTATCCTAAATAATTAATGGAGAAATTAATGATGAATTTTTTTGATTTAGTACTTTGAATGAAGTATAGAATGGATACATACATCATTCTAGGTGCCTTCCCTATTATTCTTTAATTTGTGTACACAATTTTAGCAAGTTGATGTAGGATTAAATTTCCTCCTTTCATATAAAATTAAACCTATCAATGAAATCTTAAATAATACCAGCCCAATAAATATTAAAATATGTAAGGGACATAAAAGTATAGTAGGTCAATACTAGATTAGAAGTTCAGTGTGTATAGGAATGAATCCTAGATTGAATGACCAACATAAATGAAAAATTCTCATCAAACAAAAAAAAGCTAGTATTAAATCCATAGCATTATTTAATAGAAATATGAGATTTTTATTAGAGTATCATCATTGATATTTTTTAAGAACATCATCACTGAGCTTGTTGGTTAAGCCAATGCAAAATATCCAGCACAAATAGCTAATCAGATTAAAAATGTGTTCATTAATAAGCTCTATAGATTAGAGATGTAATCTATTAGGGTTAGCCCTAAAAAATATCTATTTTTTAGTAAAGATATATAGGGAGGGGGTTATAGTCTATTGATTTGTAGTGTGAGTTGTATTTTTCTTAAATATTAAATACAATTGTAAAAAATAACCATTTAAAGAAAATAACCTTTAATATTTTTCATGTCATAAATATGATATTATAATATTTCATTAAAATTATTTTTAACATAATTGTCCTTTACTATCATCTTATCAAGTAAATACTCTTGTTTTGGTATGTACTAATTCATTATTTAAATGCTTATAGTGGAGAAATTTTACTCTTAAGTATATTTATTTCTACTCACTTTATTCTTTTGACCCCGATGTTTATTATCTTTTTTGGCCCTTGTATTCGCTTCGCTATGTGTCATGTTGCCACATTTTTTTGGAGGTTGCAGGTTAATTTTGGCTGAAAGGTGTGCAATGGTGCCATGTAGTGGTTGCACAACTTTTTGATGTATCGCCTTCCTTTCGGACCCCAAGTAGGACATGTGGTCGCCCCACAAGGATTTTCCATTGGCTACTCTCTCAATTTTTGACGAACACTTGCCAGCATGCCACATTGCCGATCTTTTTTCAAATGATTTTCTTTACCATTAGAGCAATACCTTCATGGACACTGTCGAGTAGTAAACCATTTTGTTCCTTCGTAGCTTTGGGGATTAACCTCTTTTTTTATGACCCCATTACTACCTACAACAGATCAGGTCAGATTCAATCGAGCATTTACCACTTGTATCTTCCTTCTGATAGGGAAATCTACATGAAGCTCTTGTGGCATCTAGTTCATCGATTTGTTGCACCTATCACCATTATTGAAGCAACTTGATCTTTATTGACATGACCAGATCTGATTTTTTATTGTAGTTTTGGTTGTCTTATGATGGCATCTATTAGAGTTTCATCCTTGGTGGAAGAGAGTACTCGATGCTTGTATGTTTCCCTTTTCTTATAAAAGAGAATTTCTAATAGATTCTAAATATATAAAAAATGAAGAGAGAGATCATTAGTAGAGGTAGTAGCAATAGTAGTATATTGTGTAGAAGATTTCTTGGAGAGCTCTGAGTGATCTTTTGTAATAAATATCAAGATAGTTATTCATATTTGTTATCTAACCTTAGAATTTGTTTTGTTCTATACTATCAAGCAATAGAAGAAGAAAATTTGTATTAGATTGTGCACATGCAACCTTTATTATACATTGTATTCTCTATTCCATATATGCTCAGTGCTTTGTCTCTTTATTTACACATATAGTCTTGATAATTGATTCTTAGATACTAGCCTTTATGTTTTTCTAACTTAAAATCTTTGGAATTGAATCATGTTATATACTCTTTCTTTTTTCCTATTTAAGTAATGTTGATTGGCATATTATACTATCATGCAGAATAGTTCTGTAAGGATCTAAAACATCTTATTCAAGTTTGGATTCACTATTTCTATCAAACCTTAATGGGTACTTCCCATGGGGTTATTTGAATGACTTCTTTGTGCTCGTATTGTCCTTATTAGCTCATTCTCCTTCAAACAATGAAGGTTTTGTGGCATTCTATGTTCACTTTATTTGAAATAGGACCCTATCAAGAGTTTGAAATGTTGTGAAAGCATCACCATAATTAGGTTTTATTTCTACATGGTTTCTCCCTTTCCCCAAACTCAAAGGAATAGTTTTCTTCTTTAAAAATCTCAGAGGTTATTCAGTGGAGCACAAGTAGGTCCCCCATTTGATTAAGTTTCCCATAAGGTTGTTCGAGGAAGTGAAAGCTTTTAAGATCAACAATTATTATTCCTACGTGCCCGGTGCAACCAAGATCTTTCATATCTGGTACCTAGCCTTAAAGAGGCAACTTGAATCATATTAGTAGGAGATGGTAGTAAATTCATGCCCAGAGTCCAAACAAGAACATCTTCTAGAGGTAATTTCCAATATTCTCAATTTCCTTCATCTATTCCTTGAAGGAGACAAGTCATAAGTTATGTATCACCCATCAAAATCAATAGAGTTCAGAGTGCTAGTTTGGAATCTAGAGCCTTTTCTACCCCTTTGGGTGGCCAAAATTTCCAAATTAGAATACCACTTTATCAAGGTCCATAGAAGTTTTTTCCCTATGGCTCTCCTAGGAGCTCCGATAAATTTTGCAACTTGGGACAATTATAGTCAGCTAGTTGCTCCCACCACTCCATATGTGTGGCCCGCTATCCCCACTAATGCCCTCAAAGCAGTCTTTAAGTTACCAAGGAGGATTTCAAAACATTTTCCAAACATCTCCAAGACATTGCAAAGGTTTGTAGGGTTCACAAAATCATGGAAAAAAAATAGCCCTCAAATTATTAACCGCATCCTTTAAAATTAAGGACCAACATTGGTAACGGTCCCTAGCTCCCAATTTCATCCACTCTTAGGACGATCTTGGAGGAAATAAATTCAAGTGATTTTCAAAGAAAGGAGATCACTCATCCTTACTACAACAATTAAGAACAATCAGGAGAGCTCCATAGGAGGCTATGAAATATTTCATTACCAGGTTCCATAAAAATTGCCAAAGGCTTCCCATGATAGCCAGACCTCTAGAGGTGATGGCATTCATGTTCTACCTAAATATTTCAATTCAGACATAGCAGTCATCTTACAGTCTCTCGGAGGTGATACTCTACTGATGCATTTGATCTACCCATGAGAGCAGAAAATAGTCTAATTGATGCTGAGAAGCTCCCACCACGACCATTGATGCCAATGTTTGTTGAATTATTTGGCATAACACAAGAGGAAGTATCCCCTAGTACATCTTCTTCACTTCCAAGAACATCAACTATGCCAATACCTTCAATATATGTGTATCTAAATGTACAACCAAGCACATCAGGCTCTTCTTCATTAGGCATTGATGTAAATGAGATGAAAAATTCGATGAGGAATTTTTTGAATGAGCTCATCATTATCAGATATCAACAACAGGGACCTTTGAAGCCTCCCTACAAAACTATCAAGGATGAAGACCATCCATCCAACACAATACATACCAAGGAGCCTTGAGAGGAGGCAATCTGCTATAGGCATTGGGACATATAGTCCTGGTAACCACTCAATTACAAATGGTTAAGCCTAGTAGAAGAACGGACTTAGTCCCAGGTAAGAATAACCTTTCCAAAGATATAAACACATGGTGCTTCCCATTCAATGACACACATATGCCCCAAAATTGTCTAAGGGGAAACCTTCAACAAAGGGTGGTAGAATAAAGAAGTCAAGGCATTACTTTAGATGTTTAAAGTTATCAATCCCTTGAGATTGAGAATTCCAGATTTAGTAATCAGGTGAAAGGGATGTCCCTGGAGAAAGAAGCGGATATCTCCCTTTACCAAGCACTCTTTTCTTAGGTGGAGGGGGAAGATTCAATGCTAACAAATGAAGTTCTAATAGCATGGGCACCATAAGTATAATTGGACTATAATACCCAATCAAAAAGAACGTTCACCAAGGAATATGTGCCATCGACACCTCCAACTCAACAATCATAACAACCTCAACCAAAAGTTCCACAATTTCAATGAAATGTCATAGATAAGGTTCCTAGTCCACTTATGATAGAACAGCCTTATCTTAAAGAAAGGGAGAAACTTTCATTCAAACCAAAGGTGCCACCAATCGGAACACTCAATGTTGTGGAGAAATTCAAAAAGGATCTTGCCAATATATCTCTATGGGATGTCTTATCCATTCTAGAAAAAAATACTTCGCTTCGAGATACGTTAAGTAAAGAGGAGCAAGCTCCACTATCGGATCAAGATTTTCCAAATAAACAAGATAAAGCCAAAAGGCCAGTGTCAGATCCTCAATCTTTAGGAATCGTGACATATATGAATGCGAGTGATAGGAAAAATGAGAAAGAGGTATGTAAGAGGTATGTAGACTAAAACCTACTCGCTTTTTCTTGACTCTTATCATAGGAGATAAACTACTACACAACAACATTATAGACATAGGGACTAGTAGGATAGTTAACCGCATCCTTTAAAATTAAGGACCAAGATTGGTAACGGTCCCTAGCTCCCAATTTCATCCACTCTTAGGACGATCTCAGAGGAAATAAATTCAAGTGATTTTCAAAGAAAGGAGATCACTCATCCTTACTACAACAATTAAGAACAATCAAGAGAGCTCCATAGGAGGCTATGTAATATTTCATTACCAGGTTCCATAAAAATTGCCAAAGGCTTCCGATGACAGCCAGACCTCTAGAGGTGATGGCATTCATGTTCTACCTAAATATTTCAATTCAGACATAGTAGTCATCTTACAGTCTCTCGGAGGTGATACTCTACTGATGCATTTGATCTACCCATGAGAGCGAAATTTAGTCTAATTGGTGCTGAGAATCTCCCACCACGACCATTGATGCCAATGTTTGTTGAATTATTTGGCATAACACAAGAGGAAGTATCCCCTAGTATGTCTTCTTCACTTCCTAGCACATCAACTACACCAATACCTTCAATGTATGTGTATCTAAATGTACAACCAAGCACATCAGGCTCTTCTTCATTAGGCATTGATGTAAATGAGATGAAAAATTTGATGAGGAATTTTTTGAATGAGCTTGTCATTATCAGATATCAACAAGAGGGACCTCGGAAGCCTCCCTGCAAAACTATCAAGGATGAAGACCATCCATCCAACACAATACATACCAAGGAGCCTTGAGAGAAGGCAATCAGCTATAGGCATTGGGACAGATGGTCCTGGTAACCACTCAGTTAAAAATGGTTAAGCCTAGTAGAAGAACGGACTTAGTCCCAGGTAAGAATAACCTTTCCAAAGATATAAACACATGGTGCTTCCCATTCAATGACACACATATGCCCCAAAATTGTTTGAGGGGAAACCTTCAACAAAGGGTGGCAGAATAAAGAAGTCAAGGCATTACTTTAGATGTTTAAAGTTATCAATCCCTTGAGATTGAGAATGCCAGATTTAGTAATCAGGTGAAAGGGATGTCCCTGGAGAAAGAAGCGGATATCTCCCTTTACCAAGCACTCTTTTCTTAGGTGGAGGGGGAATATTCAATGCTAACAAATGAAGTTCTAATATCATGGGCACCGCAAGTATAATTGGACTATAATACCCAATCAAAATGAACGTTCAGCAAGGAATATGTGCCATTGACACCTCCAACTTGACAACCATAACAACCTCAACCAAAAGCTCCACAATTTCAACGAAATGTCATAGATAAGGTTCCTAGTCCACCTATGATAGAACAACCTTATCTTAAAGAAAGGGAGAAACATTCATTCAAACCAAAGGTGCCACCAATCGGAACACTCAATGTTGTGGAGAAATTGAAGAAGGATCTTGCCAATATATCTCTATGGGATGTCTTATCCATTCTAGAAAAAAATACTTCGCTTCGAGATACGTTGAGTAAAGAGGAGCAAGCTCAACTATCAGATCAAGATTTGCCAAATATCCAAGATAAAGCCGAAAGGCCAATGTCAGATCCTCAATCTTTAGGAATTGTGACATATATGAATGTAGGTGATAGGAAAAATGAGAAAGAGGTATGTAGACTAAAACCTACTCCCTTTTTCTTGACTCTTATCATAGGGGATAAACTACTACACAACAGCATGATAAACATAGGGACTAGTACAATAGTAATGCCCAAGCTAGTAGCCAATGCCCTAAACTTGAAATATGAACCCTTGGAAAAGGGAATTATGCAATTAGATTGAAAGAAATTACTAACCATAGGTCACCTTAAGAATCTCCCTTTCACCTTGTACTCCTATCCAATCCAAATGGTCACCTAGGAGGTGGTTATAATCAAAATTCCCCCCATTTTTTTAATGTGCCTGCCAAGAGATTTCACAACAAAGATCAGTGGATACTTGGCTATTGACTGGTCCCACCTAATATTAAGGACTAAACATAGAGGAAAAATAATTTTTTTGTTTGAACCATTATATCCTTAACACATTACGAAGGATGCAATAACGAGGCTTAAAGCTGCACACACTTCCATTTCTAAGAAAGAGATTTACTGTGTAGAAATGTTGGAGGATGAAGAGGCCATGAGTGATCGAAGGCCAAAATAGGAAGTCCTATTGAAATATTTTATTGATTCTAATCCTTTTGGTAATTTCCATGCCATTGAACTAAGCACATATGTAATCTTTGAAGAAGATCAAGCCATCTCGAAGCTGGTGAAAGAATAAGAGAATCCAAGTAATTTGTTAATGATCTCTTATGGGATTTGCACTTTGATAGTATGAAATGTAGAACAAGCTCTAGTGTTGACATCCATATTGTATCTCCTATTGAGGCAGAGACACTCAGATCTTTCCATTTTAGTTCCCATGTGCAAACAATGACACAAAGTATGAAGGACTAGTTCATGGCTTGATGCTACCAGAAAAAATGGGAATAAAATGGATACAAGTGTTCAAAGATTTTGATCTAGTAGTGAAGCATGTCTAAGGATAGTAAGCTACAAAGAACATGAGAATGTGGTCCATTCAACATAAGGTGTAGGACCTAATTGAAAGGTTCAAGGCTTTCAAAATCAGGGTCATTTTGAGGTCCTATAACACTTTCGTAGATAGAATGGCTTCAATCAACTCATAGTTTGAATTAGTCTCTAAGTCAGCTGAGAGATAACATGTGTTACACATCATCATCTGACTATCTATCCCTAACAATGATCAAAATTGGTAGGTCTTTGAATACAATTCCCAGATTGCTACATTCCTATGACAATTAGGAGAATTTTTTGATCAAGTGCAATAGAGATCCAAAGAGGTTGGCGAGTAGAAAATAATTCAACTTGAAAGAAATAAGCTCCCTTGGGGCCTAATCACCCTAGATAAGATTTTTGACTATGAAGATTCAAGGAATAGTAAATGGAGGTTCGAAATAGAAAAATAAGATTGAGGACCTTGATGTCGAAAATGAAAAGAAACTAAAATTCAAAATGAATTTTCTACAAAAAGATAAGGAGAGGTTGAGGTCCTTATGTACCAAATATGATGGGGTCATGGCTTGGACCTATGATGATTTGAAAGGCTATGATCTGAACGTAATTTAACACACAATCAACCTAGTCAAAGGGTCTAAGAAAATTCGATAGAAGCAAAGGCTAGTTAACTTGAAGATAGAGTCCTTAATGGAATAAGAACTCACAAAGCTAATTGAGTCAAGGATCATATAGCCGATTAAACACTCCACTTAGGTTTCTAATTTGGTTCCTATTTGAAAAAAGAATGGTGATATCCAACATTCTATGAAATTTTGAGATTTAAACAAGGAATCTTTAAAATATCATTACCCCCTACCTTTGATGGAATATATCTTGTAGACTATGTCAGGGTTAAAAATATTCTCATTACTCGTGTACTGACAAAAAAGGTCCCCTTAACTTCCATCCTTGATTTAGTGTTGTAGTATGCCTAACATATTCACATTAGGTCTTGGGCCCTTGTGAAATAAATGGATTAAATGATACCTTACTTAAGTGTTGTGAAGTGTTTTAACTCAGTTTCACACTTTTCTAAGGTGTTTTTAATGAATCACATCTAAATAACCTCTTTTTAACGTTAATCTTGCCTTATTTCAAAGTGTTGTAAAGTTTTGTAACATACTTTCACACTTTCCTAGGCTTATCATTAATAATTGGAATTTATTATGCTTTAATTGGCCGCATTTTACATTCACAAGCCTTATTTGTGTGTATTTTCAAGGATAATCCTGACAAAAGCATTTAAAACACCAAAATCTTGAAAATATGCCTTAAATTTCATAGGTGGGACTCATTCAACATTCTAGGTGAATGAGTCCTCTAAGGGTTGACCTATTGGTTACTTTTTAGAACTAGACTTAGTCTCACCACAAACATATGAACTTACCAAGAAAAATTATTAGTAAGGGTAAGGATCGGTAAACGCATAAGTAAAGACTTTTGGATCTCTACTTCTTCTCTTTAGGCTCTGTTATACCAGGGAGGGTAATCTCCGAACAACTATGTTCCTAGATATTGGAGTGTCAAGTATTAAAACACAAAGAAAATAGATGGTTCTCCTCATATGTTTAAAAGAACCATACCTTTAAATTTTGGCAAACTTCCACAATAATGATTAACTTAAACAAGAGAATACATGGTTCCATTAACATTAATACACACCTAGTGAAGCATTCAGAGAATAATTTAATTATGTTGTGTGATCTTTAGTCAAGTCGGTTACCAAAAGAGAGCATGAATACTAAACTAGGCCAGTGTCATATTCCAAGAAACAAAGTCAAACCATAAACCTATATGATTAGATAATCAACTTTTTATTTTAGAAAAAATACCTATAGCCTTAGAGATATTGCCTTACAATATTCCCACCAATTATATCCATAATTAACTTCTTACTAACATCCTCATACATAGATTATACCAAACCTACTGCTAAAGTCAAAGATTTACATGCATCCCTTGAATGAACAAGCAAGAATGAAACAACACATCCATTGGGACTCAACAAAGATAAACAAGATAACCATTGATCATAGTATTTATAGCTTGTATAATTTGCATGAAGGAGAGAAAATATACAGAAATTTTATATCACTTTGTCATCTGTACTGCTTATCCAAAACATATATTGGCTTACTTGTTTCTAAAATATGTTACTATGAAACTTACTATCCATGTTGTTGTATCTATTTTCCTTGAAAATATTTACCAATTTACCTATCAACTCCTTAACCTATTGATCCCCGCTTTTTGTATCCAACCTTAGAATCCCTTTTATAAGCCAAGGGAGCAACAAGCACTAGGTTGTAATACATTTCACATTACATTTCATTTTCATTTCCAGGTAAATTTCAATAGAAAACAAGAAAAATATCTCCCAATTGATTTTGTGGATTCATCCTTCAAATGAAAAAAAGTAGACTCCAAGGAACTGTTGATCAGAGCCACCCCACCATTCATCAAAAAGTGTCATTGTGGCAGTATCAAAAACATATAAATCCATATTAACCTGAAAAGCATTATTATCAGCACAAATAGCCAAAAAGAGCGGAGACACACTTCATGTCACACAATCCCAAGAGAGAAAACAACACATAAGACAAAAAACCCGAGCACCTAACGAGCCTTTGCAGGATCATCATGGAAAAAACAAGCCCTTAAGTGGCAAAAAATTCAGAAAAATCAGAGCTAGGCAACTTGACATAAAAGTTTGAGTAAGTTAAGTATATTATTTCAAAAATATGTAAGAATAGAATATGTTGTAGATTGAATGTAGTTTCTAAACTTCTAGGTTTATTTTTGTTTTACAAAAATCTATTTGGTGAAAATTTGAAATTTCAATGTAGTAGTACTTAAATTTCAGGGAAAAAATAAGTAGGAGTTTGTTTGACCACCCTAACAACAATAAAATGATAATATTTTTTGATAAGATTTTAGATATAAGTAGAAGACTCATGTCCCAATGTGATGCATATTTTTTGTAATTTTTTTCAAAGTAAATAATTAATTATGATTTTTTTATTACAACTTTAAAAAAATATAAAAACTCGTATGTCTGACCACATTAACTTGGTCAAAACTTCATGAAATTCAATTTTTTTTTTTTTAATCCTATATTATGTGAAGCATAGAATGTGACACATGGTTAATATTCAAAAAATGTGATACCCTTTGAAAGCTATATATTTTTTTCAATCAGCCTATCAATCAGGACTTTAGTCATAATTCAAATAGAAAATGAGTAATAATTAGTTATTAAATTTAAAGTAAAGCATAATTTATATTGGTGGAAAGCTAAGAATCCCCTTTACAAACCCTTTTCATTTCATCAATTTTGGGTAAAAAAAAGTCATCAGCCACATGGGCCATCATATCACTTACATATTGCAACTTTTCGGCCCCTCATGATCCTACACATACCCTAACAAGGAATTAAAAAAATATTACTTTACCTTGTCACGAGGTGAATAGGTGTTCCCACTCGGTGTCCTTATCTTCAAAGGAGTATCCATCATCACCTCATCCTCAGAATCAACCCAATCCTTCATGGCGATAAGATACTAGTGATAGCCAGAATCAGTTTCATCCCCACTGTCAGAAGGATCATCAGAGATCTCAATGGGAGAATGATGACATCCCATATGAGTAGGGTGATACCTGTTTCTTCTAGCAACTTCTATTTTTGGCCTTTCAACCTTCTTCCCTTTTCCTTTTATCATTTCCTCTGAGATAGTTCGACCCCTAAGGTGGTAGGCACGCTTAAGAACACCTCATGTTGAACCCTTGTTCACTCTTGTCTTCTTCACTAACGTCGTTGGTATATCTAGTCCACCGTCCTCCTCCTGAGGAGAATTTTGAATTTCTAGAGGATTTAGCCTCTTGGAATGGAGAACCAGGCTAACATTTACACTTATCTTTCCCATTTTCCACTCTACTACAAAATTTCTCCAAACAAAATTACCAATTCACTCAAAAATGACTACCTCAAACCAACTTCCTTACACATACCTTAGATTCTTTCTTAATTGCATAGTGAGAAAATCAAGTAAGTGGTCCTTATTAAATAGAGCAATTGGTGTGTGTCTGCATTAAATTTCTAGGAGAGCTTATGTGAGAGCATCATCAATCAACTAACCTTGCTTTCATATCTCAGTTGTTGATCACAAATTTGCACCAAATCAATAGTTAGAAATTCCAGCTTATTGATGATGACAAAATTAAGTGCATACATTTGATACTCGTCTCAAATCAAGATACTTAAGTATTTCATTAACTTACATGTCAATCACACACTTAATTTTCCAACCATACATGTCATGTCACATTTACCTGCTTTCTCGTAGAAAATAACTCACTTGTAATTCATCATAGCAGGACAGCGGGGAATGATCATGATTTACCTTTAGAATATCTACTTGTACCATGCCTTACTTCAATTTCACTTTCCCATGTGTACCAACCTCTGACAGATTTGACGGCTCTAAAATTATTTATCAGTCTTGCAAGCATGCTGAAGAATTAGCTCTAATTTAATGTTTATTTTTAACTTGGAGCAATCTCAGCTACTATCTCTAGTTGCATCCACCTTTATTAGAATTGTAGAAGTAATATGTGTGGAACTTGCCTATGTGCCCATCAAAAGATACAAGACATAGGTTGTATCCACATGGCATGGCGGGGAGTGGTCAAAATTAATCCATGTCACCTGCCATCGACCATCGATTTCAATCTATACTAAGAAAAACACGATTTCCAAAGGTCCGGTAGATCAAACAAAATGACAGATGTTATTCGACATGCCAACCTGTGTGACCATTCCTCCTTAATGCTGAAAATATATGAGCACTCAATGAATAGTCTTGATGAGAACACATGCCATAAAAATTTTCGTCGATTATGCCTCGAACAACTTCCACTACCTAGTGAGGATTCAGGCCCCACCATAAAGTGGTACCATGTGGCCATCGCCCACTAGCCCGTGTGAATAAAATAAGAAGTGATAAACTAGCATAGGCATATGGGGAATGGTCAAGATTGATTATATCAATTAGACAACTCATACGAAGCTTTATTCTATACATGCAACAAAAGTTATTTATAAAAATGGGGTGTCCCTAGGTAAATGAGGTGTCGACCCATATCGAAGGCTAAGGATTTAAAATTTTCTTTAGATTAAGCCTTTGACTATTAATACCTGAAAAGACATTAGGCATCCATCAACCTAAGACTGTGGGTTGGTAAATCAATGACTATGATGGCACAAGTTACAACTTAAGTGACCAGGAATGGGAAAGCAAGGTCAATGTAAAATTAAAATGATCAAGGGTTTACACCAAAATTTGGAAATTTTATGAAGATAAAACTCTATCATAGTGACAAGAACATGACCTAAAACTAGAAAACAAGGGACCAAATTAGATTTTTCACAATTTTTTCATGATAGAACCAAGAAAATTTTTAGGGGGCTCCATCAGTGGCTCCTGTTGGGGACACATGCCTCTCATAGGCATGGTGAGATCCTAGAATCAGTGGGAAAGAAGATCAAATTCCATATCCATTGGGTGCTCTAGAACTGATCCATTATGCTACATTGGAACTCATTTTTCAAACTTCATTTGGTGGCCCCATTCCCCCAAAAATGAAGTACCAATATTTACCTCTCTCAAACACTCTATTCTATGTTGTTTGCAGTAGGCCAAGTCTGAAAACACTACCATGAACTTCCCACAAACCAACCCTGTCATTGACATACCTTACCATATCACTGTTCTTTCCAATATCACCACTAATTCTATCAATCCACAATCTGCAATCAAACATTAATGGAAATCCATAATCATTGTGATATTTTACCTTGGCCAGCTCATCATCATGTTCCACTAAATATTGATCCAACTGAATTGAGAAATTAAAATGGTCATAGTCCATTTGACCATTGACATCATCACATTTGGCAGCATATTCAATTTGCACATTAAACTGAAAAATTTCATAAAAACCTTTTTGTTCACCATGCAAACAACCCCCAGGTGTATCAAAAAGGAAAAAAACATATTTAGGTGCCTCCTTGAATTCAGCATCATTACATGAGCACATATCTAGGAATTTCGATTCAGCTGCATCAGAACACTCCTTGGTGTCAAGGAAATGGAGATCATATACATCATCAACATCCCAAAACTGGGTAAATGCACTCATCTTAGGTTCAGTAATATATTTTGATTCATTTTTCAAATTATCACTCAGTTCAATATAAAATGCTTCAAAAGAAGGCTCAAAAAATTAAGAGCCAGCAAGGTCAGCAGAAAGAAACTCAATGTACATTGGTAATTTCATTTGCATGACCAATTGATAAGTGTGTTGACAAAATGTGGAAGATCCATTGCAATCTAAGTATTGTCCATTAGCAATTGAACAAGCATCCTTGTTTTCCTCCACAAAAATGCTTTCCTCTTGGGATGAAAACATGTCCATATTCATAATGTGAAGACAAGAAACATCCACAAAGAAGCACCCATATTTAATTTCATATTGACTAACATCACACCCACTGTCATTTGCATCATTTGGCTGCATAACACATTGATCAAAAAGTTTTGCGATGTCAACACAATCTAAAATTTTATTGTCATATAAATCAACACACTTTTCAATGATATCAATGGGTAATAATGTTGATTCAAGGTCCTTATGCTTGTCACTATGTGAAACTTTATTATTCAACCATGAACCCCTTTTTTCTTCAATGTGCATATCATCCTCTTCATACATCATAATTTTTTCTATCTCTGCATCATATAAAGAATCACGAGTAGTAGGGACATAAATACATTCATCAACATTTTATCATCTCTTCTTTTGTGTTTAGGATCAGAATACTAAAAAGACACCTTCTTGTCTTCAAAGCCATCATCACTCATAGAGTTAGTGTGCTCTATTGATAGTAGACCCAAACTACAATCCATGTATTTATCAAATTGGATTTGTTCATTTACTTGCGAACAAGCGGCTTCATGAGCATTTTTATCATTGCATCCTTCATGTGTATAAAGTACTTATGAGCCACCCTCATGGAAGCATTCATAGTCTTCAAGAGAGAAATCAAAATATTCACTCTCATCATGATCCTCTTCACTAGCCAATTCATCATGACATAAACTATGCTCAAAATTTTTAGAATGAATGCTTAAAAATTCATTTTCAAGATCATGATCAACATGATTTGTGATGAGAAATCAGCAACACTTCCAAGTGTGTCTTTATATTCATCACTAGTATATAGATCTTCATATATGTTTCTTGTGGATTTATTATAATTTTTATTTTCATCCATACAACCAAATGAATTTTCATCTTGAGATACACCATTTTCACTTATGTGCATCATGTCTGATTTCCCACAATGGGACAACAACTATTAACATCTTGATGAATTATGTTTTGTGTTTGGTCAGACTAAGCTTCTTCAACACTCTTTATCCAATCAAGTACTTGATCAAAACTGTGAGGTTGCAATTCTTCTGGAAAGGTACTCAACCTTGGATTAAGGATTTCAAAAAATAAAACAATGCATGTTGAATCTCTAGGTCTGAAATTTTTGGGGACCTTCAACAAGGCATCCAAAAATCTTGAGAAAAAATCACAAGGTGATTCATCCTTGTTCCTCTTCATATTAGACAACTCTTGAATAAAAGACATCTGATCAATTTCGCTAAAATCTTGTTGATGTTCAACTTAGAAATCATTATGATCAGTGTGTTGCAGTGATGGAAAAATTGGATCAGCAGAGACAACATCACTTTGGTAATCATTTCCATTTCCTAACCCATGAATTCTATTTGCACGAGGTGTGCTAGGATAACCAACACTTACAACCATGTATCCTTTCATCATTGAATATTTCAAATTATTCTTAATATCCATAGATATTTGATATGCCTGATGTAATGTTGCAGAATCCTTATCTCTTAACAAATAACTCATTTCTTCATCAAATGCATGAAAGTATACAATCAAACACACTACCTCATTTGGTCTCAAACTTTCAGGAATGTCTCTTAAATTTTTTGAAAATCTAAGGTTGAAGGCTAGGACCAATTCATCTTCTTCTTTCTGGATGTTGTTAAATCTTTGTCTCACTGAGTATGGATTGATTCTTTCTCCAAACTGTTCGATGAATACTACCATGAATTCATTCCATGAAGATATAGAACACAGAGGAAAATATGAAAACCAATCTCTTGAATCACCCTTTAGAGTTTGAACAAAAAACTTCATAACTTCATGATTTATCTCATAATCTCCCATCAAATTATAAAATTCTTGCAGATGTTGAGATGTTGATTCTAATCTTGTCCCTTTGAACTTTGGCAAACATGGGAATAGGGTTTGGGACACCTTGAATACCATTAAAATTCAATGATAGTCTATATATTTCCACAGAGAAACTTCTTTGATGACATGACAAGGGTTGCACACTCTTCATGTTTACATAATGCACCCCATAGGGATGTACAAGTGAATGAAACATTTTCTTACACCTCTTTACAAAATTCAAATATCAACTCTAAGTTGATCACTTCCCTATTTCTTTCTTTATAATGACCTTAAAATATTACAATGCATATCTTAGAAATAAAAACATTCAAAATATCTCAAGTGGGCGGGTTTCAATACAAATATACTTCTTATTCCAGATTTTACAAACTTGAATGAATGAAGCATGCAGAATAATCTTCACTACTCCCTTTCATAGTTCTTTAATTCATTGAATTGGGAATGCATCATTACTTTTATATTTTCTTTAAAATGGTACCCATCTAGATCTATTCTCTTTGTAGGTTAAAATAGGGGAAGATACCTAGATGTATCAGCGGGCATCACACTTTATCAGGTTCTTTTCATAGAGTCTCCACCTCCTTTGTAGAGGACCATACTTTTTAGTTGGTTTTCACTTGAAGTCCCTACAATATTTTCCACTAGCTTAGAGTTCTTCGGAGTCGCCACTTACTTTCAATGAGATTTTGTAAAACATAACTTATTAGACTCTATTAAGGAAAGATGATCTATTGTAAATACCTTTTTCCATAGCTCTCTAGTAGAGTTTCCATTTATTGTTGGTGACTCAGATGGGAAAATAAGACTCCACAATTTCCAATATCGAGTTACAAACTATTTAAAGATTTTAATGACTCTTTGACAAGGGAGTCTGCAACCAAATTCCAAAGTTCATCCCCAGTGGAGTTGCCATTTTTGTTGGTTATTTTTTTAGAACCAAAATTAGTCTCACCACAAACCTATGAACTTACCAAGAAAAATTATCAGCAAGTGTAAGGATTGGCCAACACATAAGTAAATAATTTTGGATCTCTACTTCTTCTCTTTAGGCTCTATCAGACCGGGGAGGGTAATTCCAAAACAACTATGATCCTAGATACCGGTTTGTCAATTATCAAAACATGGAGCAGACAGATGGTTCTCCTCATATGTTTAAAAGTACCATACCCTGAATGTTTGGAAAAATTTCAAAATAATGATTAACTTAAACAATAGAATATCTGGTTCCATTAATGTTCATACACACCTAGTCAAACATTTAGAGAATAATTTAATTATGTTCTGTGATCTTCAGTAAAGTCAGATACCAAAAGAGAGCATGAATACTAAACTAGGCTAGTGCCATATTCTAGGAAACAAAGTCAAACCATAAACCCATATGATTATATAATCAACCTTGTATTTTAGAAAAAATACCTATAGACTTAGACATATTGCCTTACAATATTCCCACCAATTATATCCATAATTAACTTCTTACTAACATCCTCATACAAATACTATACCAAACCTACTGCTAAATTCAAGCATTTACATGCATTCCTTGAATGAACAAACAAGAATGAAACAACACATCCATCAGGACTCAACAGAGATAAACAAGATAATCATTGATCATCGAATTTATAGCTTGTATAATGTGCATGAAGGGGAGAAAATATACAAAAAATTTATATCACTTTGTCATCTGTATTGCTTATCCAAAACATATATTAGTTGACTTGTTTCTAAAACATGTTATAGTTAAACTTACTATCCATGTTATTGTATCTATTTTCCTTGAAAATAAGTACCTATTTACCTATCAACTCCTTGACCTACTAATCCCCCGTTTTTGTATCCAACCTTGGAATCCCTTTTATAAGCCAAGGGAGCAACAAGCACTAGGTTGGAATACATTTCACATTACATTTCATTTTCATTTCTAAGTGAATTTCAACAGAAAACAAGAAAAATATCTCCCAACTGATTTTGTGGATTGATCCTTCAAATGAAAAAAAAATAGACTCCAAGGAACCGTTGATCAAAGCCACCCCGCCATTCATCAAAAAGTGTCATCATGGTAGTATCAAATACATGTAAATTCATATTAACCTAAAAAGCATTATTATCAGCACAAAAAGCCTAAAATACCAGAGACCCACTTTATGTCACAACAACCCAAGAGAGAAAACAACACATGAGACCAAAAACTCGAGCACAGAACTAGGAAAGTGTTGACACCGATTTCACTCGCATCAGCAGCATCAAATAAAAAACTCCACAAAAAGAACGCAAACAAGACTATTCTTCTTGAAAGGTATGGAGCAAGAAAATCTTGAAAGGGGGAAATTTTCCTAAATAGAACAATCAAGATCAACTCAGTTCAATCCCATGTCTCTGATAATCAAGTCATGATCATACTAGGTTTGCTTCATGGTTTGATGTGAATTTACTATTAATCTCAAAGTGAATATGTTCGTAAATTTTGATTTTATCAAGGATCATAAAGTAATTGTAAAATATTTCCAATTCATTCATAAAAATAACATCATGCAATCAAAAGATTTGAAATAATATTTCATGAACATCAACAATTTCATTTGCTATCACTTAAGTAGATTTAGCTCTAAGCATTCAACAATTTTATGTAAAATGAAATATTTTCAATAAATTTCCATTCATTCATCTAATTTTTTTGAAACATTTTCAAGGAATTTTAACATCTATTCTAAAATAAAGCATAAAAAATACTAAAATTAAAAGGTTTTCCTGGTTATTCTCCATGTATACCCCTAAGAATTAATTAAATTAAAGAAAACTAATTTATACTTCACCAGATTGCTTCACAGCTACATACAAAATGGTGTGAGATTTTAAAGAGAGGGTTTCATTTGGACACTGATTATTTTCTGCATACACCCTTAAACAACGCAGTATATAGGCTTGTCTAGTGGAGCTAACAAAACTAGCTACAAAAGATTCATGAGATAGGTAGCTATAAAATTAGATCTGATATTAATTAACATCTACGTGCATACAAGTTTTTAGTTCGAAATGATTTAGAAAATAGGAAAAAAGAGCAAAACATAAAGAAGCTTTCGCTCTTCTGAAATCCACAAATTTTAAACTTAAAAGAAAATAAAGAAAGAAATGGCCTTTTATAGAGACACGGCCCTAAAAGTTTGAACTTAAAGTCTTTCATAGAATCAAAAATAACAAATCAAAAAGTAGCATCTGGCAACTACTAGCTATCATTTAGAAAATTCCAGATGAAGTCAAAGTCTTGACTCTGTAAGCAATAATACTCTTCACTCCTTACTTCGGTATATAGCATTTCAAATCTATTGGCATTCATCTGAGTACCAGACAAGATACTTCCACTGGGACTAGGATCAACCTATAAAATCACAAATCAAATGTTATCACAACACCCTCTGGTATCTGATACTTTTGTCACTCCAAACTTGTGCTTATATTCTTTCTTTGTCCTTTCTTTCTTGACATTCTCAAAAAGCTCCCTATTAGTTCTCAAAAATGCAAGTTTCAACTAGAAGAGTTTTCCAAGCTCTTACAACACTTCTGGCCAATGTACAAGGCCAACTGATGCAATTGTAGCTTATTCTCTTCAGGCTTTGCTAAACCTAGGTGGGTGCACCTATGTGTATGTTGCAGATTTGAAATATATTTCTTGCTCAAACAATCTATTCACACTAGCAATTGGAAGTGAATAGATAAAATCATGACTAATAATCCTACTGCATAAAAGAAAGGATTTGAAAATGTTATTTTATATGAAATCTATTCTCTGGGTTGTGATAGATCAGTGTCTTCTATCCACATGGGCAATGGAGTCAAAAGTCAAAAATTGTATGTGTTTCCCCTCTCTAGCTTAATTCAAGTTGCTAGGCACTTTGAAATTCTATGGCTTGTCGAGAAAATATGTCTCAACTTCTAGCTTGAAGCCCCATCTTTACATACTTGGTGTGAAAAAAGTTCATTTCTGCCTTTACCGCCATATCGCAGCGGTCTTCCTTTTTGTTCTGGTGTTACCGTGGTGAAGGGTTTAGCGGTTACCGCCATACCATGTGCTGTCTCCTTCCTCACCGCGGTGGCTGTGGTATCAGTCTTTGTGACTGGCCTAGCAGTTATCGCCATATCACGGCTAGTCAAGTGACTGATTGCAGTAGCCACAGTAAGATTGCCAGTGGCTTGGCTAGTGGTTACCACCATACTGCAGCCAGTCAAGAGATTGACCACGGTGGTCATGGTAAGACCGCCAGTGGCTTGCCTGGTGGTTACCGCCATACAACAGCCAGTCAAGAGACTGACCCTGGTGGCCGCGGTAAGACTGCCAGTGGCTTGGCTGGCGGTTACCACCATACTGTAGCTAGTCAAGTGACTGACCGCAGTGGCCGCGGTAAGACCGCCAGCAGTCAGCCAAGCCGGTTACCGCTGTACCACTGTGATTCTTGGAGTCGGCAGTGGTAGTGCAGTAAAGAGTTGGAGAGCTCGAGGCTAGGGTTGACCGAGTTGGACTCAGTGGTAGAAGTGGTTGGTGAATGAGATGTGGACATGTGGCTCATTTTCTGAACGATGATTGGATGGAAACCAAAAGAGTAATTGCAGTAGGTGCAAGTCAACCCAGGGTGGCGAATTTGAACCTGATTTGGGTGATGGCATTAATGCCTGTGTGGCTCGATGTAGGAAGATCGAGATAGGTAGATCATTGGTGTGATTGGATCAAAGATTAGTTTACCTGGTGATCGGTGGTTGATTGATACAATTGAATGCAATGTTTTGACTTAAGGAAGTCGATGACATATTGCATTAAGGATTTTTTTTTTTGTTTGAACTATATGCAAGAGATAACATTGTAACAGTGAGATAATTCTGGTAGTACTGTTGTGAGCTAATCAAAGAAGATTGAATTTGTATGTAACTATTTTGTTACTGTAATACAATTGTCTTGAATTTGTGTGGTAGGTTTTTTACCTGAAAAAGTTTTCCCACGTATATCTTGTGTGAACTATGAATGCTCAATTTTGTGTTCTCTATTTTGCATGTTGTATTCATCTCAAGTAGTTTTAGAATGCTATTGAAACTGGCTTATGCTTTTCTCCTATGTTGTATTCGTGTTAAGGGAATGTATTCCTCACTATTGGGTCTCTAGATCTTGCATTGTTTTTCCCTTCATGGTTGGCATATAACTTCACTAAATTCATGACTTGCATAAATTGTGTTGGAATACTTTCTTAACCTGGTTCTTCTTTAATTATCCAAAAGAAATTCTTAAATCACTATGACTTATTGAAAGAATTTAATTCTGACTTGCAGACACCAATCAATTAAATCACACAAAAATAGGAATACATTTTGACAAACCAGAAATATACTTGATACATTGATTTAAATGATGAAAAGATCTCAAGTAGGAGACAACCAAATAAAGAATATGAAATAATACACACAACTGAATGCCAGAAAGAATTCACCGGTTAAAATATTTTCTCCATTCATATGCTTCAAGAAAGACTGTACATTATTTCCATTTTCCCAGTTCTCATCTTCTACAAAAATAAAACTATTCTAACTACAGTCCCCTCCCCTACTGCCTAATTTTCAATACATTTATACAACATATCCCAAGGGTCGTGACCCTTGACTTTCCTGTTACAACCGTTTACATTCATTGAAAAAAATTTAAAATATTTAATTGAGTTGCCTTATCGACAAATTAAATATTTTAACTATAGTCACGCTTTTAATATTCTCATTTGCGCACTGCCTTTCTTTATATTTTACTTCCCCATAGCTTTTATTTCATTTACTGCTCCACCACTAGCTTCACATTGGCTCCCTACGATATCGTGGTTTTTTAGTTTGACTACACTGCCACGACCTTCCTTTTCCTTACTGTTACAGCTATCTCCACCATTTACCACCTTACTGCGGTCTACATTTTACCTATTGGTGGTTGCACAGTAATTGACTTTTCTCCCACCGCCTTACCGTGGTCTTTGTCTCTCTCCCCGGTGGTATGGTGGTCTTAACCATCATAGTCTTCTCCTTCCTATCAATCAACCGTGGGCTTCATCTCCCCATACCATGGTATCGCGGTGTCTAGCATTTTCTATCACCTCAATGTTGATTTCCTATCACCACATTACCGCAGTCTCCACTTAATCACTGTTGACTGTTTACCATGCTACTGTGGTGTATATTCTGACTGATCGCAGTGTAGCGGTAAGGCTTTATTGTGATTGTGCTTAACCGTCACCGCTATACCTCGAGCCACTTTGAAAAAGGCTGTGGTAAAGTTGTAAGATATGAGGGTGTTAAAGGTTTTAAAAATGGTAGCGATATGGCAGTAAAAGCCTTTTTTAGCACTATGGATGCAGGAAAATGATTTTTTATGAAAAAGGTAGGAAAATGATTTTAATGGGGGTAACATGTAAGAGCTATATAGGCTAAATAGAAGGAAATTATGCAAGGGTAATAACCATTCTTAGCATTGTAAAAGGAAGTAAATGATCTTTTATGAGAAAGACAGTGGAAATATTAGGTTCAAAATGGGAAAATCATATAGGTTTTTGTTGGAAAATTTAGGTTCTAACACTCCCAATATTTCATGCATATGATCTTTTGAAATTCCTTGTATAGCTTTCCAAGTGAATTTAAACTTATTATAATCTTCTAATACCTGAACCATCATATCATTTCTTCATACTCTATCTGCTGCATATTTATCTATAATATTCTTGCACTGTATGATCTCATCAATAACCTCTTAGGTTAATAACTGAGCAGGATCTCTATTTATTCCTTTAATCCATTCCTTGAAAGCTTTGGATTCCTTATCCTCTTTCCCCAAAGTTTGAAGATCACACCTTTGATGTGCTAACAATTCAATAAATCTTGATATTCATCAGGTAATCCTTTACTTTCAGTGGTGACCTTTTCAAATCCTTCAATACATTGCATCAACATATCACCTTCCCACTTCAACTATTTCTTCCATTTTTCTGGTAATAGAGCTTCTTGCTCTGATATTATATTTTCATGTATCAAATCCTGGACATTAGTATGTATGAGAATTTCAACATTTTTCTTCTCTATATTAACTTGTTCCTGACGAACTCTACATTCACTTTTGAATATTTTATATTTTTCAAACCTATTGTATGCTTCATTATATTTCCCTATCATCTCAATAATGAACTCTTCTCCCTTCTTTACCTAGTATTCAATCCATTCTTCAAATACATTCATTTTATGGCGAACAACTGCAATTGTATCTACCTGTTCTTGTGAAATTAATACTAGATGATGGGGAAATTTTGTGTGTGCTTGACTTGATAGAGTCAATGATTTTATTAAATTTTCTAAGGTAGCAACCCTTTATTTCAATTCTCTTTTCTTATTTTTGTATTTTTGTACTCTAGCAATAGTGGCATCTAAATTTACTTTTATTTCATCCAACTCTTGCTTCCGAGATGAGTGTCCAAGACTGATACTTGTTACCTTATACTCCCTAGGTGTTATTTCATGTATGTATTTGTCAATGATTTGAGTAGTTATATGGATAGTTTTGTTACCATCTGCATTCTTCTGTATGACATTATTTGTTTTAGGTCTATACCTAAGCTTTGGAGTATCTATTTCCTATACAAAACTGCTAAGATCCAGAGGCAATACTTCTACTTCCATTGAGATAGTTAACTCCCTAACCAACCAATCAGGTGAATCATTATCTAACTCTACATCTATATCATTTCTCTATTCCTGATGTCCACTTGATTTAAGAATTTCTTCTTTTACTTGTTTACCTTTATTTATTATTTCTTCTGAAATAAGAACCTCCTCTGTAATTTCTAGAATAGAGTCGGGATTATTAGGATTTGACACTGTCTCCTATGTTTGAAGACTTATATTCTCCTTTCTATCCAGATGTTCAATATAAGCTTCTTTAGAGTTACCTTCTTTATTTTCTGCTGCACCAGGGTTTTCTTTATCTTCAACTTCTCTAGCCTAAATCTGTGTAGTCTTCCTTTCAACTTCATCTTCATCCAAATATTTAGTTGATTTTTCAAAAACCTGTGATTATTCATTATCATTCAATACATTCCCAAGCGAAGGATGGGAATCAAAAGTATCTTCCACAATGGTTTCATCAATAGGATCCTACACTATAGTCTCATGTGTTTCCATCTCAAGAATGTCAAGATTCCCCACTTCTGAAGTGAGCATTCCTTGTACGAATTCTTCTTCTTCAATGTTTATAGGGACAAATTGTATATCAAGAATTTCTTCCACTGGTTGTACCATGGGTTTATCTTTAAACTTATTTTCTTTTACTTTCTCCTACATGGCACCCCATTTGTCCATTTGTTCCTTAATTTTTGCCTCATTTGTATCCGAAATTTCATCTCAAGTGATAGGAGTTCCTCCCAGTGCTTATTTCACATTATCCATATTAACTGAGGGAGGAGAAGTAAATAATGCTACAACTTTATGAGATGCAGACCTCGTCTATGTATCAACATTATCTATTACTCCTACTTCTTCTTTAATAACTACATCATTAATTCTTGGTTTTTCTATAGAGAAGGATGCACCTTTAGTTTTTATCTTTTTTCTATCCTTATTCAATTCTACATCCCTTCATTTAATAGATGATTTCATTGAAATTTCAGGCTTTAAAACCTCTGGGGTTTTCTCTGCAACTCTTATACCAAGAGCCACTTTACTAGTTCTCCTTTTCTTTCTAATAGATTCCCCACTCTCAAATGCAACTTCATTTCTTTTTTTTCTCTTCTTATCTTCTGAGAACGTGGGTTCAATTCCTCTTTCCCTCAAAGCTTTACAAAAATCATTAATCTAGTGTTGATTATTTAACAAAACTGGTGCAGAGAGCTCGTCAATTGATGTCATTTCTTTACCTTCATAATTTGGGTCTGGAATAGGTTCATCATACACTCTATTTTCATTGTAAGCCTTATTCAACACTTCTCCATCATCCTTTTCTAGTTGATTTGGAACATCATGAAGCATTGGAATCCGGGCAGAATCTAAAGACAATCTTTCATATTTTCTTACACTTACTTTATGCTCATCCTCACAATTAAGCCAATAATTTTGTAGATGTTGTACATGAGCATGGTTACCAACAATAGTCTTGGTAATATTTCCTTCAGGATCATAATGCATTCTCTGGAGTGGAAATAACTCAAACTTATATATTTTCAATTCTTCCTCACACAAGTTAGACAATCTTATTGTATTACACTTGTAATTCCCTAATACTATAGGAAATCTATAGGAGGCCTTGTTGCAGGCTTTCTCATAAAGGGCATGACATGACTTCAACTGCCTCACCAATTCTGTTAAAATAATCTTATCTATTGGGTATTTGGGCAGCATAAATGGATTTCCATCAAATCCTTCCATTCTGATGTAGGAAAATTTAGGGAATTGAGTGTACCAGCCTCCCATTGGTCTAATAACTCATTGTGCTTCTAGGGACAATCTCTTGGCTTTATCGCCTTCCATCATTCTGACCAACTTCATGAAAAATGCATCATTAACTCTTCTATATTTCTCTTTATATCCATGGATAGTGATTTGGGGTAAATGAGAATATATCAAAATATTTAAAACTTCTCTTCCTAGAGTACCAACCCTTTTCAACCCTTGTTTACTTGCTCTTAGGGCGCAGGAATAAATCACATATGAAGACAAATCAAAACATATGGTTCTGGGAAACGTCTTTATCTATTCACATAATCTGTCACTAATCAACTTTCCTGAGTGTATTTGCATGGGATTTTCCATTAATCTGGATATTATCACAAAAATCCAAGGTTCAAATTTATTGGCATCTCTTAAACCAATCATCCTGGTTAGCAAAGTAATAATGTCTTGAATTTCTTGGTTGAACATGGACCTTTGGAGTACCTTAGTTTGTGGTGTAATTCATTCAAGGCACCATTGGGTATTCATAATTTATCTGTTATGAGCTCTAACATTTTGATAGGTCCTGGCCATGGCTTTCATATCAATATTGTACATCTGAGTGAAAACAGGAAGCCCAAATGTATAAATAATTTATTTTGGTGTGAGATCAACATAAATTCTCCCTTCTTTCTCAAAGATTCTTTTATTGGGATCATATTATTCTATACACTACATAACCAACTCAGGGGCTTCCATTACTGGCAGAAACCCTACTGTGGAAAATAACCCACTTTTTATAATGTTTCCAACACATTGAGAAGCATTTTCTTGTTGTATCTGAGTGTGGATTTCAATACTAGAAGACCACCCCAAATGATTTTATGTCACTACTAGTGATAACTTTAAGAAGCCCCCCTCAAAAGAAGATATAAAATCTTAGCGAATCTTTCATTTTTTTGGAAAAAATATTAATTTCTATTGGCGAATTTTTCCTTTTTTCAAAAAAAATAAAATTTTATTGGTGATTTTGTGTACATCACTAAAATTTTATAAAATATTTTGGCGAATCTTGAAAAACAATGGGAAAATAAATTAATTAGGATGGTGAATCTATCCAATCTAAAAATAATTCCCATGGAAAAGTAGGGGCCCAAGAGTGGAAATTATTGATGGGTTTAAGAGGTAGACTTTCTTCCATTATTTTAAAATATAATATAATGGCCTTCATTGTATTTTGCAATGTAAAATATACCCATAATATGTAATTGGGGCTCAAAATTGTTTTTTGATCATTGATCTAACAACTTGCATCATACTCTGTGAGGTAAAATGTGCCCACAATCTATAACACTCATGAGATATTAAATTGTAGGCCCCATGAGCATTGAAAATCATGGGTACATTTTACCTTGTGGAACACAAAAGGGCCATTAGATTATATTATAAATCAATGGTGAAAACTATAGATTAGAAATATGGTCCTAAAGTAACTAATAATTATGATATACTATTGGAAAATTAATATAGATTTCTACTATAATTTATAAAATTTAAGCGAATCTAATCTAATCATGTATTTAATATTGTGGCAAATTTTTGAGTTAATTTTTTTAATAAAATAATTTCTTTGGCTATTTAAATAAGAATATAATAAAATTTTGTAAAAATGTGGCGATTCAAGTCACATTATAGCTTGAACTATTAGCCAATTTTGGATTCCCAAATGTCAACTATTAGCCAATAAAAAAATCACTGATCACTACCACATTGATTAAACAATCCCTAGGTGCATCAAAAAGGAAAAAAACATATTCAGGAGCCTCGTTGAATTGGGCATCATGACATGAGCACATATCTAGGCATTTTGATTCAGCTGCATCAAAACACTCCTTGGTGTCATGGAAATGGAGATCATATACATCATCAACATCCCAAAACAGAGTAAATGTACTCATCTCAAGTTCACTAATATATTTTGATTCATTATTCAAATTATCACTCAGTTCGATATAAAATGCTTCAAAAGAAGGCTCAAAAATTTCAGAACCAGCAAGGTCAACAAAAATAAACTCATGTGCATTGGTAATTTCATGTGTATGATCAATTGATAAGTGTGTTGATCCAAATGTGGAAGATTCATTGCAATCTAAGTATTGTCCATTAACAATTGAACAAATATCCTTGTTTTCCTCCACAGAAGTGATTTCCTCTTGGGATGAAAACATGTCCATTTTCATATTGTGAAGACAAGAAAGATCTATAAGGAAGCACCCATATTTAATTTCATATTGACTAACATCACACCCACTGTCATTTGCATCATTTGGCTACTCTACACATTGATCAAAAAGTTTTGCAATGTCAACACAATCTAAAATTTCAACTAGAAGGGATTACTATTTAAAAGGAATTTCAACATAACTACTACTACATTTCAACTAAAAGGGATTACTATTTAAAAGGAATTTCAATAGATTCCTCCTTCGTTGTCTAGAAAAAGTATAAGCTAAGAGAATTCTAAGTGAATTCCATAGTAGCTCGGAAGGCGAACACTTCTATGCCAAAAAAATCAATTTAAAAATCATACGGGTAGGGTATTACTTGCCAACCTTATTTTCTAAGGCTCATGATCTAGTGAGGAAGTGTTCTTAGTGCAAGTTTCACATCGACAAGTGGAAGAATTTTGCTATGCCTTTAAACTTGATCATGGTCGAGGAACCCTTTGCACAATGGGGGTTAGATTTCATTGGGATGATCATTCCCATCTGTAGTGCAAGACATAAGTGGAACTTAATGGCCATTGATTATCTTACAAAATGGATAGAGGCAGCCCTTTTAAAGAATTTTACCGAAGTCAAGATCATCAACTTCCTAGGAGAACTGGTAACAAGATTTGGTTGCCCAAAAATGATCATCTGAAAAAACGTGCAAGCCTTTGTAGGGTCTAGTATGTTATATTTTTCTCTCAAGCATAGAGTATATCTAGAGACTATGTCAAGTTATTATCCACAAGGGAATGAATTGGTGGAGTCTACCAAAAGTTTTTGATCAGTCTAATAAAGTTCATGAACTCAAAGCACCAAAAATAATGGCACAACCACCTATGCACAAATCTATGGGTGGACCACATATCCGCAAAGAAAATCCTAGATTCTTCTCCCTATGAAATGGTATATGGGAAAGAGGTGGTCCTACCCATCTCAATATAGATTCTAGGGATACAAATGTTAAAGTCCTTGGAGATTGAGAAGAGTGGCAGAATGGAAGTAACGCTAGCTGAGCTGCTAAGCCTTTAGGAGAAAAGAGAAAAATAATTCAACACCATGGTTAAACACCAATAGGTATTCAAGCAATGGTTTGAAAAAAATGCCTCCAACTGAGGATTTAAGGAGGGATCTTTGTCTTAAAATTTGATGAACGGACTGCTTAACTAGGCCAACATGCCAAATTTGATTCTTTATGGAAGGGTCCCTTCCGTATTTCTAATTACAAAGCTAGTAACACATATGAGCTTGAATATTTGAATGGGAGCATCATGGGAATAATAGTAAATGGTATTCATTTGAAATTATTTAATTAAAGGCTCGTAGTTCTTAAATATTTTACACTTTATGCACCGTGTGTATAAAAAAATTGTAAATACACTTTTTATGAATAAAACAAGAGTAAAAATGATAAAGAGCTATATTTTATTTATGAGAAAATTTTACATATGATTCGAGGAACTAAGGCCCATTTTTTAAAGACCCCACAAGATTAGAGTGGAAATTATAAAAACTTATTTTTTAATATCAACCGAAAGTAATACCCATCATTATGAATAAAATACTTGAGGTGGTAGCACAAGGTAGCATAAATTTTAACCTTCGGGCCATAGCAAGCAAAAGCACAATGATGCCTTCAATGTCTTGGGCTTTCAATCACAAGGTCTTAATCACATGGTTCTACAAAGATTAACTGAGGGTCATTCATTGATGTTCACCACCACTCCACCAAGTTTGTACAACAATTTCTCAAAGGATGCTCTAGAGTCACCATTCAAAAACTAGAGAGCAAGGGAAGCCAAGGAACCATCTTGAAATTGTTTGCATCTTGGTGGAGGTCCATGGTGGAGGGTATGCCAAGTCCTGGGACTTCCACAACAATGAATTCCTCAAGGCCTATCAAATATTCTTTGTAGATTATTCCCCTACAGAGTTGCACCATCCACAACTTCATGACATTTAGGTCTATTAGAGAAGCAAAAAACTGATAAATGATAAAGTTTTTGATCGATAGTTATTCAAGCTTGTAGTGAAATATCTCCCCAGCACCCACTTAAACACAATGATGGTTAGGTCACACTTCATCTTCAGGAGCATCTTAATTCTTTCATTGGTAACCTCTCCTACAAAAGCCACTTGGCTCTTCAAACTCAGGAGTTTGATCAAATTACCCATGCTTAGAAAAATTTAGAATAAAGAAAAGTATACTTAATGAATTTTTTTGAAAGAGCAACACTCTATTTATAGGAAAAAGGGAGCTGTAAAATTTATAAATGGAAAATATTTTCCTTGTTGGAGGACAATGGGAAATACAAGTTGATGGAAAAACTAATGGAAAATCATGCGAGGTTGATTTTCCAAGGCTCTGAATATTTAATGTAGATACTAGCATTGACGACCGATTATATGGCTTATCGCCATGTGTTTGTCACCTTCATAATCACCAGCCAACTCCATCATATGACAAGACCATTTTAAAAGTTACTTCTTTCTTATTTAATATAGAGATCTTTTCCAATTATGTCTCTAGCTTCTCAAGGCTTTCCTTCCTCAAAAGATTGTGTAGGAAATGCAATTAATTCCCTTCTCAAAGTAGAGGTTATGTTTCTTGAGGAGTGAACCACCAAAAACACATATAGTCTAACAAGGGAAGGAGCATCCCTTGACTAGGCTTCTAGGGTTTTTCACCCTAAGAGCACTTTGGTTAGGAATAAAATTTTTTCCTCTTTGTCGATATGTGTTATGGCGAGGGTTCATTCAAAAGGAGGGGAGGATTTGATGATGGTTGTGAATGTGTGTGTGATGTGTGGCTAGAGCTAAAAGTAAAATGAAACGAATATAAATGTATGAAAATGTAAATGAAATCAAACTAAGCTAATGCAAAGCTACAATAGAATGACCTAAATGTATGCTTTCTAGAAAATTATAGAGAGGGATAGAAAGTGTGTACCTAGAAAAGTGATGTGACAGTTGAATGCTCTTGGGATCTATTGGAAAGTACCTGAACTAAGAAGCACACTTACGCCAATTGGGGTGATCTAGTCCTCCAACCTGGAAATTTTGCCAAACTAGGTTTCGAGGAAATGGGTGCCCAAAAATACAGAAACCCTTTTTCGAGCCTAGCACAGGGACAAAGTCGCCAATGGGGGTGACCTAGTCCTCTTCTAGCTTTTTGAGGAATTAGGCTTTTATTTTGTGGGTCTCAGTTTATGTTTCCCTTTTCTCAAGCAACCCATGACAGGAACTCCCAAAATTGACTTGTAGCTTGTCTTCTTGTCCTTCCTAGGGTTTGAGGCTTGGATTGGACTTGAGGGGAATGTTGGTTCTTCTTGCAACACTTTTTCCTTCACCTAATTTGCATCAAAAGACCTGCAAACACATGCAAAGACTAGAAATTGTTGGGGTTAGGTAATAGGGGTTTGCCTAAGTCAAACACCTTTGTAGGTGATTAAACCCAAATGAGATGAAAGCAAAGGAATTTAAGATTTAAAGATAACACAATCGAAATTCTTACCAAACCTTTGTTGATGGTCTGCAACATGCATGAGTAGCTCCAATGCAAATGATGTGAAAACACTAATGCTTGTATGCTTGCTTGTGAAGTCTTGGTTGCTTGAGGATTGAAAGGAAGAGACTAAAAGTGAGCTGGGAGAGTAAAAATGAACCAAGAGAGAGGCAAAATGGAGGTAGAAACCATTATTTGTACATGTGAGACCCTATTTTTTCTAAAATGCAACATAATAGGCCGACCCTAGGGTTTAGGAGGTAAGATTCCCATTGAATCTTGATTAAAATTTGAATTTTATGCTTAAAGGGACTACGTCACCCCACCTAGGAAAATTTAGATGATGGTCAGGAATTCATTTATGTTTAATAAAGTTTATCATATTTTCCTCCCGAAACACACTTAGGTCGGGAGTAATGATGCATTAAAATGGCAAATTAGCATATAAAAAGGGTCAATCTAGGGGTGATAAGACTAGATAAGTGTGAAAATGCCACACAACACTTCACATTAAAGTAGCCGAATCATTCGTGTCGAGCGGGATCTAATCTACTCATGCTAGTAAGGTGAGATGACTCATGATCAAGAGGGATAATCAAGCCCCCAGGATCAAGATCCCATGGAAAACTAAACATAATTGCAAAAGATAACACAAAGAGTGATGTGAAAGGGTGGATAAAAGTTAGATCAAGCTTCGACCATTTGTCTAGCTAGTTGTGGATTAGATCTAGGTTGTTTGTCCAAAAAGGAAGAGGGTACTCACTCTGGGTCGATGAGACTTTTAGTTGTCTTCTAGGTGAGAATACCAAAAGGTGGTTGGAGAAACATACACATGGTTAGTATGTTCTCCCCCACATAAAGGTGGCTATGGGGAAATTCATACCACTAGTTGGGCTTCCCACACAACCATACTAAAGTTGTACTCACTGAAAAATTTGATAAGGTGCCACAAAAGAAAGGGGTATGGTTCATGAGACAAGCAAAGCCTTGGATGCTTAGAACCCATGAACAAGTGCAAGCTAGCACTACAGTCATGCAAGGTGGCCATGTATGCACAAAATGCAAAAAGGTTAAAACTGCCAAAAAAAAGGATGAAAAATGAAAGTGTTTGAAGGAGTCTTGTTTAGTTCATATGAGGCCTTTAACTTAGGGGAACATTTCATGTAATGTCTCCAAAAGAGGACCGATCAAGGGATATAAGATTCACAACTTAGGAGATGCAGTGCATTGCATCAGGCCACTAAGAGGAATATAATATGTTGAGATAAGTCACACCTATGAAGGACATCATACCAAATGTCATCCACAAAGTGAAAAACACATCATGTGAAGTAACAAGGCTGCACTATGAAACACATGAAAAGGAAAAGAAAATGCAAATGAAAAAAGTAAAATAGTGCCAATTGATTCCCCACTTTAAAGGGATTGCTACACACCACTTTGTGAGTAATTGTTTTAAAGTAGCGAAAGGAAAAATGAAAAAGGAACATGATAGCCTACCTGGAGAAGCCAATGTCAAGCGATGAGTATCCAAGAAAGGATACGTCATGAAAAAGAAAAGTGAAAGAGAAGGGGAAATATGCCCACAAAATGCAAAATACCAAACACATAAGGGATCTATGAATTTGAGGTCAGTATGTTCATTGCTGAAATGTTTGTTTTAGAGAGTGTGAAACTATTATCATCTCCCCAAACACATAGAACTAGAAGAAGGACACATGGAGAGAAAAAGAAAAATGAAAAAGGAGAGTCATTTTGGGTAAACATGGAGGAGACATAAGATGTCGCAATGCTTTGCATCGTCCCCAAAAATGAGCATAGAAAGAAAAAGAAACAGAAAGACATGTTGGGTCTCAAAAATGTAGGTTTGAATCATGAGAGGTTTCCAAGCTCTCACAACATTTTTGGCCAACATACAAGGCCAATTGATGTGATTGAACCTTCTACTCCTTAGGCTCTGCTAAACCTAGGTGGGTGTACCTATGAAAGTGATGTAGACTTTGTATGATTCCTACCTATGTGATCTATCCCTAATGGAAAATTGTGAGGGATAGATGAAAGCTCAACAATTATTTCTACTCCTAATGATGTTTGAAATATGAATGTATGGATAATATTTTATGAAATCCTAAAATGGAATTTGTATGACTAGTGCCTACTTCTATTGGGTTAATTGAGTCAAGACATGTATGAGGTGTGAGTCATATTTCTGGATACAATTCAAATTGTTTAGCACTTATATGAGTTTATCTCTGGCATAAACGTGCAGAGATGCAATTATCAAGTTCTTCTTACTAATCCAAATATCCTTTTCCAAATTACTGTGATTAATTAAATGAGTTTAATCGTCCCTTGAAGGAGCCAATTAACTAAACCACACAAAAGCAACAAATGTGCTTTGATAAACTAAAAATATCCTTGATATATCAATTTAAATGATAAAGAAATGACAATCTTGGAGACAACTAGATAATGTTTTTGATAAATTCAATAAACAATTGATAGCATAATTGGATCACCAAATTTATGCATTCTTCTCCATTGTATAATTTGAAAAGATTTTATAATATATATCATCATATTTTTAAGCAACTGCTCACCCCATCTAACTATCTAAATCTAATCTCATTCCACCTCCTCATTTCTGATTTATCTTACCTTACATATATACTTTGTTCTTTTAGGGTTACAACCCTTCACAACACCCATTCGTTGCAGCTCTTCATTTGATTAATCTTGAAGAAATAAAATATTTAATTATTTGTCTTCAACTAATTAAAACATTTTTGTTTTAATCACTTCAATCTTCAACTTCATGAAAATAATCTTAATGATTATTAAACCTTTTCCTTTGCTAGAATTTTTCATTCTATATTTTACCCCTAAATATTCATAGGATAAAATACTTACCCATTTTATCTTTCATCTTCCCCTTCTAGAAAAGATGTTTTATTTCATTGTAAATTTCTCGTTTTCTTTATCCCCAAGTGAAAGTATTTTATACAATTTTATTCTCACCAATTTAATACTTTCTAATTTCTCGATGCAACTATAAACAAATCTTTTTATCCTTTGCATTTTCTTGCCTCTTCATTATTTCTCTCCACAACATGTTACTTTTAAAAATTAAATAGAACTTTTCTTTTTATTTCTCTTCTCACCATTTTATTTCCATCGTGACATCAAACATTTTATTTCATCGTTACCGCTTTACCGCGGTCTATTCTTTCCTTTCACATGGTACCGCGGTGTCTTTTTATTCCCTACCGCTTTACCACGAGCTTCCTTTTTGCTCCCCACGGTATAGCGGTTTCTGACCTTGACTATTACCTTTATTCTCTACCGCGCTACCGCGGTTTATCATTTAGCTACCCACGGTACTGCAGTGACCTGTATTAACCACTACCTTGACGTCGCTAACCTTGCCACTTCACTACCACAGTATCCCTTGCAACCCCTTGTGGTACCATGGTAACACTTAACCGCTCTCCCTCTGCCACTTACTGCACTATCGCGGTCACTGTGATGACCACTAGCAATACTGCGGTAGCCTTTGTCCACAACTACTTCACCGCTTTCCTTTATCCACCATGCCACCATGGTCCCCATTCTAATTGGTGGCAGTACCGCAGTGACCATACATTGACCGCCACCTTGTCAGTTGTCTTTGTTCACTGTACCACCACAGTCTTCATTTCAGCCGCCTGTGGTGTGGCAGTAAAAACACTCTGACTGCCACCCTCCATTATTTCACCACTTATCGTGTTGTTGTTGTCTTCTCCCTAATTGGTTGCGATGCAGTGGTAGCTATCTTTGACTCTATGCTGACTTTTCACCACACCACCGCGGTAACTGAGATGACCCATCTTGGTGTAGCAGTAAGGGTTATAAATGACTACCCTTAACCACCATTGCTATGCCGTGAGCCCTTTTGTGGGAGGCCGCAATAAAGTAGTAGGATATGAAGGGTTAAATTTGACAGCGGTATGGTAGTAAAAGCCATTTTAGCATTTTGGACGGGGAAAAAATGAAGTTTTTATGAAAAAGATAGAAAGAATAATGGGTTCAAATGGAAAAAAGGTCTTAGAAATTCTTATGAAAAACTTGGGTTCTAACAGTGGCTCCTATTGGGGATGAATGATTTTTCAATCACTACAAGAATCCAAAGTATCACTGGGAGAGTAGACCAAGCAAAGGATGTAAAAAATGGAGGGAATGAAAAGGTGAATGAGATGGAAAATGGAAGGTGGAGAATGGAGAATGGAAGCGACCTTACGCTACTATACATGGAAATAAAATATTATTTTCAATGAGGGAACTTCTGGGATTTTCCATGTACCAGCAAGTCCCAACCCCTTTAAAATTCCTAAACTATTGTGCATGGAAAAAACATTTAAAGAGGTTGGTTAAGAATTTTCCATGTACTTGCAATCCTTAATCCTCTATTACTCTTTAAGAAAATAAATGCTTCAGGAACTACCCATGTATAGGTAACTCTTGCTCCTCTCCAGACATGTTCTACAAGAAATAAGAATCCTCACCTCCTTTACCAATTATCACAAAAGGGCCTAACCACAAAGCTTCAAACTTGAAATGCTTTCCCTTCTCCTAACACTGAGAATTCCACGTCAACACTAGATCATTTCCTTCAAATTTTTTCTCCTTAGCCCTTTTATCAAAAAGATATTTTATCTGTGACTGCAACTCCACATTCTGCCTTTGAGCCATTCTTCTTTTTTCATCAAGTTCTACAAGCTGCTCCATTATTTCCTCCATTGGTTCAGAAATATCCAAGTCTTGTTGTAGAATAAAGTTATAAACTGGAAAAATGTTCTATAGTGGCAACCTGGCTTGTGTCCCATACACCAGTCCAAATCAAGATTTTCCAATTGCCTTTTTTACTGTGATCCTATCTACCCACACAACCAATATTAACTTTGAATCCCACGCCTTTTTATTTGTATCTAACATCATTCTTATTATCTTCAAAAGAATTTTATTACTTGACTCTGTTTGACCATTTTCTTGTGGATGATATGGGGTAGAACAAGAAACATTAATGCCATAAGAGTTGCAAAAATCTCTAAACTCATCAGATCTAAAACACATTCCATTATCTGTGATCAATCTGACCGGGGTGCCAAATCTAGTTATAATGAACTCTCCATCAAAAATCTCACCACCACCTTGCTTGTTTCTTGCTTAGCTGGGATAGCCTCCACCCATTTAGTAAAATAATATGTGGTCACTAATATCCATCTATGTCCTCCACTTGATCTTTCTTGTATTTCTTCAATAAAGTCAATTCCCCATTGGTGAAAAGGAGCTTCTACTTGTAAGCATCTAAGTGGTAAGGCCCCTTGATACTTCAATTTCCCTGAAAAATTCTCACAAGCCTCACATTTCCTCACATGTATAAAAGAATCATTGAACACCTTAGGCCAGTAATAGCCAGCCCTAAGAATCTTATGTGCAGTTGTCTTAGCAGAGTAATGGCCTCCACACACCCCTTCATGCATTTCCTTCAAGACATTTTTTGTCTGGGATTCATCTAGACATAACAATAATACTCCATCCCTATTCTTCCAAAATAGGTCCCCCTCTATAAAAACATACTTAGAAGCTTGCAACTTCAAAGTTATCCTTTGTTTGTCATTCAACCCCTTAGGGAATTTCGTGTGTTTAAGATAATACATCACATTTGTACACCATGAAGTCTACTAAATACTTACAACAACTTCTTCCCCACTTTCTACATTACAGATTTGGTTTGCTTCAATATTTGTTTCTACCATCAGCTTGGCCAAACCATGTCCTCTTACCAACTTGGTAATCTGAATCTCCATATTGAATTATTGGATCTTATTAATCCATATACATATTTTCCCTATCACCTCTGTCTGCACCAGGATATCTTTCATAGCTACATGTGGAACATAAGCAATTACCTTAGCTCCAACAAGGTAAGGTCTGAAAGCTTTTGCTGCCTTGACCAATGCATATGCCTATTTTTCCATAATATCATACTTCAACTCTAATCCTTGCAAAGATTTGCTGAAAAACAATACAGGCTACTTATGACCTTCATCATTCTTTTGTAACATGACAGCTAGTATGGTGTGAAATGAAGCAAAATAAAATATTTGAAATGGTTTAGTGAAATTAGGGGATTTTAGGATGGGAGCATCCTTGATAGCTCTTTTTATAGATATGAAGGCTTCCATGGTTTTAGCAGTCCAATCCAACTTCTTTCCTTTTTTCAACATCTTGGATATAGGTTTAACAATCTCAGTAAAATTGGACACAAATCTCCTAACAAAGTTAATTTGAGGGTAAGTGCACAAAATTGTGACACAATTTAAGTGCCAAATTGGAAAAAACATTAAAAAAAACCTGAAATAAGACATTTGGCGCATGCCAAATTTGGCATGCACCAAATGTCTTATTTGACATAAAAAGAAAAAATCAGGTTTCAAACCCTCATTTTGTATTCAACCCATGGCTTGAGGAAGAGGATTTCAGGTCTGCAACTCACGCTCGCCAAATCTCTTCCATTGTTTGCATCCTTAGCTTTCCATTTTCCCTGAGGATTCCGCCAACACATCAAAGAGGTCAAAGATTGCAAAGAGGTATGCATTTTTATTCTATTTATTTTGAATTTGATTTGGAATGTAGATTTAAATAAATTTTTATAATAAAACTTTGTTCTAATTCTCAGGGAATGAATCTCCACCTCAAAACAATAAAAGAGGCATTCAACAATTAATTGCAAGATTAACCAATCATGCCGAAACCCACCCTTATCGGAGAGGGATTACTGAATCATTGAAGTCAATTTTAACTCATGTATGGGAAATGAGCGAGAAAATGAATTTTTGGTCAACTACGAGGCATGAGATGGGATAATTTTATGCTAATGGTTTGTCATATCCAGATGTCAAAAAACTAAAAATTAGCAAAATCGAGTTGTGTGCCCTATTTATAGACCCAAAAACCAATGAAAATTTGTTCCATGCATGCAAGAGGTTCCCCATCCATTGGTGCCACCATGAGTTAATTAAAAAAAAAATTGGGAGCGATGGTGGATGGCATTTGACCAACCTCCATGCAATAACCATGAGGTGCCGCAATAATTTTTTAGGAAACTCTATTTCGAGTTTATCCTCAATAAAATGCCAAACTATTTTGATATCTTAGACTTTCAGGGTAGAGGTGGGGGCTCCACACATGATAGACTTGGTACACGACGTAATCCATAGTTGGCACCAAGAGCCTTGGGAAGACCCATGGTGGAACATTCCATTGTTCCTTCCATTGTTAAGGACAGTGTAGAGGTGGACATGATGAAGTTGATTAGCTCACTCACCCAGACCATTTTATAGTGTGTGAGTCCTCTAGTAGAGCCTGGTGTGGAGGACACATGTAGGCCCCGAGCTCCAGCCCACATTGTTGCGCTTGTGGTGTTGTTTGCACGTACAATTATCAGGGTGCTCGTGATGTAGCTACATAGCCTACATCAGTTGCAAAGGAAATGGATTTCACAAATGATATTCTGAATGATACATTCAGCATTGACACTTAGGTAAAATTTAGCAAGTTATTTTAATGTTGTTTATTAAAATATATTTTGAAATTTAAGAATAACTAAATTAGTATAATTTTGATATGATGAAATTTCGGGGTCGCACTAGTAATGAAGGATTCTCTATTCCTACAGACCCTTATACATTCTCAACGATGAGTGCATAGGTATGCAACTAGTATTAAATATATTATTATTGCATTTGAATAGTTGAATGTTATATTTGAATGTTTGTCTCGTAATATGCTTCGGATTTCAAACAGTTTCCTGGTGCACCTTCTTTCTTGACACCTCATGATTCATATCCTCAAACAATGTACACTCAGGTAGCCTTTATTCATTAATGGTGTTGTAAATATATGTTAGCTAGTTTTCATAATTTTGCGTATATACAAATCTAAAAAATTGATGAGAAACATAAACATTGTATTCAAGTATTCCTTGATCGTGTCACATTATGTTCTCCTAATTCACTTTTTGTTCCTTTATTCCTTCCTAATCCCTTACCATTAACATTTAATAGTTCACCCTATTTTCCATGATCCCCTCCTAGCCAATCCCACTAATATCTTCTAGTCCATGCTATGTGTCATTATGTCTTATTCCCATCTTATTGTACCCATTATTATATCACCCTAGATGTTCCATGATCCCCTATGTTCCACCCTATGTTCCTTTATATCATCTTATGTTATACCACATTTATTCCCATTTCATCCTAGATAACTCTTCTCTATTATTGCTACACAAGTCAAGTTCGTACTTCGTACATACTATAGTCAAACCCTAGACACCTCCTAATTCACCCTATGTTGCATTATTCCCTGATAATTGCATCCCATTAACCTAAATTTTTCCACCCTATATTTTGTTATCCCATCCTAGCCCATCCCATCAATCTATACTAGTCCATCTTATGTTCCATTAATCCCTTTGGTGCAGGGGCACCACTCTTTTCTATGTTTCTTCATTGAGTGTCTAATAGTGGTGTAGGAGCACCCATGGGTCTAAGGGACCTAGAATCATTTATTACATTTTGTTCCTTTTTTTAATGTTGGAATAAGGTCTCATGGACCATTTCGTTGCTTTGTAATAGGTCTCCTAGGGATTTGGTGGAGTTTTGGTCTTGATGACCAACTTTTTGTACAAACAAGGTCTCCATCCTCCTTTGTAAGTCTAGTGCATTTTGGAAAATTAGAAAAAAAGGATGCCTTGATGTAGATAGGCACCTAAGGGGAGTCATACTTTTCATTTTGAGGAGTTTTGGATACCTTTCACACAATTTGGAGGTATCTTTGTAGTCGGGTTGGTGAAAATTGGCAAAATTGCCTTAATTAGGCATTAAAGAGTAAAAAATGAAGTCTTTTTGTGTTTCCAATGGCCAACTGATTCAAATTTCAGTTGGAGGAAGTTGGAGGAGGTTGAAAGGCTTCATATATGCCTGTCTTGGTTGAGGCAAGGCTGTTCTTGAAGTTTGGAAGAATTTTTCAATAAAGAGTTTGTTGATTTCTGTGTTTTCTTGAAGAAATTTCTGATCCTATACTTAGTACGGTCTGTACATGTTGTTTCATGCTCCAAGCCTATAATGGTTGGATAGGTAATTGAATAAGCTTTCTTTTTGCATTGGAGTGATGAGATTCCATTGAGTATCAAGGGAGAGATCTTAATTTTACTCCTTGGTGGTATGAAAACCCTCAAAATTAGGGTTTGAGTGAATTATGGGTGTTTCTTCGATCCACACATTGTAGAGTTGCTAAATCCTGGTGCGATGGAAATTATATTCCTGTACTATTAAGAGGGAGTGAGGTCTAAATCACCATAGTGATAGTTGTTTGTTGAAACCTAAGTGCTAGATGGTTGTTGAACCTTGTTTTGTCCTAATGTGAAATGATCCAAATGCTTTCAAGTTTTATAGTGGTCTGAGTTGTGAACCCTAGGTTTGTGGGGGCTGATCATTTAAAAAATAATGGAGTTTATGACTCCTTGTAAGAGTATTTGAGGGGAGTGTTGAATTGGATTGTCTTTTCCATCATAGTTGTGTGTTTCCTTCCTTCCCACTCTGCATCATATAGGCAAGGTGTGTTAGGATGTTTGATTTGAGTCCTCGAGTCTTAATAAGGTCCAATGTGACCATCCTATTTTAATTTATCAACTTTGAGGGGCTTTTGTATTCATCTTTTAAGGTTTGAAAATCATGTGGAAGGAATTCTCAAAGTTGACAAGGAGTGTCAAGGTAGATAGGATGATGTTTTCTTGAGTAAGTCATGATTTCTTAGTTGAATAAGGTCTCATTAGACTATTTTTAATAGTTTAGGTGTTTAAGAGGGTCTAGGAAAATATAAAGAGTCAAAACTTGAAAGTGCTAAATTTGTGAGTTGCATAAATGCAATAAATTTGTAATGCGACGGTCATGAGAGTTTTAAAAAGTAGTTGTAAGGTAGTTGGGCATTGGTTTGATGAGGAGAAGCCTTTAAAAAGGCATGACAACTCATTTTATAATGTTGGCTTTATGTTTGAAGCATTTGCAATAAGTTTCAAGGGTCTATGTTAAGTTTAAAGGTATGTTGCTATGTAAATATAGCCTAATTCATGGCCTAGGATAGTGTTGAGGGTCTAATTTCAAGGGATTGGTCTAAAATACTTGTATCTGGTTAAGAGATATGTTGTATAACTCTGAAATGGGTATCTGAATCCACCTTTTGATTGTCAAGTGTTTTAGAAAGCATGGGAGGTAAAGGCCAAAAATTGAGTTTGCACTACTGCTAGGTTACATGGGTGAAAGTGAGAAGTTAGACTCCCAATTGTTGTCAAGCTTTGAGGATTGTTTGGATAACTCTAATAGGCCATTTTAATCTTGTTAGATGTCTCTTGAATGCAAGTTGTCACTTTAAATGAGTTTGATCCCCCTCTCTGCATCACCCTTCTATTCCCATCCCATTACCCTCTCTTATTTCACCTTATGTTCCATTATCCCCTCTTGGTATTTATATCAACATGATACCTGAGATATTGTTTCATTTGTAGATGTTGACAAGAGATAGCCCTGGTGGTGTTGGTGGCACAATGGACCATGGAGTTGCTGCAACAATAGCCAATTCTGATCCATTGAGAGAGGTATGGAATAGATTAGTCGATTTGAAATTATATTTTCTCTTTTATGGTCTATTATAGAAAAATTTCACGATAATTTAATTTAGTTTAATTTCTATCTTCATGGTTGCTACAGGTGGTTGTCACTCCAATTCGTGGATGTGGTGATGTTGTAAATGTGCATGATGACTATATGTATGTAGTAAGTGATTATATATTTTGTTATATCCCATTCCCCAATTCAATTTCTATGTTCTAACATCTTTACTTTTATTTGTATCAATTGAAGGTCCAGAGTGAAGAGATGAGGACTAGCGAGCATGTTCAAAAGACAAGCGAAGCAACAGTCACTCCATCGAGTTGAATTTCAATGGCAGCACGGGATCTATTTCCTTCCCCTAAAGGGAAATGACTATGTATTAGTGTTGTTTGTTGTATGCCTGTGGAATTTTGGAACATATGTTTTGTACTATTGATATATATACGTGATATTTTATGTCCATATTGCTGCTTTGTACTAAGCCTCTATGGTTTTTTTGGATATGTTGTATATACTTTTATCAATATATATCATTGTATATCCTTTTGGATTTTTGATTAAAGAAACTCTTATTTTGCTACTGCCATTCTTGAATGATGTTATCATGCATATCATGTAAGTTGTATGCTTGAATGTTGTAGGTGTTGGTTCTCAAAAATGCAGGTTTTAACCGGAAGAGTTTGCCCAGTTCTTACTACACTTTTGGCCAACGTACAAGGCCAATTACACAATTGAACCTTCTACTCTTAAGGTTCTGCTAGACCTAGGTGGGTGAACCTATATGAAAAATACAGATTTGAAATACATTTCCTACCAAACAATCTACCCACAATGGCTATTGGGAGTGGATAGACAAAATGACTACAACTACTCCTACTACACAAAAGAAAGATTTTGAAAATGTTGTTTTATTTGAATTTTACATCTGGGTTATGGTAGATTAGTGCCTTCTATCCACCTAGGCAATGGAGTCAAAAAGTATCAAGAGTTGTATGTGTGTTTCCCTCTTTGTCTTAATTCTAGCTGTTAGGCAATTTGAAAAATGAAATTCTATGGCTGGCATGTGACTTCACCAAATTTATGACTTGGATAAATTGTGTTGGAATGTTTTCCTACTAGGTTCTTCTTTAACCATCCAACAAAAGTCCTAAAATCACTGAGACTTGTTTAAAAGAATTTAGTTCTGACTTGCAGACACCAGTTAATCAAATTCCACAAAGTGAAAATGCACTGTGATAAATCAAAAATATATTTGATATCTTAATTTAAATGATTTAAAGATTTCTAATTGGAGACAACCAGATAGGAAAATACAAAAATTATAGCATCTCAACAACTAAATATAGAATGGGTTTCACCAATTCAAAATAATTTGTCCATTGATTCTGCTTCGAAAAGTCTGTACATTATTTGCATTCCCAGTCTTATTATTTTCAAAAAAATCTAACTCCTGTCCCCCCCTAGCAACTGATTTTTTCAAATATTTATACAATACATCTAAAGAGTCATGACTCTTCATTTACTCATTATAACTGTTTGTATTTCTCCGACAGAAGGTAAAATATTTAATTGAGTTGCCTTATCGACAAATGAAATATCTTAAACTATAGTCTTCCTATTTATTTCATTTTATATTATACCACTCTAGTGCGGGCTTTATTCTAACTATTGGTGGTATGGCAGTGACTGTTTGTCTCGACTCTCTACTGCCTTGTCGTGTTTTACCCTTCCACTCCCCACAGTACAGTGGTGTTGACTTTGATTGCACTGTTCCTATCCACTGCACCACCATGGTCATGTTGTTAACCCTATGCGGTGTGGTGGTAAACATCTTTTGCTTGCTCGCTAACCGCTACCATGCTACCACAGTCCTCTTTGGAGGCCTCCGCAGTATCACAGTGACTATCTTTGCCACTTCCTCTGCCGTTACTGTGCTACCGTGGTTCCTCCTTTGGTTGATGGTTATACCATGGTAATCACCTTGTGAACCACTAACCACTTCCACTGATTGCTCACCACACTACCGCGGTCATTGGCTTGACTACCAACAATACCGTGGTAGTCACCTTAACTGTCACCTCGCCGCTTACCTTACCATCCATCTCCTTACCGCTCAACTGTCAGCTATGTTTTGTCCCTCTACAGTATGGCATTCTAACTATTCCTTGTCGTTAACTCACCGCCCACAATGGTACCGCGGTCTGTGCTTTGACCACGTGTAGTGTGGCGGTAAGCTTTATCATGACTATGCATAACCGTCACCACTATACCACGAGTCATTTTGCAAAAGGTCGTGGTAAAGAAGTAAAGGCTATGAAAGGTAAACGGTGGCAGTATAAGGCATTTTAACATTATGAATGGGGGTATGAAATGATTTTTTATGAAAAGGTAGGAAAATAATGGGTTCAAACGGGTAAAAACCCTTAGAAGTTTCTATGAAAATTTTAGTTCTAATAGTGGCTCTTGTTGGGGATGAGTGATTTTACAAATCACTGCAAGAATCTATTATGCAACCGGGAGAGAAGACTAAGACATGAATGGACAAGAAAATGAGAGCAATGGAAGACGAAAAAAAAAGAATGGAAGAGACCTAACACTACTATATATGGAAGGAAAATAAATTTTTAAATAAGGGAACTTCTGAGAATGTCCATGTATTGGAAAATCCCAAACCCAATAGAATTCCAAAACTACTATGCATGAAAAAGAAAGTTTAAAGAGGTTTACTAAGAATTGTCCATGCACTGGCAGTCCTTAACCCTCTGCAATTCCTCAAGAAAAGAAATGCATTAGGAACTGCTCATGTATAGGAAACTCCTACTCCTCTATAGACATGTTCTACAAGAAATAAGAATCTTCACCTCCTTTACAAGTTATCACAAAAGGACCCAACCATAAAGCTTCAAACTTGCCATGCTTCCCCTTCTCCTGACACTGAGCATTCCACATCAACACTAGGTCATTTTCTTCAAATTTTCTCTCCTTGGAACTTTTATCAAAAAGATATTTCATCTATGACTGCAATTTCATATTCTACTTTTGAGCCATTCTTCTTATTTCATCAAGTTCTACAAGCTGCTCCATTCTTTCCTCCATTGGTTTAGAAATATCCAAATCTTCTTGTAGAATAAAATTATAAACTAGCAAAAGGTTTTGTAGTGGCATCCTAGCTTGTGTCCCATACACCAATTCAAATGGATACCTTCCAATTTCCTTCTTCATTGTAATCCTATCTGCCCATCCATCCAATCTTTACTTTGAATCCCATGCCTTTTTATTTGTATCAAGCATTCTCCTTACTATCTTCAAAAGAATTTTATTATTTTACTTTGCCTGACCATTGGCTGGTGGATGATATGGGGCAGAATAAGAAACATTAATGCCATATGTTTTGCAAAAATCTCTAAACTCGTCAGATTTAAAAAACATTCCATTATCTCTGATTAATCTGACCGGGGTGCCAAATCTGGTTATAATATTTTCCCTAAAAAAGTTCACCACCACCTTGCTAGTTGCTTGCTTAGTTGGGATAGCCTCCACCCATTTTGTAAAATAATTTGTGGCCACTAATATCCATTTGTGTCCTCCACTTGATCTTTCCTGTATTTCTCCAATGAAGTCAATTCTCCACTGATGAAATGGAGCTTCTACCTGCAAAGGTCTAAGTGGCAGGGCTCCTTGATACTTCAACTTCCCTGAAAACTTCTTACAAGCCTCACATTTCCTCACATGTGAAAAAGAGTCATTGAACACCTTAGGCCAATAATAACCAGCCCTAAGAATCTTATGTGTAGTGGTCTTAGCAGAATAATGGCCTCCACACACCCCTTCATGCATTTCACTCAAGACATGTTCTACCTAGGATTCATCTAAACATAACAACAATATACCATCCCTATTCTTCAAGAATAATTCCCCTTCTATAAAAATTTACTTAGAAGCCTGAACTTCAAAGTTCTCCTTTTATTATCATTCAACCCCTCAGGACACTTCATGTGTTTGAGATAATACATCACATTTGTATACCATGGAGTATGTTCAATACTTGCAACAACCTCTTCCTTACCTTTTACATTGTAGATTTGGTCTGCTTAATATTTGTTTCTACCATCAGCCTTGCCAAACCCTGTCCTCTTACTAGTTTGGTAATTTGAATCTCCGTATTGAACTCTTGGATTTTATTAATCCATCTGCATCTCTTCCCCGTCACTTCTATTTGCACCAATATATCCTTTACAGCTACATGTGGGACATAACCAATTATCTTAGCTCCAACAAGATAAGGTCTAAAAGCTTTTGTTGCTTTGACCAATGCATAAGCCTATTTTTCCATAATATCATACTTCAATTCAGACCCCTGCAAAAATTTGCTAAAAAGGAAACAAGTTGTTCACGACCTTCATCAGTCTTTTGTAACATGACAACAGCTATGGTATGAAATGAAGCAAAATAAAAAATCTAAAATGGCTTAGTAAAATCAGGGGACTTTAGGACTTTGATAGCTCTTTTTATAGATATGAAGGCATCCATGGCTTCAACAGTCCAATCCAACTTCTCTCCTTTTTTCAACATCTTAGATATAGGTTTAACAATCTCAGCAAAAATTGGACACAAACCTTCTAACAAACTTAATTTGGCCAAAAAATGATTGGATTGCTTTGACAGTTTTGGGAATGGGGATTTTATCTATGACATCTACTCTTTCAAGATCTATCCTAATCCCACCTTTCAACACAATATGCCCCAAAAGCTTACCTTCTGTAACAACAAAATGACATTTTTTTGGATTAAGACTAATACCATATTCCAAGGCTTGGATGAAGATCTTCTCCATATCTCCGACATGATTCTCTTCCCTTTTGGAATAATTAGTGAGATCATCCTGATACACCACCATTGTAGCATTAATTAGATCTACAAATGCCACATCCATGGCTCTTTGAAAGGTAGCTCCTACATTTGTGAGACCAAATGGCATTCTTACATAGACGTACGTTCCCGATGGTGTAGTGAATGTTGTCTTGTACTACTCAAATTCTTTGACTTTGACTTGATTATCTCTAGAAAATCCATCCATCATTGACAATAGCTCACATCTTGTCACTTTGTGCAATATTGCCTCCCTGTTTGGGAGAGGATAATAATCTTTTAGGGAAGCAACATTAAGATTTCTGAAATCTACACACAATCTTATGTTCCCATTCTTCTTCCTGATTGGAACCAAATTTGAGACCCATGTTCAATGTCTAATGGGTTTAATAATACCTCCATCCCTAAGATTTGCTAGCTTCTCTTGCATCTTAAGTTCCAGAGTTGGGTTCATTGGCCTCTACTTTTGTTTGAATGGCTTTGTGTCTGGCTTAAGTGGAATCATGCTGAACAAGATCTTCTCTATATGCCTTCAAATCCTCATAAGACCTAGCAAACACATGCTTGTATTTTCTCAACAATGCAATCAACATTTTCCTAATGGTTGGGCTTATTTTCTTTCCAATATAAACCCTTTTTGGTGCTAATTCAATTCCCAGATTTATTTCATCAATATCTTTTTTCTTAACAGGTGTCTTCTTCATGAGAGAACGATCATTCCCATCATACACTCTTTCCAATGCTACAATCCCTTTGGGATGCTTGTTGGTTTTTAGCTGCGAAAATTCCTTCCCAAATATAGTATGTTTCCCATCTACTTCATCCACAAAAGCATTAAAATCAATCTCTTGTGCCTCATACTGATCTATACAATGAAGAAACTTCAAAAGGTCAGTATCATCATTAAAAACTTGCCAACTATATATGTTGTCAGGGAATGTAGGTCTTGTTTTTAATTCAACCTAAGACACTCCTGCCAAAGTGATATCACCCCTCCTTAAAGCTACACTAGCCAAGAAGTTAGCCATCAAATTTTCAAATCTATCTATCCAATCAATTGAAAATGCATCAAATATTTCCCCTATATCCCACACAACATTTCTATATTGTTTCATCCTCTTGTTCTTTACAGCATACTTTGACCTAACTTGTGACACAACTAGCTCAGAATCTCCCAAGACAGTCAATAACTTAATCTTATGCTTGTTAGCCATGTTCAAACCAATCAGCAAGGCTTCATACTCTACCACATTGTTTGTACACTCAAAAGCCAACAAAAATGAATATTTAAATGTTGTACCTTCAGGTGATATGAAAACTACCCCAGCTCCATTACCGTCTTGGTTGCATGCCCCATCAAAATACATTTTCCACACACCTTGCTGATTTCTAGAAACAAGTTTATCAATTGGGTTAGTATTCACTAATTCTGGTTGAGACAATTCTACTCTAAAACTCCCTAAATCCACATCACAGAAGCAATTGAGTTGTCCTTGAGGAACACACACAACAATCTGATTCACCCTTGGTTCTCTATACAATTTTACTTCTTCACCATTAAGTGGTATTATGGCATATGATAAATCAAACTACACATTACCTCCAACTGTTGCAGTCCATTGTCTTGACAAAAGCATTCCAAACTGGGGAGGTGTATCAATCACAGTTATATCAATATTATAGGTTTCCTGTGGGTAGGTTGCTAATTTCACTTCTACATCTTTCATAATCCCCACAACTGGGACATGCCTACTATCCATGGCATAACATTTACCACCCTCAATATCTATCCACATAGGAAGCTATTTCATCACCTCTACTGCCATGATATTCATAGAAGCACCTGAATCTATCATGCAATTTCTTACCAATTTACGTTTATGAGTAGGGTAGTAAAAAATGAATCAACTTGTGGTGTATTCATCAATGCAGCATTTAGGCAAGCTTCTGAAACATTTATCTTTCCTTTCCTATCAACAAATCCAAGATTTTCCTTTTGTTCAAATTTTATATTTTGATTCCTCCCACTAGATATTAATTGAATAGCACTTTCCCTATACTCTTTAATTTTCATCATTTCAAGTAATGGGATAGACATTTTTATCTGGGATAAAGGTTGCACGAAATCAAAAGATGCACTTTCAACTCTGATCGCCTTCTTTTGTTCTGTTGATTCTCCTTTGGCCTCCTCTTTCTCCTTTTTGGATGTCTGATCTATCTTTTGTTTGTCCTTGGGAAATTCTTTACTTTCTTCTTTAGGGACATATTTTTGTTCTTTTTTATTAGAGTGCTCATCATTTGTCTCTTTTGATATTTGATCGGACATCTTTTTATCTTTCAAGAATATTCCTCTTGGAACACCTTCATTCTCATTCACTATCCTATTCCTCAACCAATACTTGCTTTTATCATGCTCAACTGCTGAATAGTCAATCTTTTAATTTCTTCCTCAGTTGGTCTTCTCATATTTCCCCTACTAGTCTGATATGATGTAGTAGGAGAACCTTGTTCATCATCTCTTTCTTCATAACCAGAAAAAAATTGTTGTTCTGCCATGTGAACATTAATTTCTAATGATCAACATTATATTCATATCCTCCTTCTGACGATGAATACCCTTTCTCTATAGAGTGAAGAGTGTGGGAAGTCAAATAGATATTATGGTCTTCTTCATTATTATTTTCTACTATGTCTTTTCCTTGCACTCACTGAGCTACAACATAATGCTCTGAAGAATGTGGCAAGTCACAAACTAAACACCAAGGACTATTATCAACCATGTATGTCCCTCTCTTCTTCAAAGGATCAGGTGTCTCTTTATTTCTTGGCCTATCCATCACTGGCTTTCCATCTCTCCAATTTGTATTATATGGCATGTCATGTAGTCTTGGCCTTTCATTTCTATATGTGTTTTCCTATTTATTTGGAGGAGCATATTGGGGAACCCTTTAGTTATCCCTCTTAGCAATCATCCCTGTAGCCTTCCTATTATTTTCAATAGTGAGTGATATCCTTTGAGCTTCAGCTAAATTCCTGGGACACCTGTTCCTAAGCTCATATCTAGTCTTAGGATCAAAATCTTTTAAATAAATACTCAATGCAATAGGATCAACTAATTTGGATCCAAGAGGTATCTTATTATGGAACTTAGAAAACCTTTGGTTGAAGTCATAAGCTGACTCATTTTGATGTTTTTGAATAGTCACCAACTCATGCAAAGCAAACTCTAGTGCATATCGATTCCCATACTGCTCAAGAAAATTTTCATAAAACACATGAATAGAATCAATAGAAGTTGTTGCTAAACCACTAAACCAATCTCTGGCATCTTCAATCAGTGACATCATAAACAACATCATCTGCACATCTTCATATTGCATATCCAAATCTTGCATAAAAGCATTAAATCTCCTTAAATGTTCTTTAGTTGTAATTGCACTACTTCCTGTGAATTTTGGGACAAGGCTTCTCCAACTGTTGTCCATAGGATAGGGACATATTTGAAATCCAGCCAAATCAAAATTCTTGATCATGGTTATGTATTATGGAGGAAGTGGATTTTGGTAATTTTGATGCTGGTGCAATGGATTATTATGAGACATTGCCACATATTGTTGACCTTGTGGGGGCACATGCTACTGATAAGGATGTGGTTGAGCACCTTGATGTTGTGGTGGAGTATTTGTGGGTCTATATTGATTCCCTGGCTGATTTTGTTGGGCCTATGGGGAATTTGATGGGCCTGCATTATTGTTACCCTACTTGTGAGGTGGCACATATTTATGCAAATTACCCATTTGAGTATTGATCTGTACTTTACTCAATTTCAACTCTTCAAGTTCTCTAATTGCTTGAAGCCTCTACTCATATTCTATTATTTCTTTCTCCACTTCTTGTCTCTCATGTTCTAGTCTTGCATTTATTTCATCCCTAGCCATAAGCTTATAATTCTCCTTAGATGTTGCTTCATAGCCAAGTCCATCCTGACTATCTTCAAGAAATGTCATTTTTTGATCATATTCATGCTGTCTCTTTTCCATGTTAGCATCACATTCAGCCATGAACTCCTTAATTTTCTCAGGGTCTGGTCGATAGAAGGGATTCCTCTATTCCTCAGGAGTATGAGGTTCTCTAGAGGGGTTTTTTTCATTTTCTAGTGTACCATATGAATTATGTGCCTCTAATAGTGCTTTTGATGTTTTGTTTTTATTCGATGGGTCCATGTCATCAGATATTTTCTTACCCTTATCATTCTTTTGAGTCCATTTACTTTTTTCATAAAGACCATCACCATCTTTGTACAAAGACCTTCTTCACTGAATGTTATGAGAAATTGTGATAGTCTAAATTCTAGGATGATTTCTTTCTGATGTATATTTCAATTTATCAGTTTCAATACAATTGCTCATTTAGAGTCGCCACTCACTTTCCAAAAGTGAGAAAATTTTGTAATTCTTTGTTTCCAGCGGAGTCCTCTACAAAATATTGACTCTATGATGAAGGCTTATGTTCAATTTACAATCCCTAGTGGAGTCACCAAACTGTTGGTTCTCAAAAATGCAAGTTTTAACCAGAAGAGTTTGTCGAGTTCTTACTACACTATTGGCCAACGTACAAGGCCAATTACACAATTGAACCTTCTTCTCTTTAGGTTCTGCTAGACCTATGTGGGTGAACCTATATGAAAAATGCAGATTTGAAATCCATTTCCTACCAAACAATCTACCCACAATGGCTATTGGGAGTGGATAGAAAAAATGACTACAACTACTCCTACTGCACAAAAGAAAGATTTTGAATATGTTGTTTTATATGAATTTTACATTTGGGTTATGGTAGATTAGTGCCTTCTATCCACCTAGGCAATCGAGTCAAAAAATATCAAGAACTGTATGTGTATTTCACTCTCTATCTTAATTCTAGTTGTTAGGCACTTTGAAAAATGAAATTCTATGGCTGTCATGTGACTTCACCAAATTTATGACTTGCATAAATTGTGCTGGAATATTTTCCTACCAGGTTCTTCTTTAACCATCTAGCAAAAGTCCTAAAATCACTGAGACTTGTTTAAAAGAATTTAGTTCTGACTTGTAGACACTAGTTAATCGAATCCCACAAAGTGAAAATGCACTATGATAAATTAGAAATATATTTGATATCTTAATTTAAATTATTTAAAGATTTCTAATTGGAGACAACTAGATGGGAAAATACAAAAAATATAGCATCTCAACAACTAAATACAGAATGGATTTCACCAGTTCAAAATAATTTGTCCATTGATTCTGCTTCAAAAAGTCTATACATTATCTACATTCCTAGTCTTATTATTTTCAGAAAAATCTAACTCCTATCCCCCCCTACCAACTAATTTTTCAAATATTTATACAATACATCTGAAGAGTCATGAATCTTCATTTACTCATTATAACCATTTATATTTCTTTGACATAAAGTAAAATATTTAATTGAGTTGCCTTATCGAAAAATTAAATATCTTAAACTATAGTCCACCTGTTTATTTCCTTTTATATTATACTGCTCTACCACGGGCTTTATTCTAACTGTCAGTAGTATGGCGGTGACTATTTGTCCCGACTCTCTACTACCTTGCCATGGTTTACCCTTCCACTCCCCATAGTACAGTGGTGTTGACTTTGACTGCACTGTTCCTATCCACCACATGACCGTGGTCATGCTGTTAACCCTATGTAGTGTGGCGGTGAACATCTTTTGCTTGCTCACTAACCACTACCATGTTCCACAGTCCTCTTTGGAGCCCCCCGTGGTATTGCGGTCACTATCTTTGCCACTTCCTTCACCATTACTATGCTACCATGGTTCCTCCTCTGGCTGATGGCAGTACCGTGGTAACCACCTTGTGAACAGCGCTAACCACTTCCACTAACTGCTCATCGCACTACCACAGTCACTGGCTTAACTGCCAACGGTACCACAATAGTCACCTTAACTATCATGCCTTAACCATCACCTTGCTACTTACCTCACCATCCATCTCCTTACTGCTCAACCACTTGCTATGTTTTCTCGCTCCCCAGTATGGTGGTCTGACTGTTCCTTGCCATTAACTCACCGCCCACCATGCTACCGCGGTTTGTGGTTTGACCGTGCATGGTGTGGCAGTAAGCTTTATCATGACTATGCATAACTATCATTGCCATACCGTTAGCCACTTTGCAAAAGGCCCCAGTAAAGCAGTGAAGGCTATGAAGGGTAAACAGTGGCGATATAAGTTATTTTAACATTATGAATGGGGGTATGAAATGATTTTTTATGAAAAGGTGGGAAAATAATGGGTTCAAATGGGTAAAACCCCTTAGAGGTTTTTACGAAAATTTTGGTTCTAAAATGGGCATGAATTTTTTTTACATCTAATGCTTAATTAATTACTATCAAATTCTTAATAAGCCCCATCTAAAGCGTATTGTATAAATAAGCTCCATTCATGGTGGTTTGTATCGTTTGGAATGCTTCAATTACTTATGCCTCACTGATGCAGAGGCAAGGAGGCTCAAACCCAATCAGTCTGACAACCTACCTTCAAAGTGCTCCTAACAAGATATATACAACCTATTTTGAGCAATCTACACAACCTCAAAGCCCCATCAAATGAAACTCTTCATTCAACACCTTACCCAACAATCCAACCTTATAGCACTCAAAACCCGGTCCAAGCCTAATTTCTCCCAACCTTTCCAAAAAACCTAACCATTTAAAGGTGGATTAAGATACCCTTTTCAGGGTTACACAACATATGTCAAAACCAATAGTAACTCTTTTTTACCAACATGAACTTTCAATACACCTCCCTCGCTCTAGGCTTCACAATTAGGCCTAATTTCCAAAGGAACCCCCTCACAAACTCACCTCCAAACCAAGGAAACTTGAAACATTCTTAGGGATGCTCACCAAACTCAGGATTCTCCCATTTTAAGATCCCAAAGAACTTTTTCTTTTCCTCTACTCACAAACCCTCCTAAACCTTCACAAAAACAAGGGTTTTAAAGAAACTCATAACTCCATACCTTCCTCAATCCTTCCAAAGGTCCAAAAACCACACAATACCTCTAGCCTAACTTAAAAGACACTCACAATCCCATTCCTTTCAGTATTTCTTAGATTCACTACTTGAGTTCCTTACTTTCATGGTGGAAACACCCCTGAATAGCATTAGAACTTCACACCCCACTGATTTTATTCATTCTATCACCCTCCAAAGTATTCATACACCAAAATAATCATGGTACATGCCAATCCACCAAGCCATAGGGTTAGAATAGTAGGTGGATTGGCTAATGTGTCATGGTGTTGCCCTCAAAACCCCTAACACAGAAAACAAAGTAGTAACCAAGTTTGCTAATCCCACACACACGAATGGTGGATGTAAACCTTTAGAACAGATGCAAAGAGAGTATCCAAAGCCTCAAATCATGATAGACTTGTACGGGCCTATGCAAGGCAAAGAAAATTCTGGAAAATAAAGAAAACCAGTGATCAACATTTTCAAAAGTATATTTTCTTATTAGAAACTGAACAAAAGCAACCCTCAACTTGGGGTATTACAGCAATATATCTTGATAACACCTTCCAACTACCCCTTGAGCTGATCAACTACCATAACCACTCTTTGTTAGACTTCTAAGATGGAAATTTGCCATTTTTTCTCTTAATTACCATTCATTCACAACTTGATTTTGCAAATACAACCTAACTAACCTATTAAGCCTTTTAAATACAATTGAAAATTTTCATTGAGACATTATTATAAGGGAAAACATAAGATCCAAGCCTACACTATACCCTATCTATATGGAGCACATTACCAACTTGTTTACATTACATTTCATCTTGGCATATTTTGCAACTTCCTCATTGCATATAATTTAAAGATCTTCAAATTCATTTGATGAACCTCTTAGGCTCATGTTTATTTCATGCCAAGGTGATGGTTCCCCTACACCATACACCCCCCCATAGAGAGACTCTTGTCCCAAGAGTGAAAGCTTGCTCCATGCCTCCACTTTGCTGCTCCATCCTTGTCCAAATTTGATGTGGGGTTTCTCCTAATCCCTGTATCAAAATTTGGTACTGCTCCACTCCTCATACCTGCAATCAAACAAAAGTTAGAAACACAGTGCCCTACCTTCTTCCTTGTTCCACCTTAGCATGTACACTCTTCCCTCTTGTTATTGCCATCAGATCTGTGCACCTTTGTTCCTTTACTGTGATCAAACCTTCAAGTTTTAAGTCCACTATCCTCCTTGTCTCATGACTCATTGTCTTCTTGTTTGCCACTTCACCAAACTCTATCTTAATACCTATTGACTGTCCATTGACCTATTGCAATACCATAGGACATCTAATTGTCCCTACAAACACATTATCAGCCTCATCTTGCCTTTCCAAAGACTCTTTCCACTCACTCTGCCCTTTGCCAGTCTAAACCACTTGGCTACTCAACTCCTTATGCCATACAAAGGCATGCTTCACCCTATCCTCATGGAAACCACACATTTCCTTCTTAGCCACTATCTGAGCATTAATTAGTTGTTCTCCTCCTACTGTTCCATCCTCATGAACATACTCTAGACCTGCAAACAAATTGGTCTTGCTACCCTCAAGCGCTAAAGGCTCTTTCTTCCCAAACATCACTACCTTAGACTTACCCTTATCCCTTCAACTTGTTTTCAAGGGAAGCAACTTAAAAATTTTATCATCCTTGGTATATGTGTTCTCCGAACCATCATATATAGACCTCCTATCAAATTGCCAAGGCCTCCCTAAGAGCACATGACAACAATCCATTGGAAAAATATCACATAGAACCCTATCCTTATATTCCCCAATCTGAAATTCAACATATGCTTTCTCTTTTACCACCAAAATATGATTATGATTGACCCAAGAGACTCTATAAGGTCCTTCACGAGGTAATTTTTCCAAACTCATCTTGTCCACCATTTCCCTAGACACTAGATTATCTTGAGAACCCGAATCAATGACAACTTTTCACACTTTACCTTTACTTTTGCATGTAGTTCTGAATAGGCTCCTTCTTTGACTCAAATATTCCTCCTTGGATTCTTGCAACATATTTCTTATTTTCATGAGTGCCTCTCCTTCTGATGTAAGGTTCACTATAGGTGAAGTCACACCCTCTTCATCTTCATGCACTAGTTGATTCCTCCTTTCTCCACCATAAGAGCTTGAGCTTGCTTTTCACGGAATTTAAAGGCTAGATGTCCAGGCTAGTTACAAGTGTAGCATCTCCCTGAGAACTCATAGGAACCTCTTCCTCCACTAAATCTTCCTCTTGAACCTCTCCATCCACCTCTTGAATCAGATTGTTCTTGGTCCTTCTTGTCATCTCCTTGGCCCTCATTGTTTGACTTTGAATTAGGATTGAATCCTCTTCCCCTAGAAGTGTTGCCTCTTCCTCTTGCTGCTTTCTCTTGTCTCCTTTTTAACTTTTCTTCATCCCTCATTGCCATTTGAAAGTATTGGTCAGCTGATGTTGGTGCCATCAAGCTGATTTCATCTTGAATGTTGAATCTTAAACCATTCAAATACCTAGTAGTCATTTCTTCCTCATCTTCTTCATGTTTAGCCCTTATATCGTCGTCCCCCCGCCGCCCCCTACCATTCACAAACTTAGGCCACCCATCCCCATGTATTGGAAACACGTCCCCTACTGTCCCCCTGTCCCTATCCCAAAAACCCCGTGCAACACTGAGAATTTACTATGTGTCCTGATTTCTTCTCACACCTTTCTATTGAGCACCAGTTTTGCACACTCCAACAAAATATTTATCTACTATTATGCAATGAAATCTATAAATAGGTGAGGATGACTTCTGTTTCTCAAGAAATCCACACATATCACTCACGTTTTTTGGCCTAAGTAATGTAAGAGGCTACTCTGATCTTCTTTCAAAACTTTATGCCTAAAATGCTAGGCAACCACTCCTTTGATTTGGTCGTAGAAGAACCCTCATTCACTTGCCGCAAAAGGCAGTGGATGCTTGTAACCAACGTATTACTTGTGTGTTATGGATCCTTCATCCATTTAGAAAGGATCATGCCTTTGATCACATGCTAGAGAATGCCACTTTTGTGTGGCATGCGACTAAGGTAATTGAGTTTGGCACATTAATTTGTTCTCAAAAAATTCTTTGCAACATGACACTCTTCACAAACTTTACCATGTATGTACAAGGTTTCTAACTTGGGAAACAATGGTAGTAGACTGCAAATATTTCACATCAAAACACCACACCTTAGATGTCATGATCTGTTACATGCATCAAAACATATCACAAGCATAGAGACTCTGATATCATATGTTGGTAAAATGCAAAAAAGTTAATGGTGAAAAAATTCATTCATCATGCATTTTAGTATACAAGATACGAATAGATCTATTCCTAGAGAAATAGAGCAAGTTGATAAGCTTCTATAGAAAATTTATTAGGATGATGAATCCTATATATGGCCATTAAGTGTAGACAAAATTGAAATAGTTTTGGCAACCGATTGACAAAGAATTCATCAAGACCCTATATGCCAAATAAATCTCTTAATTTGAAGACTTCCTACTATGCAGCCTGAAATGATTGTTAGATTGTTACCCTTTTCAAGCTAGTTTTGAATCTCAGTATATGAATTAGGAATGAAAGTTGAAAATGAAAACTTGAGATGATGTGGTTACTTGGTTCATCTATTGGGATATTATTTTAACTGTGAAAGAGATCATGTTTGTCAACTTTTTCCCAAGTGAAAATTTGCCACCACAGGAAAATGCCTCCGAGATAGCAAAAAAAAAGAAAGGTTATTATAGAGGGGCCCAACATGATCCCATAGGCTCAGATGAGAAATTTCTAAGTGTCTCAGTGTCTAAATACTAGCATGTTGAAGTTCGCAGCCATTTTGCACTTTAGACCCTTAAGGGATCAATTCGGTTGAACGTAGCTCAAAGCGATTTTGCATGTTTGGGTGTGAAAGAGGACCATTCCTAGTGTGAAATTACCCACCCAAACATGTTGGAATGGTTCCTTTGGTCACATGAGGTGCAAAATGAAAGTTGCACCACTTTGACAACTTTTTCCCCAAGTGAAAATTCACCACCACGAGAAAACGCCTCCAACATAGAAAAAAATGAGAGAGGTTATTGTAGATGGGCCCAAAATGATCTTGTAGGATTAGATGAGAATTTTTTAAGCATCATGGTGTCTGAGGAATAGCATGTTGAAGTTCACAGCCATTTTGCACTTTGGACCCTTAAGGGATCGATCTGATTGAACGTAGCTCAGAGAGATTTCACATGTTTTGGGTAAGAAAGAGGACCATTCCTAGCATAAATGTACCCACCCAGATATGTTGGAATGGTTTGTTTGGTCACACAATATGCAGAATGAAATTTCCACCACTTTGCAACTTTCAACTACTTGTATTTGACAAGTTTTTCCCCGAGTGAAATTTCGCCACCACAAGAAAATGCCTTTGAGATAACCAAAACCGAGAGAGGTTATTGTGGATGGGCACAACATGATCTTGTGGGATCAGACAAGAATTTTCTAAGCATCAAGGTGTCTGATTAATAGCATGCTGAAGTTTGCAATCATTTTGCACTTTGAACCCTTAAGGGATCGATTCAGTTGAATGTAGCTCAAAGCGATTTTTCATGTTTGGGTGTGAAAGAGGACCATTCCTAGCATAAATGTACCCACCCGGATGCATTGGAATGGTTCATTTGGTCACACCAAATGTAGAATGAAAGTTGCACCACTTTGTAACTTTTAACTACTTGCATTTGACAACTTTTTCCCTGAGTGAAATTTCGCCACCACAGGAAAATGCCTTCAAGATAGCCAAAACCAAGAGAGGTTATTATAGATGGACCCAACATGATCTTGTAGGATCAGATGAGAATTTTCAAAGCGACATAGTGGCCAAGTAATAGCATGCTGAATTTTGCAACTATTTTGCAATTTGTACCCTTAATGGATTGATCCGGTTGAACGTAGCTCGCAGCGATTTCGCGTGTTTGCATGCAAAAGAGGACCATTCCTAGCATAAACGTACCCACCAAATGCATTGGAATGGTTTGTTTGGTCACATGAGATGCAGAATGAAAGTTACACCACTTTGGAACTTTCAACTACTTGTATTTGACAACTTTTTCCCCAAGTGAAAATTTGCCACCACGAGAAAATGCCTCTGAGATAGAAAAAAATGAGAGAGGTTATTGTATATGGTCCCAACACAATCTTGTAGGATCAAACAAGAATTTTCTAAGCGTCACGGTGTCTAAGTAATAGCATGCTAAAGTTTGCAGACATTTTGCGCTTTGAACGCTTAAGGGATCGATCCGGTTGAACATAGCTCAGAGTGATTTCACATGTTTGGATGAGAAAGAGGACCATTCCTAGCGTAAAAATACCCACCTAGATATTTTGGAAAGGTTCATTTTCTCACACGAGATGCAGAATGAAATTTGCACCACTTTGCAACTTTCAACTACTTACATTTGACAACTTTTTCCCCGAGTGAAAATTTGCCACCACAAGAAAATGCCTCCAAGATAGAAAAAACTGAGAGGGGTTATTGTAGATGGGCCCAACATAATCTTGTAACATCAGATGAGAATTTTGTATGCATCATTGTCTCCAAGTAATAGCATGTTGAAGTTTGTAGCCATTTTGCACTTTGGACCCTTAAGGGATCGGTCCGATTGAACATACCTCAGAGTGATTTCGCATGTTTGGGTGTGAAAGAGGACAATTCCTAGTGTAAATGTACCCACTCAGACATGTTGGTATGGTTTTTTTTCTCACACGAGATGCAAAATTAAATTTGCACCACTTTGCAACTTTCAACTACTTGCATTTGACAACTTTTTCCCCGAGTGAAAATTCACCACCACAAGAAAATGCCTCTGAGATAGAAAAAATTGAGAGAGGTTATTATAGAGGGTCCCAACATGATCTCGTAAGTTTAGAAAAAGATTTCATAATCACCATGGTTTACGAGTAATACCATGTCAAAGATTGTTTCCCTTTTGCACTTTGGACCCTTAAGGGATCGAGTCGATTGAACCTATCTCAGAGCGATTGTGCTCTCTTTTCAATGGAATTAGGTGGGCAGCAGACTTAAATCTATTTTAGTTATATTTTGGTTGGATTTCAAGTGGTCAGGAGAAACATATTCTAGGGTATAAATTCTAGTCTAAACCTTTGTCTCAGTCTGATTGGCCAAAATACCATGTTGAGTGGCAAGGTTATCCTATTGTGAGTTTGGTGAATTGATGTCCAAGTGGGCATATTTGAGAGAAGTTGTGTCATCTCTCCTATTTGGTTGATCCACTCTACATCATGGTTCTTTTTGAAGCGTGATATCTCATATTAGACACTTTACCATCAGCCCTTTCTTGATCTCTCACAGCCTCGTATCGTTCCACCTCATTTATACAAGGATCAACACCTTTTCTAGGTATGTGAAGGAAATGAGACCTCACCCTCGTGTAAGTACCTTGCGATGACATTGGGCATAATTTGCATGAGATTGTGGTTGCTCCACCTGAACCCTTTGGCCCCTTAACATGATCAACATACTTCCATAATGGATACAAGGCTTGTTTTTTTCCCCCACTCGACATTCTTGATTCAAATTTAGAAATTCTACAGAAAAAAGAAAAAAGTTAATATTCTTAAACCATAGATAATAATAGGGCAGTGATTAGGTCTCACATACAACATTCCCACTGGTTTAGAGACAAAACAACATTATGATCCATTTATGGCATGAGAATAATAGACGTAAGAATAGTACATAGTTTCAGGGTAGAAGACAAAGCATGAAAGAGGTCGGACAGTCCATACATGGACAATTAAAAGGACAGCTAGGTATGCAAAGTGAACTAGGATAATGACAGACATAACATGATACATAGACAAGTTTGTATATGGAGAGCAACACTATGGAGAAAGGGCAGTGATCTTAAAGACTTAAACACATAAGCTAAAGAGTGGTCCAAGTTTGTGGGAGTTAAGGAAAGCTTTAGGCTTGATGCATTTAAAAGGATCTTTCAACAAATCCCCTTTTCACTTGAACTTTTCTTGTTTTTATTTGTTACTTGGTTTTTGTTAGAGCAACCAGCAATGGAGAGTTGGAGCAGTCATTGTATAATGGCTGATGTATTAAAGGACTAGATACTTATTGCATTTTCAATAGTTATTTTTTGAAAGTACCTGCTAGCAAGATTACAAGATAGAATGGCATGGAATTCATGAAATAGGTTGTATAGTTGAGAGATTACAAGATTTTTTCTTTTTAGATACTCGATGTCAGGGAGCATTGTTAAAAAATGTAGCACAATATAGTGACATGACTGTCATGGAAAATGGAGATGGTAGTTACCTTGGATTAGGATAATGACTGAAAGAACAAAGAAACTTAGAAATAAGAGAGACAGTCATGAAGACAGTTGACAATGGGCAGTCAAGTGACTAATGACAAAGACATATCACATTCATGAAGGTGGTTTTCATATCGTGATAGATATCCTTGCACATGATATTTGACTTGTGTTTGGTGCCTTGGAAAGGTTTGGCTTAATCTGTTAGTGCCTTAATTCATCAAATTGCTCCTATTGGGTTCGTGAACAACCTTAAGGGTTTGGGGTTATTCTAATGGAATAACCATCATCCCACCTACTATCATCAAATTTAACTCTGTGGGATGATTTAGTTGAGTGTAGGGAATGCTATTTTAGGAGTAGGAGGTGTGGAAGGATGATCCCTTGGCTTGAAAAATATGCATCAATAGGGGCAATAAAATATTCCTTTCTACAATTATATTAAACATTATTTCACTCTTACTAATAAATCCACATGTTTTTCCTTGAATACAACTTTAAATGTAAACCATGAATCATTAAAACTAATTTGTCAATACTTGTAGGAATACATGCAGGGAAATAATTGTCCCATTTCCAGAATAGATCATGAAATATATTGTACTTGAGAAGAAACAAAAGGAGTTGCTACCCAGTTTCATTTTTCCATTCCACCTCAGCTGACCTAGCTATTTGCATTCCAAAATGGTTCAAAAAACGTACATCCCTTGCTCCCTACGAAACACATGGGTAGTAGCCTCTTTGTGGTTGTGTAGTATCATAGGAATTTGGTCCACAAAAAATCTGCAAAAGCCTCTCAATCTTAGACATAGAATCACATAAAAATTATTAAAAGAGCAATAACTAAATAATGTTAGTCATACAGTTGACAAGACCTACTATCACCTTCATGCATGCTAGATAAGGAGGTCAATTGAAGGTCCTACAATGGTGATGTTCCCCTTCGCTAATTTATCATCTCTTGATGACCCTACATATAGATTTCAAATATATGATTGAGAGGCTTAACATAAAACATGTAGCATATAAGAATCCGATAAATCTAGGAGATGGAAAAGAAAGAGAACATTGACAACCAGAAAATGCACCAGCAACCGATGTTTCTCATACCACTAAACACTTGCACCACCAACCGATGTTGTTCTTTTCTTATATACTTTGAAAAAATTCAATATTACCTATAGTCACAATCAGAAACGGATCAATGACAGTCGTAAATGCATATGAAATCAAACAGTAATGGTGAAAAAGCCTTATTGTAAGGTGTTGGTCCAAAAGAGTGATCAATAACATGACTTTACAAATTCAATGTGCATACCTACAAATCAATCGAGGGAACCATCTGGGTCTGCTCTACTCTTTATTGTGTCGAGTATTGCCTCGTGGTCAGACTCAGGCACTTTTCACAAGTTCTTGTTCGCAGGTCTGACCTTATATTTAATCAAATGAATATTGGTGGCGACGACAAGGTTCAAATAGTGAAGAATTATTAGATACGTGTCGAAGTCCTCAAGCAACCAAACTACAAAATTCTTAATTGGATACCTTTGAAGCCATGTTCCAGTAACAACCACCGAACTTGTAGGATATTCTATGTTCTCTCCAACTATAACTAGGGACTCCAATTTCTTTTTGGCCTCGATACAACGACACAGGTAATAATTTGTACCATTTTCATTGTCTTCATCTGCAATCACCGCATAAATGTGCCCTGCATTGATATGTTCATCTATTTAGATTTATTTACTAAGAAACATAATAAAAATTGTAAGTAAGATATATTACTTGGTTCTAGTAGGTCCGATACATGATCAAAGTCAATGGATGATTGTATCTTTGTGATTTGTAGAGTTGTCAGGAGCTGATAAGTGTCAAGTGGGGTTAGACTTCTTATAGATGATTTGTCAACCCACTCTGTTGACTCCCAATCATTCCATGATTGAAGTGTACATGCATAACAAAAGCATGTCATCTTCCTTGTATGGATAGTCCATGTACAAGTGCATTGAAGCTTCTAAAAGAGTATAGCTCACATGATCCTGTTATTGTACAACAATCCTCATATTTCGCAATGTTAGTATCATCTACTAAATGAAAAAACTATGAAGTAAAGAATTACCTTCACTACCTAGACCCATTTTACCATTGAACCACTGGACAATTGATCTTGCATCTATCAACTTTGCACTATTCATATACTTTAACTCTTCTCGTGCTAGGCCTCTTTTGATACCTGCACCTGCTCCATCATGCTCCCCCTTTCCATGCCTGACCTCTGAGAAGTTGCACATATGCTGAACAACAATAATCCTATGCATCTTGTTCAACCAGTAAAACACTCTGGCGTTCTTGAATTGTGATGTAAAATTATTTGACCATATGATATGTTGACTAATGATATGCCCCTGCTAGCCAAATCAACATAGAACATATGAAAGCAACCTTGAACAAACTTTGTAGAATGTGTGCGATCATCACTGATGTAAAAGTGATACTTCCTCAATACTTTCCTATTTTCCTCTATACTATCATTTGCATGAATGAATGCTATATGCACAAATATAGCAACCTGCACGGAGTTGTAGTACTGTGATTGCACCTCATTTTGTGGTTGTAGTGTGTAGTTCTTAGTGAAGTTGAAAATTGAAACAATATGATGAAGTGGAAGTGTGTCCTTACATAACTTGAACTATGAGTCCAACCATTGTGCTCTATTGCATAATCATAGACAACCTGATCATGAAAAATGCCCATAAACTGATACAATGGAATCTTATCACTAACCAATTCACACTTCTTTGCTTCTTTCCCATCTTTTAGACTGTATGCCACTATCTTATATTTTCCAAATTCCACAATTTTGTCTCCAATTGTGTGTGTACTAACCATGTGTTGGAAAATTGGCAAATGTTGCATGCCACCACAATGATCACATGTGCCATCCAAACATGATTTTTTGAAAAAAAATTGACCATCCTCTCTTTCACATAAAATGGAAGACAAAAATTTCCTTAACGATTTAGGTGGAGGCATTATTTTACATAAACATTGTTAGTATGCATATCTACACATATACGTCAATAAAAATCATAATGGTTAGAAAAATCAATATGAACCCTACACCAAAAAGTAGTGCATGTGTGATTTATTTTGACATAAAAAGGCTTTAGCATTTCAAAATACCTTTGACATATTTTAATTTCAGGAAACTTTTGTATAAAATCAACAAAAAATTGGGTTTGAATGGTATCCAAATAATGCATTGGATGTGGCTCATGGGTTTTGCTACCAATTCTCCTTCTTACAACATCTCTTTGATTAGGAGAGATCCTTGTGTTATCCTTCCAATAATTCACAATTAAAGATCTCAAGCCTTGAGAAATTCTTGTGTCTTTCTATGGCACTCTACTCGAAAATGCCCATAACTCATTACTATTTGGATCCTCCACTCTTTCATGCCTTCCTTTGGCTCTCATTAGATATGATGTAATTATTTTCAAAGACTTACTTTCATTTGTAAGGTTCACCTTGTTCCTTGTTTGACTGCTTAACAGTGTTGTCATCATAAGTCATGTGGCACACTTATCCTTTGTGCATGAGGTGGAACCCATGCTCTCGTATGCACTCATTAAGTTCTTTACAATGGAATTTTCAATTGAGTTATTCAAAACTCTTAGCCCAAGAGCCTTCATGGTAGGCCTAAATTTGAGTTGCCTTGTCATTTCAACAAATAGTTGGCATCTTCCACCCTCACTTAGCTTCGCAAAAAACAAACTCCATATCCTTTGTTCATATCTTTAACATGTACGTTTTGGAATCTTATTAGGCATCCATTTCAAAACATTAGAATCAATATCAATCAAAAATGTAGGTTTTCTATGCAAAACTCTAGGAGGATTTCTCAAATGTAAATTTGTGTCAATATTGGGAAGGTCAACAACATCGGGGATGGATCGTGTACCTTCAATTGGAGGTGCAATTGATGGCATACCTTGAGATTGACATGTAAACGATGTTGTACCTCCAACTTGAGATGTCATTTGCGGAGTACCTTCAAATAGGGACGTGTTTGCTTATGTGCTTTCAAAACACAATGTTTTTGGTGGTGTGTCTTCAATTGGAGATGTGATTTCTGATATACCTAGAAAACCACATGTTGTTGTCAATGTGTCTTCAACTGGAGATGTGCATTGAGCTTCACCTGTGATTTATGATGTGCCCCAACTTATGTATCCATTCTTGTCCTTCCATGCACTTTCCTCATTCGTGCCCTTTGTTTTTCCAATTTGACATCTCTCTTAGATTGCATGAGAATTTGTTGTTGTATGGGCTGTAATTCCTTTGGTTCATGAGCTACATTTTTTGATTCTCTTCTCCTTGCATTTTTATGTACATGTTCTTCTAGTATTAGAGGCTTCGGTCATTTCCTCAGCATGACCTTGAATGCTACATGTTCACAAACACACATAGAACAAAAGTAAGTAATGTATTTTACCAAAATATTGATATCGCTGATTACATTGCATTAAATATGAAACACACCAAAGTATTTTATGAAAGAAGGCAGTGAGTTGTTTGGAATTATCAAACATGTCTATGCTACACAATATTTTTCATACATGATGGAGCTAGATATCTGTAGGTTTAGATATTAGAGTAGGGATTTTGAGTGTGTTTGAAGAGTTGGAAAAGTACCTAGAGGGTGATGTAGTACATGTAGGGATCCACAATGAACTTGTTCAAATATTTAGAGGAAGGCTCTTAATAGACTTACACACAACTTGATCACTTAACTTACCAAGAAACAACATTTTTGATGTAGAGAGGGGTGAAACCATTCAATACAACAAATCAATGAGAATCAATTAGATTCCAAAGCAAAACCAGATGTTCAACTGAAAATCCCAAATTCTACCAAGCTTTCCCTTGTAGCATAGGTAACCCAGTGCAAGGGCCTTTTCACCAAGATTTTCCACAAAACTTGACAAACTCAGGGATTATTAAGATACCCATTTACAAACCCCACCATCAAATCCTTTGGACCAACATTGACTTCTAATAGATCCACCTTGGAAAAGGCTATTCAATTGGCCTAATTTACAAAGAGAGTACCTTTAAAACACTACATCTTCACTCAAAATCCTCAGAAATAAGTATTTTATGTGCTCCAATTTCCTGATTTGTTTCCAGGTCAAAGATCTCTAGGCCCCTAATACACCAAACCCTCAATTTCAAGCAAAATACTTAGGGTTTTAATGAAACTCCTATCTACCGAACCTGCTAGAACCATACAAAGCACCAAACACACTTACAAGACCTTGCACATGGTGAATAATACATTACATGGATAGTCCTTCCCACATTTTGTCAAAACACCACTTGAAGTCCTAATTTTCACCATGAAAAGACCCTACTATAGTCCTATAACATCATCCCAAACACCCAACCTTGACCCCACAACATTCTAAATAGGTTAGGCATGTATGTTAAAAGTTAGAGGACCCATTGCATAAGTTGTAGGAAAAGTATAATGGGTCGAATTACATAATGAAACCCCTCAATCCAAGAACACTATGAAAGTAGGTAGCAGCAGTAAAAACAATATAATTTTCACTATACAAAGAGTTAGAACCTATAAATAGATTAAAATGAAAGTTAATTCATTAATCTACAATATCCAACCACTTTCATATCATCTTAGAGTCCGTACAGGCCATACAAAAACAAGAAAAGTGAGAGAAACCAGTAAATTTCTAGAAAATAATGTTCTTGATAAAAAATGGGGTACAAATCATCCAACAACCTCTCCTTCAAGGAATTGAAGGTTATTAAACATATTTTGATTTCATTCCAACTCCCTCAAACTCTACAACTTTTGCATAATTTAGCAACTTTTCTAACCACATTTAGCCAAATTGCAAGCTATGACACAACTGAACTCCCTTAGCTCCAAATACAGTATAAAATGGTCTAATTGACCTTACTGAACACAATATACTCAACATTAGCTAAAATCCTAGAATTTGACCATGCTCACTAAAGATGATATTTTTGACAAAATTGAGCTTACAAGGTGCTCCTGCACCAGAGGCCTGGAACGTTGATTTTGAAGCTGTGGACCATTTAACTAGCATTATTGAACTTGAACTTTATAAAGGTTATGATGAACAATTCACAGATTAGAGTTTCTAGTAAAATTGAGTTTATTTCATTCTGTTAGGAGTGACTATTGTATGAATATAATAATTTGAGCAATAGACTTACATATGGTGGGTTTTGTTAAAATCTTCCAAAGGTTTAGAATGGTAGTCATCTTGAAAAGCATAGCTTGTTATTTGTGGATGATCTTTGTTTTGTTTTAGATGTGAATTGGTCAGTTCAATGTTGAATTGATGTTTTTGAGATTGAAGATTGTTTGAAACTGATCTAATTAAATGATTGTTGAAGGTTTTGTCTTTGTGCTCTGCATCACTAACCTAGGGTATAAGTTGTTGCCACCTAAATGAAAACTAGAGACTCTTGTGTTTATTTTTCTCAGAACCAAATTTTTGATTGTCAATGAAGTCATGAAGAATATGAATTCAAAGAAGGGTTTGTGATGCTATATCTTATAATTATTCAATATTTCTTTGGCAATGAGGTAACTTAGAAAGACAATAAGCATTCTCAATTCTAGAAAATTTCCCATTTTTCTATTTATTAGAAAGGTAAATGGTATGAATGAATTGAAACTTGCATTAACAACTATGTCAACTCACTTGAATTTGTCTAAGCACATGTTCAATGAGATGAATTTTTTATGGAACCAAAAAATTAATGGACACTTGCATTAACATTGATGAAAGCTATTAGGTTTTCCAAATTAGTTGAAATAGAATGAAATACAATGAATTCCACTAGCCATGCTGGAAATGGACTACTATAAGCAATGCAAATAGAATTCATAAGTAAATTTATTTAAGTAAATGTCATGTTTTTAATTTTTTTGTTCTTCAAACTCAAGAAAATTGAACCTTTTTATGCAAATCCCACATAATTCAATGTTGAATTCTATGTCCAATTGTTATGATTTATAAAATCATTAAGGAAATTTAGTTTATATTGTCAAAATCAAACAAATATACTAAATATAAACATTTCAATTTACCAAAATGAATATATTAGCTCAGATAATGTAAAATGATGTAGAAACTTCAAAATGTCTTCTTCTACATTGTCTACCATGTAGATTGGTGGTAAAAAGGTGATGGATCAAGCATAGATTGGTACAATATGAAGTCAACTACATAAAAAAAGGCATTTATGACTTGGATAAAGTGATCAACCAGAAAAATACACGAGAATGTGGGCCTGAATCATGAGGTCAAGCCTTATTTTACCATTTCAAGGTAAAACACATTTGGCACTTGCCAAATTTGGTGCACGGAAAATTTGGTGCTCTCCAAATTTGGTGAGTGCCAAATATGTTGTTTTGAAAAGGAGAGACCTGAGAGAGGGAGAGAAACAAACTAGTAGAGAGTTAGAGGGAGTGAGAGAGAGAGGAAGTGGGAGGGAGAGTGAGAGAGAGAGGGGGTATGAGGGAGCGACTTGAGAGAGAGAGAGAGGGGGAGGGAGAAACCTAAGAGAGAGAGAGGGTGGGAGGGAGACACCGAGAGAAGGAGAGGGAGTCAAAGTGGGAGAGGATGGGAAGGAGAGACCTAAGAAAGTAGGGTGGGAGGTAAGAAAGGCTTGACAGAGAGGGATTGTGAGAGAGGGCATTGGAGTGACACTGATTAGTGTAGGTAGCATGGGAGGGAGTGAGACCCCAGAGAGATAGACTTGATAGGGAAAGAATTTATTTAGTTATATGGTGGGGGGGAAGACCTAAGAGAGGGAGTGGGAGAGAGATAGAGGGAGTGAGAGAGAGAGGAGGATAGAGAGAGAAGGGGTAGGAGGGAGATACTTGAGAGAGAGAGAGAGAGAGGGGGAGGGAGAGGGCATGCGAGAGAGAAACCTAAGAGAGAGAGAGGGAGAGAGGGTGGGAGGGAGACACTTGAGAGAAGGAGAGGGAGTCAAAGTGGGAGATAGGGGGTGGGAAGGAGAGACCTAAGAAAGTAGGGTGGGAGGTAAGTGAGGCCTGACGAAGAGGGATTGTGATAGAGGATGTTGGAGTGACACAGATTAGTGTAGGTAGCATGGGAGGGAGTGAGACCCAAGAGAGACATACTTCAGAGGGAAAGAATTTATTTAGTTATATGGTGGGGTGGGGGAAGACCTGAGAGAGGGAGTGGGAGAGAGATAGAGGGAATGAGAGAGAGAGGGAGTGGGAGAGAGAGAGGAGGGGTAGAAGGGAGAGACTTGAGAGAGAGAGAGGGGGAGGGAAAGGGCGTCAAAGGAAGAAACCTAAGAGAGAGAGAGGGAGAGATGGTAGGAGGGAGACACTTGAGATAAGGAGAGGGATTCAAAGTGGGAGAGAGGGGGTGGGAAGGAGAGACCTAAGGAAGTAGGGTGGGAGGTAAGTGAGGCCTGACAAAGAGGGATTGTGAGAGAGGGCATTGGAGTGACACTGATTAGTGTAGTTATCATGGGAGAGAGTGAGATGCAATATTAATTTTTCAACCCTTAACCCTCAACCCTCAATCCTTCAACCCTAATCCCTCAACCCCTATACCCTCTTAATACCTCAACCCTCAACCCTCAATCCTTAAACGCTAATCCCACAACCCCTATACACTCTTAATCCCTCAACCCTCAACCCTTAACCCTTAAACCCTAATCCCTCAACCCCTATACCCTCTTAATCCCTCAACCCTCAACCCTTAACCCTTAACCCTCAACCCTTAAATCCTAAATGCTCAACCCCTATACCCTATCAATCCTCAACCCTTAACCATTAACCCTCAACCCTTAAACCTTAATCCCCCAACCCCTATACCCTATCAACCCTCAACTGTTAACCCTTAAACCCTAATCCCTAAACCCCTATACCCTCTTAATCCCTCAACCCTTAACCCTTAAACCCTAATCCTTCAACCCCTATACCCTCTCAAACCTCAACCCTTAACCCTTAAACCCTAATCCCTTAATATCTATACCCTCATAATCCCTCAACCCTCAACCCTCCACCCTTAAACCCTAATCTCTCAACCTCCATACCCTCTTAATCCCTCAACCCTCAACCCTTAACCCTTAATCCCTAATCCCTCAACCCCTATACCCTCTTAATCTCTCAACCTCTCAACCCTCAACCCTTAAACCCTAATCTATCAACCCCTCTACAATCTTAATCCCTCAACCCTTAACCCTCAACCCTTAAACCCTAATCCCTCAACCCTTATACCCTATTAATACCTCAACCCTCAACCCTTTACCCTCAAACCTTAATCCCTCAACCCCCATACCCTCTTAATCCCTAAAACCTCAACCCTCAACCCTCAACCGTTAATCCCTAAACCCTCTACTTGAGAGAGAGAGAGAGAGGGAGAGGTGGTGGGAGGGACATACTTTAGAGAGAGGGATAGGGAGAGGGACAGAATGCAAGGGAGTGAGAGAGGGAGGGAATGGAAGAGAGATAGAGGGAGTCATAGTGAGAGGGAGAGGGTGTAGGAGGAGACTTGAAAATGAGAGAGAGAGAGAGAGATGGGTTAGGACGAAGATACTCGAGAGAGAGAAAGAGGGAGATAGGGTGGGAAGGAGAGACCTGAGAGAGAAGGAGAGAGAAAAAATGGGAGAGATATAGAGGGAGTAAGAGAGAGAGGGAGAGAGACAAAGTGGGAGAGAGAGAGAGGAAGTGAGAGAAAGAGGGAGAGAGACAAAGTGGGATAGAGATAGAGTGAGTGAGAGAGGGAGGGAGTGGGAGAGAGAGAGAGAGGGATTGTGAGAGAGGGCATTTATGTGATAATGATTAGTGTAGTTAGCATGGGTGGGAGTGAGACCCAAGAGAGATAGGCTTGAGAGGGAAAGAATTTATTCAGTTATATGGTGTGGGAGGGGAAGACCTAAAAAAGGGAGTGGGAGAAAGAAATTGGGAGTGAGAGAAAGAGGGAGTGGGAGAGAGAGAGAGGGGGGCGGGTAGGAGGGAGAGACTTGAGAGAGAGAGAGGGGGAGGGAGAGGGCATGGGAGGGAGAAACCTAAGAGAGAGAGGGAGAGAGGGCAGGAGGGAGACACCTAAGAGAAGGAGAGGGAGTCAAAGTGGGAGAGAGGGGGTGGGAAGGAGAGACCTAAGAAAGTAGGCTAGGAGGTAAGTGAGGCTTGACAAAGAGGGATTGTGAGAGAGGGCAGTGGAGTGACATGGATTAGTGTAGGTAGCATGGGAGGGAGTGAGACCCAAGAGAGACAAACTTGAGAGGGAAAGAATTTATTCAGTTATATGGTGGGGGGTGGAAGATCTAAGAGAGGGAGTGGGAGAGAGATAGAGAGAGTGAGAGAGAGAGGGAGTGGGATAGAGAGAGAGAGGGGGTAGGAGGGAGAGATTTAAGAGAGAGAGAGAAGGGGATGGAGAAACCTAAGAGAGAGAGAGGGAGAGAGGGTGGGAGGGAGACACCTAACAGAAGGAGAGGAAGTCAAAGTGGGAGAGAGGGGCTAGGAAGGAGACACTTAAGAAATTAGGATGCGAGGTAAGTGAGGCTTGACAAAGAGGGATTGTGAGATAGGGCATTCGAGTGACACTGATTAGTGTATGTAGCATGGGAGGGAGTGAGACCCAAGAGAGACAAACTTGAGATGGAAAGAATTTATTTAGATTTATGGTGGGGGGGAAGATCTGAGAGAGGAAGTGGGAGAGAGAGGGAGTGGGACACTTAAATTGTGAACCTTATACCATTAACCCTTAAACTCTAATCCATCAACCCTCATACCCGCTTAATCTCTCAACCCTTACACCCTAATCCCTCAAATCCTCTACAATATTAATGTCTCAACACTTAACCCTCAACCCTTAATCCTTAAACCCTAATCCCTCAACCCCTATACCCTCTTAATCCCTCAACCCATATACACTCTTAATCCCTCAACTCTCAACCCTTAACCCTTAAACCCTAATCCCTCAATCCCTATACCCTCTTAATTCTTCAAGCCTCAACCCTTAACCCTTAACCCTTAACCCTTAAACCCTAAACCCTCAACCCCTATACCTTGTCAATCCTCAACCCTTAACCCTTAAACCCTAATCCGTCAACCCCTATACCCTATAACCCCTCAACCATTAACCATTAAAACCTAATCCCTCAACCCCTATACCCTCTTAATCCCTCAACACCTCAACCCTTAACCCTTAAACCCTAATCCATCAACCCTCAACCCTTAAACTGTAAGCCCTCAACCCCTATACCCTCTTAATCCCTCAACCCCTCAACCCTCAACCCTTGAACCCTAATCCCTCAACCCCTCTACAATCTTAATCCGTCAATTGTTAACCCCTAATCCTTAACCCTTAAACCCTAATACCTCAACCCCTCAACCCTCAACCCTTAAACCCTAATCATTCAACCCTTCTATAATCTTAATCCCTCAACCCTTAACCCTTAACCCTCAACCCCTAAACCCTAATCCCTCAACCCCTATACCCTTTCAAACATCAACCCTTAACCCTTAAACCCTAATCCCTCAACCCCTATACCATTTTAATCCCTAAACCCCTCAACCCTTTACCCTTTAACCCTAATCCATCAACCCCCATACCCTTTTAATCCCTCAACCCTCAACCTTTAAACCATAATCCCTCAACCCCTATAACCTCTTAATCCCTCAACCCTCAATCCTCAACCCTTAATCCGTAA